>JANJGN010000067.1:2392500-2872994 GCA_026770705.1 Isurus oxyrinchus
GGCACACAGACAACACAGTCAGGAAACTGGCACCCAGACAAAACAGTCAGCAAACTGGCACACAGACAACACAGTTGGGAATCTGGCACACAGGCAACACAGACGGGAATCTGGCACACAGACAACACAGTCGGGAATCTGGCACACAGACAGCACAGTCGCGAACCTGGCACACAGTCAACACATTCGGGAATCTATCACACAGACAACACAGTCAGGAAACTGGCACAAAGACAACACATTCAGGAAACTGGCTCACAGACAACACAGTCAGGAGACTGGCACCCAGACAACACAGTCAGGAATCTGGCACACAGACAACACAGTCGGGAATATGGCACACAGACAACACAGTAAGGAAACTGGCACACAGACAACACAGTCAGGAAACTGGCACAGAGACAACCAAGTCAGAAAACTGACACCGATACAACTCAGTCAGGAATCTGGCACACAGACAACACAGTCGGCAATCTGGCACACAGACAACACAGTCGGGAATCTGGCACACAGACAACACAGTCAGGAATCTGGCACACAGACAACACAATCGGGAATCTGGCACATGGACAACACAGTCGGGAATCTGGCACACAAACAACTCAGTCGGGAATCTGGCACACAGACAACACAGTCGGGAATCTGGCACACAGACATCACAGTCGGGAATCTGGCACACAGACAACACAGTCGGGAATCTGGCACACAGACAACACAGTCGGGAATCTGGCACACAGACAACACAGTCGGGAATCTGGCACACAGACAACACAGTCGGGAATCTGGCACACAGACAACACATTCAGAATCCATCACACAGACAACACAGTCAGGAAACTGGCACACAGACAACACATTCAGGAATCTGGCACACAGACAACACAGTAGGGAATCTGGCACAACGACCACACAGTCGGGAATCTGGCACACGGACAACAAAGTCATGAAACTGGCACCGATACAACTCAGTCAGGAATCTGGCACACAGACAACACAGTCGTGAATCTGGCACACAGACAACGCAGTCGGGAATCTGGCAAACAGACAACACAGTCGGGAATCTGGCACACAAACAACACAGTCGGGAATCTGGCACACAGACAACACAGTCGGGAATCTGGTACACAGACAACACAGTCGGGAATCTGGCACACAGACAACACAGTCGTGAATCTGGCACACAGACAACACATTCCGGAATCTATCACACAGACAACACAGTCAGGTAACTGGCACACAGACAACACATTCAGGAAACTGGCACACAGACAACACAGTCAGGAAACTGGCACCCAGACAAAACAGTCAGCAAACTGGCACACAGACAATACAGTTGGGAATCTGGCACACAGGCAACACAGACGGGAATCTGGCACACAGGCAACACAGTCGGGAATCTGGCACAAAGACAACACAGTCGGGAACCTGGCACACAGTCAACACATTCGGGAATCTATGACACAGACAACAGAGTCAGGAGACTGGCACAAAGACAACACATTCAGGAAACTGGCTCACAGACAACACAGTCAGGAGTCAAGCACACAGACAACTCAGTCGGGAATCTGGCACACAGACAACACAGTCGGGAATCTGGCACACAGACATCACTGTCGGGAATCTGGCACACAGACAACACAGTCGGGAATCTGGCACACAGACAACACATTCGGGTATCTATTACACAGACAACACAGTCAGGAAACTGGCACACAGACAACACATTCAGGAAACTGGCACACAGACAACACAGTCAGGAAAATGGATCACAGACAAAACAGTCAGGAATCTGGCACACAGACAACACAGTCAGGAAACTGGCACCGATACAACTCAGTCAGGAATCTGGCACATAGACAACACAGTCGTGAATCTGACACACAGTCAACACAGTCGGGAATCTGGCACACAGACAACACTTTGAGGAATCTAGCACACAGGCAACACAGTCGGGAATCTGGCACACAGACAACACAGTCGGGAATCTGGCACACAGACAACACAGTCGGGAATCTGCCACACAGACAACACAGTCAGGAATCTGGCACACAGACAACACAGTCGGGAATCTGGCACACAGACAACACAGTCTGGAATCTGGCACACAGACGACACAGTCACGAAACTTGCACAAAGGCAACACAGTGAGGAATCTGGCACACATGCAACACAGTCAGGAAGCTGGCACACAGGCAACACAGTGAGGAAGCTGGCACGCAGACAACACAGTCGGGAATCTGGCACACAGACCACACAGTCGGGAATCTGGCACACGGACAAGAAAGTCAGGAAACTGTCACCGATACAACTCAGTCATGAATCAGGCACACAGACAACACAGTCGGGAATCTGGCACACAGACAATGCAGTCGGGAATCTGGGACACAGACAACAAAGTCGGGAATCTGGCACACGGACAACAAAGTCAGGAAACTGGCACCGATACAACTCAGTCAGGAATCTGGCACACATACAACACAGTCGGGAATCTGGCACACAGACAACGAAGTCGGGAATCTGGCACACAGACAACGCAGTCGGGAATCTGGCACACATACAACACAGTCGGGAATCTGGCACACAGACAACACAGTCGGGAATCTGGCACACAGACAACACAGTCGGGAATCTGGCACACAGACAACACAGTCGGCAATCTGGCACACAGACAACACAGTCGGGAATCTGGCACACAGACAACACATTCCGGAATCTATCACAAAGACAACACAGTCAGGAAACTGGCACACAGACAACACATTCAGGAAAGTGGCACACAGACAACACAGTCAGGAAACTGGCACCCAGACAAAACAGTCAGCAAACTGGCACACAGACAATACAGTTGGGAATCTGGCACACAGGCAACACAGACGGGAATCTGGCACACAGACAACACAGTCGGGAATCTGGCACACAGACAACACATTCGGGAATCTATCACACAGACAACACAGTCAGGAGACTGGCACACAGACAACACAGTCAGGAGACAAGCACACAGACAACTCAGTCGGGAATCTCGCACACAGACAACGCAGTCGGGAATCTGTCACACATACATCATTGTCGGGAATCTGGCACACAGACAACACAGTCAGGAATCTGGCACACAGGCAACACAGTCAGGAAATTGGCGCACAGGCAACACAGTCGGGAATCTGGTACACAGGCAACACAGTCAGGAATCTGGCACACAGACAACACAGTCGGGAATCTGGCACACAGACAACACAGTCGGGAATCTGGCACACAGAGAACACATTCAGGAATCTATCACGCAGACAACACAGTCAAGAATCTGGCACACAGACAACACATTCAGGAAACTGGCACGCAGACAACACAGTCAGGAAACTGACACCCAGACAAAACAGTCAGCAAACTGGCACACAGACAACACAGTCTGGAAACTGGCACACAGACAACACACACAGGAGAGAGGCACCAAGACAACTGTCAGGCAGCGGCACCCAGACTACAGTCAGGAGACTGGCACCCAGACAACAAAGTCAGGAAACAGGCGCACAGGCAACACAGTCAGGAATCTGGCAAACAGACAACACAGTCCGGAATGTGGCACACAGACAATACAGTCGGGAATCTGGCACACAGACAACACATTCGGAATCTATCACACAGACAACACAGTCAGGAAACTGGCACACAGACAACATATTCAGGAAACTGGCACACAGACAACATAGTCGGGAATCTGGCAAACAGACCACACAGTCGGGAATCAGGCAGACGGACAACAAAGTCAGGAAACTGGCACCGATACAACTCAGTCAGGAATCTGGCACACAGACAACACAGTCGGGAATCTGGCACACAGACAACGCAGTCGGGAATCTGGCACACAGACAACACAGTCTGGAATCTGGCGCACAGACAACACAGTCGGGATTCTGGTGCACAGACAACACAGTCGGGAATCTGGCACACAGACAACACAGTCGGGAATCTGGCACACAGACAACACATTCGGGAATCTGTCACACAGACAACACAGTCAGGAAACTGGCACACAGACAACACAGTAGGGAATCAGGCACACAGACCACACAGTCGGGAATCTGGCACACGGACAACAAAGTCAGGAAACTGGCACCGATACAACTCAGTCAGGAATCTGGCACACAGACAACACAGTCGGGAATCTGGCACACAGACAACACAGTCGGGAATCTGGCAAACAGACAACACAGTCAGGAATCTGGCACACAGACAACACAGTCGGGAATCTGGCACACAGACAACACAGTCGGGAATCTGGCACACAGACAACACAGTCGGGAATCTGGCACACAGACAACACAGTCGGGAATCTGGCACACAGACAACACAGTCGTGAATCTGGCACACAGACAACACATTCCGGAATCTATCACACAGACAACACAGTCAGGAAACTGGCACACAGGCAACACATTCAGCAAACTGGCACACAGACAACACAGTCGGGAATCTGGCACACAGGCAACACAGTCGGGAATCTGGCACACAGACAACACAGTCGGGAATGTGGCGCACAGGCAACACAGTCGGCAATCTGGCACACAGACAACACAGTCGGGAATCTGGCACACAGACAACACATTCGGAATCTATCACACAGACAACACAGTCAGGAAACTGGCACACAGACAACACATTCAGGAAACTGGCACACAGGCAACATAGTCGGGAATCTGGCAAACAGACCACACAGTCGGGAATCAGGCAGACGGACAACAAAGTCAGGAAACTGGCACCGATACAACTCAGTCAGGAATCTGGCACACAGACAACACAGTCGGGAATCTGGCACACAGACAACACAGTCGGGAATCTGGCACAAAGACAACACAGTCGGGAACCTGGCACACAGTCAACACATTCGGGAATCTATCACACAGACAACAGAGTCAGGAGACTGGCACAAAGACAACACATTCAGGAAACTGGCTCACAGACAACACAGTCAGGAAAATGGATCACAGACAAAACAGTCAGGAATCTGGCACACAGACAACACAGTCGGGAATCTGGCACACAGACAACACAGTCGGGAATCTGGCACACAGACAACACAGTCGGGAATCTGGCACACAGACAACACAGTCGGGAATCTGGCACACAGTCAACACAGTCGGGAATCTGGCACACAGACAACACTTTGAGGAATCTAGCACACAGGCAACACAGTCGGGAATCTGGCACACAGACAACACAGTCGGGAATCTGGCACACAGACAACACAGTCGGGACGCTGGCACACAGACAACACATTCGGGTATCTATTACACAGACAACACAGTCAGGAAACTGGCACAAAGACAACACATTCAGGAAACTGGCACACAGACAACACAGTCAGGAAAATGGATCACAGACAAAACAGTCAGGAATCTGGCACACAGACAACACAGTCGGGAATCTGGCACACAGACAACACAGTCGGGAATCTGGCACACAGACAACACAGTCGGGAATCTGGCTCACAGACAACACAGACGGGAATCTGGTACACAGACAACACATTCGGAATCCTTCACACAGACAACACAGTCAGGAAACTGGCACACAGACAACACATTCAGGAATCTGGCACACAGACAACACAGTAGGGAATCTGGCACACAGACCACACAGTCGGGAATCTGGCTCATGGACAACAAAGTCAGGAAACTGGCACCGATACAACACAGTCAGGAATCTGGCACACAGACAACACAGTCGTGAATCTGGCACACAGACAACGCAGTCGGGAATCTGGCAAACAGACAACACAGTCGGGAACCTGGCACACAGTCAACACATTCGGGAATCTATCACACAGACAACACAGTCAGGAAACTGGCACAAAGACAACACATTCAGGAAACTGGCTCACAGACAACACAGTCAGGAGACTGGCACCCAGACAACACAGTCAGGAATCTGGCACACAGACAACACAGTCGGGAATATGGCACACAGACAACACAGTAAGGAAACTGGCACACAGACAACACAGTCAGGAAACTGGCACAGAGACAACCAAGTCAGAAAACTGACACCGATACAACTCAGTCAGGAATCTGGCACACAGACAACACAGTCGGGAATCTGGCACACAGACAACACAGTCAGGAACCTGGCACACAGACAACACAATCGGGAATCTGGCACATAGACAACACAGTCGGGAATCTGGCACACAGACAACTCAGTCGGGAATCTGGCACACAGACAACACAGTCGGGAATCTGGCACACAGACATCACAGTCGGGAATCTGGCACACAGACAACACAGTCGGGAATCTGGCACACAGACAACACAGCCGGGAAACTGGCACACAGACAACACACACAGGAGAGAGGCACCAAGACAACAGTCAGGCAGCGGCACCCAGATTACAGTCAGGAGACTGGCACCCAGACAACACAGTCAGGAAACAGGCGCACAGACAACAATGTCAGGAATCTGGCACACAGACAACACAGTCGGGTTTCTGACACACAGACAACACAGTCGGGAATCTGGCACACAGGCAACACAGTCGGGAAGCTGGCACACAGACAACACAGTCGGGTATCTATTACACAGACATCACAGTCAGAACCTGGCACACAGACAACACATTCAGGAAACTGGCACACAGACAACACAGTCAGGAAAATGGATCACAGACAAAACAGTCAGGAATATGGCACACAGACAACACAGTCGGGAGTATGCCACTCAGACAACACGGTCGGGAAATTGGCACACAGACAACACAATCAGGAAACTGGCACACAGACAACACAGTCAAGAATCTGGCACACAGACAACCAAGTCAGGAAACTGGCACCGATACAACTCAGTCATGAATCTGGCACATAGACAACACAGTCATGAATCTGGCACACAGTCAACACAGTCGGGAATCTGGCACACAGACAACACTTTGAGGAATCTAGCACACAGGCAACACAGTCGGGAATCTGGCACACAGACAACACAGTCGTGAATCTGGCACACAGACAACACAGTCAGGAAAATAGCACACAAACAACACAGTCAGGAAACTGGCACACAGACCACACAGTCGGGCATCTGGCACACGGACAAGAAAGTCCGGAAACTGTCACCGACACAACTCAGTCAGGAATCTGGCACACAGACAACACAGTCGGGAATCTGGCACACAGACAACACAGTCGGGAATCTGGCACACAGACAACACAGTCGGGACTCTGGCACACAGACAACACAGTCGGGAATCTGGCACACAGACAACACAGTCGGGAATCTGGCACACAGACAACACAGTCGGGAATCTGGCACACAGACAACACAGACGGGAATCAAGCACACAGACAACACGTTCGGAATCCATCACACAGACAACACAGTCAGGAAACTGGCACACAGACAACACATTCAGGAATCTGGCACACAGACAACACAGTAGGGAATCTGGCACACGGACAACAATGTCAGGAAACTGGCACCGATACAACTCAGTCAGGAATCTGGCACACTGACAACACAGTCGTGAATCTGGCACACAGACAACGCAGACGGGAATCTGGCAAACAGACAACACAGTCGGGAATCTGGCACACAAACAACACAGTCGGGAATCTGGCACACAGACAACACAGTCGGGAAACTGGCACACAGATAACACAGTCAGGAAACTGGCACCCAGACAAAACAGTCAGGAAACTGGCACACAGACAACACAGTCAGGAATCTGGCACACAGACAACACATTAGGGAATCTGGCACACAGACCACACAGTCGGGAATCTGGCACACGGACAACAAATTCAGGAAACTGGCACCGATACATCTCAGTCAGGAATCTGGCACACAGACAACACAGTCGTGAATCTGGCACACAGACAACGCAGTCGGGAATCTGGCAAACAGACAACACAGTCGGGAATCTGGCACACAAACAACACAGTCGGGAATCTGGCACACAGACAACACAGTCGGGAATCTGGCACACAGACAACACAGTCGGGAATCTGGCACACAGACAACACACTCGGGAATCTGGCACACAGACAACACAGTCGGGAATCTGGCACACAGACAACACATTCCGGAATCTATCACACAGACAACACAGTCAGGAAACTGGCACACAGACAACACATTCAGGAAACTGGCACACAGACAACACAGTCAGGAAACTGGCACCCAGACAAAACAGTCAGCAAACTGGCACACAGACAACACAGTTGGGAATCTGGCACACACACAACACAGTCGGGAATCTGGCACACAGACAACACAGTCGGGAACCTGGCACAAAGTCAACGCATTCGGGAATCTATCACACAGACAACACAGTCAGGAAACTGGCACAAAGACAACACATTCAGGAAACTGGCTCACAGACAACACAGTCAGGAGACTGGCACCCAGACAACACAGTCAGGAATCTGGCACACAGACAACACAGTCGGGAATATGGCACACAGACAACACAGTAAGGAAACTGGCACACAGACAACACAGTCAGGAAACTGGCACAGAGACAACCAAGTCAGAAAACTGACACCGATCCAACTCAGTCAGGAATCTGGCACACAGACAACACAGTCGGCAATCTGGCACACAGACAACACAGTCCGGAATCTGGCACACAGACAACACAGTCAGGAATCTGGCACACAGACAACACATTCGGGAATCTGGCACATAGACAACACAGTCGGGAATCTGGCACACAGACAACTCAGTCGGGAATCTGGCACACAGACAACACAGTCGGGAATCTGGCACACAGACATCACAGTCGGGAATCTGGCACACAGACAACACAGTCGGGAATCTGGCACACAGACAACACAGTCGGGAAACTGGCACACAGACAACACACACAGGAGAGAGGCACCAAGACAACAGTCAGGCAGCGGCACCCAGATTACAGTCAGGAAACTGGCACCCAGACAACACAGTCAGGAAACAGGCGCACAGACAACAATGTCAGGAATCTGGCACACAGACAACACAGTCGGGTTTCTGATACACAGACAACACAGTCGGGAATCTGGCACACAGGCAACACAGTCGGGAAGCTGGCACACAGACAACACAGTCGGGAATCTGGCACACAGACAACACATTCGGGTATCTATTACACAGACAACACAGTCAGGAAACTGGCACACAGACAACACATTCAGGAAACTGGCACACAGACAACACAGTCAGGAAAATGGATCACAGACAAAACAGTCAGGAATCTGGCACACAGACAACACAGTCGGGAGTATGCCACTCAGACAACACGGTCGGGAAACTGGCACACAGACAACACAATCAGGAAACTGGCACACAGACAAGACAGTCAAGAATCTGGCACACAGACAACCAAGTCAGGAAACTGGCACCGATACAACTCAGTCATGAATCTGGCACATAGACAACACAGTCGTGAATCTGGCACACAGTCAACACAGTCGGGAATCTGGCACACAGACAACACTTTGAGGAATCTAGCACACAGGCAACACAGTCGGGAATCTGGCACACAGACAACACAGTCGGGAATCTGGCACACAGACAACACAGTCGGGAATCTGGCACACAGACAACACAGTCAGGAATCTGGCACACAGACCACACAGTCGGGAATCTGGCACACAGACAACACAGTCGGGAATCTGGAACACATACGACACAGTCACGAAACTTGCACAAAGGCAACACAGTCAGGAATCTGGCACACATGCAACAGAGTCAGGAAGCTGGCACACAGGCAACACAGTGAGAAAGCTGGCACGCAGACAACACAGTCGGGAATCTGGCACACAGACCACACAGTCGGGCATCTGGCACACGGACAAGAAAGTCAGGAAACTGTCACCAATACAACTCAGTCATGAATCTGGCACACAGACAACACAGTCGGGAATCTGGCACACAGACAATGCAGTCGGGAATCTGGCACACAGACAACACAGTCGGGAATCTGGCACACAGACAACACAGTCGGGAATCTGGCACACAGACAACACAGTCGGGAATCTGGCACACAGACATCACAGTCGGGAATCTGGCACACAGACAACACAGTCGGGAATCTGGCACACAGACAACACATTCGGAATCCATCACAAAGACAACACAGTCAGGAAACTGGCACACAGACAACACATTCAGTAATCTGGCACACAGACAACACAGTCGAGTATCTGGCACACAGACCACACAGTCGGGAATCTGGTTCACGGACAACAAAGTCAGGAAACTGGCACCGATACAACTCAGTCAGGAATATGGCACACAGACAACACAGTCGGGAATCTGGCACACAGACAACGCAGTCGGGAATCTGGCACACAGACAACGCAGTCGGGAATCTGGCACACAGACAACGCAGTCGGGAATCTGGCACACAGACAACACAGTCGGGAATCTGGCACACAGACAACACAGTCGGGAATCTGGCACACAGACAACACAGTCGGAAATCTGGCACACAGACAACACAGTCGGGAATCTGGCACACAGACAACACATTCCGGAATCTATCACACAGACAACACAGTCAGGAAACTGGCACACAGACAACACATTCAGGAAACTGGCACACAGACAACACAGTCAGGAAACTGGCACCCAGACAAAACAGTCAACAAACTGGCACACAGAACACACAGTTGGGCATCTGGCACACGGACAAGAAAGTCAGGAAACTGTCACCGACACAACTCAGTCAGGAATCTGGCACACAGACAACACAGTCGGGAATCTGGCACACAGACAACGCAGTCGGGAATCTGGCACACAGACAACGCAGTCGGGACTCTGGCACACAGACAACACAGTCGGGAATCTGGCACACAGACAACACAGTCGGGAATCTGGCACACAGACAACACAGTCGGGAATCTGGCACACAGACAACACAGACGGGAATCTGGCACACAGACAACACATTCGGAATCCATCACACAGACAACACAGTCTGGAAACTGGCACACAGACAACACATTCAGGAATCTGGCACACAGACAACACAGTAGGGAATCTGGCACACAGACCACACAGTCGGGAATCTGGCACACGGACAACAAAGTCAGGAAACTGGCACCGATACAACTCAGTCAGGAATCTGGCACACAGACAACACAGTCGTGAATCTGGCACACAGACAACGCAGTCGGGAATCTGGGAAACAGAGAACACAGTCGGGAATCTGGCACACAAACAACACAGTCGGGAATCTGCCACACAGACAACACAGTCGGGAATCTGGCACACAGACAACACAGTCGGGAATCTGGCACACAGACAACACAGTCGGGAATCTGGCACACAGACAACACAGTCGGGAATCTGGCACACAGACAACACATTCCGGAATCTATCACACAGACAACACAGTCAGGAAACTGGCACACAGACAACACATTCAGGAAACTGGCACACAGACAACACAGTCAGGAAACTGCCACCCAGACAAAACAGTCAGCAAACTGGCACACAGACAACACAGATGGGAATCTGGCACACAGGCAACACAGACGGGAATCTGGCACCCAGACAACACAGTCGGGAATCTGGCACACAGACAACACAGTCGGGAACCTGGCACACAGTCAACACATTCGGGAATCTATCACACAGACAACACAGTCAGGAAACTGGCACAAAGACAACACATTCAGGAAGCTGGCTCACAGACAACACAGTCAGGAGACTGGCACCCAGACAACATAGTCAGGAATCTGGCACACAGACAACACAGTCGGGAATATGGCACACAGACAACACAGTAAGGAAACTGGCACACAGACAACACAGTCAGGAAACTGGCACAGAGACAACCAAGTCAGAAAACTGACACCGATACAACTTAGTCAGGAATCTGGCACACAGACAACACAGTCGGCAATCTGGCACACAGACAACACAGTCGGGAATCTGGCACACAGACAACACAGTCAGGAATCTGGCACACAGACAACACATTCGGGAATCTGGCACATGGACAACACAGTCGGGAATCTGGCACACAGACAACTCAGTCGGGAATCTGGCACACAGACAACACAGTCGGGAATCTGGCACAAAGACATCACAGTCGGGATTCTGGCACACAGACAACACAGTCGGGAATCTGGCACACAGACAACACAGTCGGGAATCTGGCACACAGACAACACAGTCGGGAATCTGGCACACAGACAACACATTCGGAATCCATCACACAGACAACACAGTCAGGAAACTGGCACACAGACAACACATTCAGGAATCTGGCACAGAGACAACACAGTAGGGAATCTGGCACACAGACCACACAGTCGGGAATCTGGCACACGGACAACAAAGTCAGGAAACTGGCACCGATACAACTCAGTCAGGAATCTGGCACACAGACAACACAGTCGTGAATCTGGCACACAGACAACGCAGTCGGGAATCTGGCAAACAGACAACACAGTCGGGAATCTGGCACACAAACAACACAGTCGGGAATCTGGCACACAGACAACACAGTCGGGAATCTGGCACACAGACAACACAGTCGGCAATCTGGCACACAGACAACACAGTCCGGAATCTGGCACACAGACAACACAGTCAGGAATCTGGCACACAGACAACACATTCGGGAATCTGGCACATAGACAACACAGTCGGGAATCTGGCACACAGACAACTCAGTCGGGAATCTGGCACACAGACAACACAGTCGGGAATCTGGCACACAGACATCACAGTCGGGAATCTGGCACACAGACAACACAGTCGGGAATCTGGCACACAGACAACACAGTCGGGAAACTGGCACACAGACAACACACACAGGAGAGAGGCACCAAGACAACAGTCAGGCAGCGGCACCCAGATTACAGTCAGGAAACTGGCACCCAGACAACACAGTCAGGAAACAGGCGCACAGACAACAATGTCAGGAATCTGGCACACAGACAACACAGTCGGGTTTCTGATACACAGACAACACAGTCGGGAATCTGGCACACAGGCAACACAGTCGGGAAGCTGGCACACAGACAACACAGTCGGGAATCTGGCACACAGACAACACATTCGGGTATCTATTACACAGACAACACAGTCAGGAAACTGGCACACAGACAACACATTCAGGAAACTGGCACACAGACAACACAGTCAGGAAAATGGATCACAGACATAACAGTCAGGAATCTGGCACACAGACAACACAGTCGGGAGTATGCCACTCAGACAACACGGTCGGGAAACTGGCACACAGACAACACAATCAGGAAACTGGCACACAGACAACACAGTCAAGAATCTGGCACACAGACAACCAAGTCAGGAAACTGGCACCGATACAACTCTGTCATGAATCTGGCACATAGACAACACAGTCGTGAATCTGGCACACAGTCAACACAGTCGGGAATCTGGCACACAGACAACACTTTGAGGAATCTAGCACACAGGCAACACAGTCGGGAATCTGGCACACAGACAACACAGTCGGGAATCTGGCACACAGACAACACAGTCGGGAATCTGGCACACAGACAACAGAGTCAGGAATCTGGCACACAGACCACACAGTCGGGAATCTGGCACACAGACAACACAGTCGGGAATCTGGAACACATACGACACAGTCACGAAACTTGCACAAAGGCAACACAGTCAGGAATCTGGCACACATGCAACAGAGTCAGGAAGCTGGCACACAGGCAACACAGTGAGAAAGCTGGCACGCAGACAACACAGTCGTGAATCTGGCACACAGACCACACAGTCGGGCATCTGGCACACGGACAAGAAAGTCAGGAAACTATCACCAATACAACTCAGTCATGAATCTGGCACACAGACAACACAGTCGGGAATCTGGCACACAGACAATGCAGTCGGGAATCTGGCACACAGACAACACAGTCGGGAATCTGGCACACAGACAACACAGTCGGGAATCTGGCACACAGACAACACAGTCGGGAATCTGGCACACAGACATCACAGTCGGGAATCTGGCACACAGACAACACAGTCGGGAATCTGGCACACAGACAACACATTCGGAATCCATCACAAAGACAACACAGTCAGGAAACTGGCACACAGACAACACATTCAGTAATCTGGCACACAGACAACACAGTCGAGTATCTGGCACACAGACCACACAGTCGGGAATCTGGTTCACGGACAACAAAGTCAGGAAACTGGCACCGATACAACTCAGTCAGGAATATGGCACACAGACAACACAGTCGGGAATCTGGCACACAGACAACGCAGTCGGGAATCTGGCACACAGACAACGCAGTCGGGAATCTGGCACACAGACAACGCAGTCGGGAATCTGGCACACAGACAACACAGTCGGGAATCTGGCACACAGACAACACAGTCGGGAATCTGGCACACAGACAACACAGTCGGAAATCTGGCACACAGACAACACAGTCGGGAATCTGGCACACAGACAACACATTCCGGAATCTATCACACAGACAACACAGTCAGGAAACTGGCACACAGACAACACATTCAGGAAACTGGCACACAGACAACACAGTCAGGAAACTGGCACCCAGACAAAACAGTCAACAAACTGGCACACAGACCACACAGTTGGGCATCTGGCACACGGACAGGAAAGTCAGGAAACTGTCACCGACACAACTCAGTCAGGAATCTGGCACACAGACAACACAGTCGGGAATCTGGCACACAGACAACGCAGTCGGGAATCTGGCACACAGACAACACAGTCAGGAAACTGCCACCCAGACAAAACAGTCAGCAAACTGGCACACAGACAACACAGTTGGGAATCTGGCACACAGGCAACACAGACGGGAATCTGGCACCCAGACAACACAGTCGGGAATCTGGCACACAGACAACACAGTCGGGAACCTGGCACACAGTCAACACATTCGGGAATCTATCACACAGACAACACAGTCAGGAAACTGGCACAAAGACAACACATTCAAGAAACTGGCTCACAGACAACACAGTCAGGAGACTGGCACCCAGACAACACAGTCAGGAATCTGGCACACAGACAACACAGTCGGGAATATGGCACACAGACAACACAGTAAGGAAACTGGCACACAGACAACACAGTCAGGAAACTGGCACAGAGACAACCAAGTCAGAAAACTGACACCGATACAACTTAGTCAGGAATCTGGCACACAGACAACACAGTCGGCAATCTGGCACACAGACAACACAGTCGGGAATCTGGCACACAGACAACACAGTCAGGAATCTGGCACACAGACAACACAATCGGGAATCTGGCACATGGACAACACAGTCGGGAATCTGGCACACAGACAACTCAGTCGGGAATCTGGCACACAGACAACACAGTCGGGAATCTGGCACACAGACATCACAGTCGGGATTCTGGCACACAGACAACACAGTCGGGAATCTGGCACACAGACAACACAGTCGGGAATCTGGCACACAGACAACACAGTCGGGAATCTGGCACACAGACAACACAGTCGGGAATCTGGCACACATACAACACAGTCGGGAATCTGGCACACAGACAACTCAGTCGGGAATCTGGCACACAGACAACACAGTCGGGAATCTGGCACACAGACATCACAGTCGGGAATCTGGCACACAGACAACACAGTCGGGAATCTGGCACACAGACAACACAGTCGGGAAACTGGCACACAGACAACACACACAGGAGAGAGGCACCAAGACAACAGTCAGGCAGCGGCACCCAGATTACAGTCAGGAAACTGGCACCCAGACAACACAGTCAGGAAACAGGCGCACAGACAACAATGTCAGGAATCTGGCACACAGACAACACAGTCGGGTTTCTGATACACAGACAACACAGTCGGGAATCTGGCACACAGGCAACACAGTCGGGAAGCTGGCACACAGACAACACAGTCGGGAATCTGGCACACAGACAACACATTCGGGTATCTATTACACAGACAACACAGTCAGGAAACTGGCACACAGACAACACATTCAGGAAACTGGCACACAGACAACACAGTCAGGAAAATGGATCACAGACAAAACAGTCAGGAATCTGGCACACAGACAACACAGTCGGGAGTATGCCACTCAGACAACACGGTCGGGAAACTGGCACACAGACAACACAATCAGGAAACTGGCACACAGACAACACAGTCAAGAATCTGGCACACAGACAACCAAGTCAGGAAACTGGCACCGATACAACTCTGTCATGAATCTGGCACATAGACAACACAGTCGTGAATCTGGCACACAGTCAACACAGTCGGGAATCTGGCACACAGACAACACTTTGAGGAATCTAGCACACAGGCAACACAGTCGGGAATCTGGCACACAGACAACACAGTCGGGAATCGGGCACACAGACAACACAGTCGGGAATCTGGCACACAGACAACAGAGTCAGGAATCTGGCACACAGACCACACAGTCGGGAATCTGGCACACAGACAACACAGTCGGGAATCTGGAACACATACGACACAGTCACGAAACTTGCACAAAGGCAACACAGTCAGGAATCTGGCACACATGCAACAGAGTCAGGAAGCTGGCACACAGGCAACACAGTGAGAAAGCTGGCACGCAGACAACACAGTCGTGAATCTGGCACACAGACCACACAGTCGGGCATCTGGCACACGGACAAGAAAGTCAGGAAACTGTCACCAATACAACTCAGTCATGAATCTGGCACACAGACAACACAGTCGGGAATCTGGCACACAGACAATGCAGTCGGGAATCTGGCACACAGACAACACAGTCGGGAATCTGGCACACAGACAACACAGTCGGGAATCTGGCACACAGACAACACAGTCGGGAATCTGGCACACAGACATCACAGTCGGGAATCTGGCACACAGACAACACAGTCGGGAATCTGGCACACAGACAACACATTCGGAATCCATCACAAAGACAACACAGTCAGGAAACTGGCACACAGACAACACATTCAGTAATCTGGCACACAGACAACACAGTCGAGTATCTGGCACACAGACCACACAGTCGGGAATCTGGTTCACGGACAACAAAGTCAGGAAACTGGCACCGATACAACTCAGTCAGGAATATGGCACACAGACAACACAGTCGGGAATCTGGCACACAGACAACGCAGTCGGGAATCTGGCACACAGACAACGCAGTCGGGAATCTGGCACACAGACAACGCAGTCGGGAATCTGGCACACAGACAACACAGTCGGGAATCTGGCACACAGACAACACAGTCGGGAATCTGGCACACAGACAACACAGTCGGAAATCTGGCACACAGACAACACAGTCGGGAATCTGGCACACAGACAACACATTCCGGAATCTATCACACAGACAACACAGTCAGGAAACTGGCACACAGACAACACATTCAGGAAACTGGCACACAGACAACACAGTCAGGAAACTGTCACCCAGACAAAACAGTCAACAAACTGGCACACAGACCACACAGTTGGGCATCTGGCACACGGACAAGAAAGTCAGGAAACTGTCACCGACACAACTCAGTCAGGAATCTGGCACACAGACAACACAGTCGGGAATCTGGCACACAGACAACGCAGTCGGGAATCTGGCACACAGACAACACAGTCAGGAAACTGCCACCCAGACAAAACAGTCAGCAAACTGGCACACAGACAACACAGTTGGGAATCTGGCACACAGGCAACACAGACGGGAATCTGGCACCCAGACAACACAGTCGGGAATCTGGCACACAGACAACACAGTCGGGAACCTGGCACACAGTCAACACATTCGGGAATCTATCACACAGACAACACAGTCAGGAAACTGGCACAAAGACAACACATTCAAGAAACTGGCTCACAGACAACACAGTCAGGAGACTGGCACCCAGACAACACAGTCAGGAATCTGGCACACAGACAACACAGTCGGGAATATGGCACACAGACAACACAGTAAGGAAACTGGCACACAGACAACACAGTCAGGAAACTGGCACAGAGACAACCAAGTCAGAAAACTGACACCGATACAACTTAGTCAGGAATCTGGCACACAGACAACACAGTCGGCAATCTGGCACACAGACAACACAGTCGGGAATCTGGCACACAGACAACACAGTCAGGAATCTGGCACACAGACAACACAATCGGGAATCTGGCACATGGACAACACAGTCGGGAATCTGGCACACAGACAACTCAGTCGGGAATCTGGCACACAGACAACACAGTCGGGAATCTGGCACACAGACATCACAGTCGGGATTCTGGCACACAGACAACACAGTCGGGAATCTGGCACACAGACAACACAGTCGGGAATCTGGCACACAGACAACACAGTCGGGAATCTGGCACACAGACAACACAGTCGGGAATCTGGCACACATACAACACAGTCGGGAATCTGGCACACAGACAACTCAGTCGGGAATCTGGCACACAGACAACATAGTCGGGAATCTGGCACACAGACATCACAGTCGGGAATCTGGCACACAGACAACACAGTCGGGAATCTGGCACACAGACAACACAGTCGGGAAACTGGCACACAGACAACACACACAGGAGAGAGGCACCAAGACAACAGTCAGGCAGCGGCACCCAGATTACAGTCAGGAAACTGGCACCCAGACAACACAGTCAGGAAACAGGCGCACAGACAACAATGTCAGGAATCTGGCACACAGACAACACAGTCGGGTTTCTGATACACAGACAACACAGTCGGGAATCTGGCACACAGGCAACACAGTCGGGAAGCTGGCACACAGACAACACAGTCGGGAATCTGGCACACAGACAACACATTCGGGTATCTATTACACAGACAACACAGTCAGGAAACTGGCACACAGACAACACATTCAGGAAACTGGCACACAGACAACACAGTCAGGAAAATGGATCACAGACAAAACAGTCAGGAATCTGGCACACAGACAACACAGTCGGGAGTATGCCACTCAGACAACACGGTCGGGAAACTGGCACACAGACAACACAATCAGGAAACTGGCACACAGACAACACAGTCAAGAATCTGGCACACAGACAACCAAGTCAGGAAACTGGCACCGATACAACTCTGTCATGAATCCGGCACATAGACAACACAGTCGTGAATCTGGCACACAGTCAACACAGTCGGGAATCTGGCACACAGACAACACTTTGAGGAATCTAGCACACAGGCAACACAGTCGGGAATCTGGCACACAGACAACACAGTCGGGAATCGGGCACACAGACAACACAGTCGGGAATCTGGCACACAGACAACAGAGTCAGGAATCTGGCACACAGACCACACAGTCGGGAATCTGGCACACAGACAACACAGTCGGGAATCTGGAACACATACGACACAGTCACGAAACTTGCACAAAGGCAACACAGTCAGGAATCTGGCACACATGCAACAGAGTCAGGAAGCTGGCACACAGGCAACACAGTGAGAAAGCTGGCACGAAGACAACACAGTCGGGAATCTGGCACACAGACCACACAGTCGGGCATCTGGCACACGGACAAGAAAGTCAGGAAACTGTCACCAATACAACTCAGTCATGAATCTGGCACACAGACAACACAGTCGGGAATCTGGCACACAGACAATGCAGTCGGGAATCTGGCACACAGACAACACAGTCGGGAATCTGGCACACAGACAACACAGTCGGGAATCTGGCACACAGACAACACAGTCGGGAATCTGGCACACAGACATCACAGTCGGGAATCTGGCACACAGACAACACAGTCGGGAATCTGGCACACAGACAACACATTCGGAATCCATCACAAAGACAACACAGTCAGGAAACTGGCACACAGACAACACATTCAGTAATCTGGCACACAGACAACACAGTCGAGTATCTGGCACACAGACCACACAGTCGGGAATCTGGTTCACGGACAACAAAGTCAGGAAAATGGCACCGATACAACTCAGTCAGGAATATGGCACACAGACAACACAGTCGGGAATCTGGCACACAAACAACGCAGTCGGGAATCTGGCACACAGACAACGCAGTCGGGAATCTGGCACACAGACAACGCAGTCGGGAATCTGGCACACAGACAACACAGTCGGGAATCTGGCACACAGACAACACAGTCGGGAATCTGGCACACAGACAACACAGTCGGAAATCTGGCACACAGACAACACAGTCGGGAATCTGGCACACAGACAACACATTCCGGAATCTATCACACAGACAACACAGTCAGGAAACTGGCACACAGACAACACATTGAGGAAACTGGCACACAGACAACACAGTCAGGAAACTGGCACCCAGACAAAACAGTCAACAAACTGGCACACAGACCACACAGTTGGGCATCTGGCACACGGACAAGAAAGTCAGGAAACTGTCACCGACACAACTCAGTCAGGAATCTGGCACACAGACAACACAGTCGGGAATCTGGCACACAGACAACGCAGTCGGGAATCTGGCACACAGACAACACAGTCAGGAAACTGCCACCCAGACAGAACAGTCAGCAAACTGGCACACAGACAACACAGTTGGGAATCTGGCACACAGGCAACACAGACGGGAATCTGGCACCCAGACAACACAGTCGGGAATCTGGCACACAGACAACACAGTCGGGAACCTGGCACACAGTCAACACATTCGGGAATCTATCACACAGACAACGCAGTCAGGAAACTGGCACAAAGACAACACATTCAAGAAACTGGCTCACAGACAACACAGTCAGGAGACTGGCATCCAGACAACACAGTCAGGAATCTGGCACACAGACAACACAGTCGGGAATATGGCACACAGACAACACAGTAAGGAAACTGGCACACAGACAACACAGTCAGGAAACTGGCACAGAGACAACCAAGTCAGAAAACTGACACCGATACAACTTAGTCAGGAATCTGGCACACAGACAACACAGTCGGCAATCTGGCACACAGACAACACAGTCGGGAATCTGGCACACAGACAACACAGTCAGGAATCTGGCACACAGACAACACAATCGGGAATCTGGCACATGGACAACACAGTCGGGAATCTGGCACACAGACAACTCAGTCGGGAATCTGGCACACAGACAACACAGTCGGGAATCTGGCACACAGACATCACAGTCGGGATTCTGGCACACAGACAACACAGTCGGGAATCTGGCACACAGACAACACAGTCGGGAATCTGGCACACAGACAACACCGTCGGGAATCTGGCACACAGACAACACAGTCGGGAATCTGGCACACAGACAACACAGTCAGGAAACTGGCACCGATACAACTCAGTCAGGAATCTGGCACACAGACAACACAGTCGTGAATCTGGCACACAGACAACGCAGTCGGGAATCTGGCAAACAGACAACACAGTCGGGAATCTGGCACACAAACAACACAGTCGGGAATCTGGCACACAGACAACACAGTCGGGAATCTGGCACACAGACAACACAGTCGGGAATCTGGCACACAGACAACACAGTCGTGAATCTGGCACACAGACAACACATTCCGGAATCTATCACACAGACAACACAGTCAGGAAACTGGCACACAGACAACACATTCAGGAAACTGGCACACAGACAACACAGTCAGGAAACTGGCACCCAGACAACACAGTCAGGAATCTGGCACACAGACAACACAGTCGGGAATATGGCACACAGACAACACAGTAAGGAAACTGGCACACAGACAACACAGTCAGGAAACTGGCACAGAGACAACCAAGTCAGAAAACTGACACCGATACAACTTAGTCAGGAATCTGGCACACAGACAACACAGTCGGCAATCTGGCACACAGACAACACTGTCGGGAATCTGGCACACAGACAACACAGTCAGGAATCTGGCACGCAGACAACACAATCGGGAATCTGGCACATGGACAACACAGTCGGGAATCTGGCACACAGACAACTCAGTCGGGAATCTGGCACACAGACAACACAGTCGGGAATCTGGCACACAGACATCACAGTCGGGATTCTGGCACACAGACCACACAGTCGGGAATCTGGCACACAGACAACACAGTCGGGAATCTGGCACACAGACAACACAGTCGGGAATCTGGCACACAGACAACACAGTCGGGAATCTGGCACACAGACAACACATTCGGAATCCATCACACAGACAACACAGTCAGGAAACTGGCACACAGACAACACATTCAGGAATCTGGCACACAGACAACACAGTAGGGAATCTGGCACACAGACCACACAGTCGGGAATCTGGCACACGGACAACAAAGTCAGGAAACTGGCACCGATACAACTCAGTCAGGAATCTGGCACACAGACAACACAGTCGTGAATCTGGCACACAGACAACGCAGTCGGGAATCTGGCAAACAGACAACACAGTCGGGAATCTGGCACACAAACAACACAGTCGGGAATCTGGCACACAGACAACACAGTCGGGAATCTGGCACACAGACAACACAGTCGGGAATCTGGCACACAGACAACACAGTCGTGAATCTGGCACACAGACAACACATTCCGGAATCTATCACACAGACAACACAGTCAGGAAACTGGCACACAGACAACACATTCAGGAAACTGGCACACAGACAACACAGTCAGGAAACTGGCACCCAGACAAAACAGTCAGCAAACTGGCACACAGACAATACAGTTGGGAATCTGGCACACAGGCAACACAGACGGGAATCTGGCACACAGGCAACACAGTCGGGAATCTGGCACAAAGACCACACAGTCGGGAACCTGGCACACAGTCAACACATTCGGGAATCTATCACACAGACAACAGAGTCAGGAGACTGGCACAAAGACAACACATTCAGGAAACTGGCTCACAGACAACACAGTCAGGAGTCAAGCACACAGACAACTCAGTCGGGAATCTGGCACACAGACAACAGAGTCGGGAATCTGGCACACAGACATCACTGTCGGGAATCTGGCACACAGACAACACAGTCGGGAATCTGGCACACAGACAACACATTCAGGAAACTGGCACACAGACAACACAGTCAGGAAAATGGATCACAGACAAAACAGTCAGGAATCTGGCACACAGACAACACAGTCAGGAAACTGGCACCGATACAACTCAGTCAGGAATCTGGCACATAGACAACACAGTCGTGAATCTGACACACAGTCAACACAGTCGGGAATCTGGCACACAGACAACACTTTGAGGAATCTAGCACACAGGCAACACAGTCGGGAATCTGGCACACAGACAACACAGTCGGGAATCTGGCACACAGACAACACAGTCGGGAATCTGCCACACAGACAACACAGTCAGGAATCTGGCACACAGACAACACAGTCGGGAATCTGGCACACAGACAACACAGTCTGGAATCTGGCACACAGACGACACAGTCACGAAACTTGCACAAAGGCAACACAGTCAGGAATCTGGCACACATGCAACACAGTCAGGAAGCTGGCACACAGGCAACACAGTGAGGAAGCTGGCACGCAGACAACACAGTCGGGAATCTGGCACACAGACCACACAGTCGGGAATCTGGCACACGGACAAGAAAGTCAGGAAACTGTCACCGATACAACTCAGTCATGAATCTGGCACGCAGACAACACAGTCGGGAATCTGGCACACAGACAATGCAGTCGGGAGTCTGGGACACAGACGACACAGTCGGGAATCTGGCACACGGACAACAAAGTCAGGAAACTGGCACCAATACAACTCAGTCAGGAATCTGGCACACATACAACACAGTCGGGAATCTGGCACACAGACAACGAAGTCGGGAATCTGGCACACAGACAACGCAGTCGGGAATCTGGCACACATACAACACAGTCGGGAATCTGGCACACAGACAACACAGTCGGGAATCTGGCACACAGACAACACAGTCGGGAATCTGGCACACAGACAACACAGTCGGCAATCTGGCACACAGACAACACAGTCGGGAATCTGGCACACAGACAACACATTCCGGAATCTATCACACAGACAACACAGTCAGGAAACTGGCACACAGACAACACATTCAGGAAACTGGCACACAGACAACACAGTCAGGAAACTGGCACCCAGACAAAACAGTCAGCAAACTGGCACACAGACAATACAGTTGGGAATCTGGCACACAGGCAACACAGACGGGAATCTGGCACACAGACAACACAGTCGGGAATCTGGCACACAGACAACACAGTCGGGAACCTGGCACACAGTCAACACATTCGGGAATCTATCACACAGACAACACAGTCAGGAGACTGGCACAAAGACAACACATTCAGGAAACTGGCTCACAGACAACACAGTCAGGAGACAAGCACACAGACAACTCAGTCGGGAATCTCGCACACAGACAACACAGTCGGGAATCTGGCACACATACATCATTGTCGGGAATCTGGCACACAGACAACACAGTCAGGAATCTGGCACACAGACAACACAGTCGGGAAATTGGCGCACAGGCAACACAGTCGGGAATCTGGTACACAGGCAACACAGTCAGGAATCTGGCACACAGACAACACAGTCGGGAATCTGCCACACAGACAACACAGTCGGGAATCTGGCACACAGAGAACACATTCAGGAATCTATCACGCAGACAACACAGTCAAGAATCTGGCACACAGACAACACATTCAGGAAACTGGCACGCAGACAACACAGTCAGGAAACTGACACCCAGGCAAAACAGTCAGCAAACTGGCACACAGACAACACAGTCTGGAAACTGGCACACAGACAACACACACAGGAGAGAGGCACCAAGACAACTGTCTGGCAGCGGCACCCAGACTACAGTCAGGAGACTGGCACCCAGACAACAAAGTCAGGAAACAGGCGCACAGACAACACAGTCAGGAATCTGGCAAACAGACAACACAGTCGGGAATGTGGCACACAGACAATACAGTCGGGAATCTGGCACACAGACAACACATTCGGAATCTATCACACAGACAACACAGTCAGGAAACTGGCACACAGACAACACATTCAGGAAACTGGCACACAGACAACATAGTCGGGAATCTGGCAAACAGACCACACAGTCGGGAATCAGGCAGACGGACAACAAAGTCAGGAAACTGGCACCGATACAACTCAGTCAGGAATCTGGCACACAGACAACACAGTCGGGAATCTGGCACACAGACAACGCAGTCGGGAATCTGGCACACAGACAACACAGTCTGGAATCTGGTGCACAGACAACACAGTCGGGATTCTGGTGCACAGACAACACAGTCGGGAATCTGGCACACAGACAACACAGTCGGGAATCTGGCACACAGACAACACATTCGGGAATCTGTCACACAGACAACACAGTCAGGAAACTGGCACACAGACAACACAGTAGGGAATCAGGCACACAGACCACACAGTCGGGAATCTGGCACACAGACAACACAGTCGGGAATCTGGCAAACAGACAACACAATCAGGAATCTGGCACACAGACAACACAGTCGGGAATCTGGCACACAGACAACACAGTCGGGAATCTGGCACACAGACAACACAGTCGGGAATCTGGCACACAGGCAACACAGTCGGGAATCTGGCACACAGACAACACAGTCGGGAATGTGGCGCACAGGCAACACAGTCGGGAACCTGGCACACAGACAACACATTCGGGAATCTATCACACAGAGAACACAGTCAGGAAACTGGCACACAGACAACACAGTCAGGAGACTGGCACCCAGACAACACAGTCAGGAATCTGGCACACAGACAAAACAGTCGGGAATATGGCACACAGACAACACAGTAAGGAAACTGGCACACAGACAACACAGTCAGGAAACTGGCACAGAGACAACCAAGTCAGAAAACTGGCACCGATACAACTCAGTCAGGAATCTGGCACACAGACAACACAGTCGGCAATCTGGCACACAGACTACACAGTCGGGAATCTGGCACACAGACAACACAGTCAGGAATCTGGCACAAAGAAAACACATTCGGGAATCTGGCACATAGACAACACAGTCGGGAATCTGGCACACAGACAACTCAGTCGGGAATCTGGCACACAGACAACACAGTCGGGAATCTGGCACACAGACATCACAGTCGGGAATCTGGCACACAGACAACACAGTCGGGAATCTGGCACACAGACAACACAGTCGGGAATCTGGCACACAGGCAACACAGTCGGGAATCTGGCACACAGGCAACACAGTCCGGAATCTGGCACACAGACAACACAGTCGGGAATCTGGCACACAGACAACACAGTCGGGAATCTGGCACACAGACAACACATTCAAGAATCTATCACGCAGACAACACAGTCAAGAAACTGGCACACAGACAACACATTCAGGAAACTGGCACACAGACAACACAGTCAGGAAACTGACACCCAGACAAAACAGTCAGCAAACTGGCACACAGACAATACAGTCTGGAAACAGGCAAACAGACAACACAGACAGGAGAGAGGCACCAAGACAACAGTCAGGCAGCGGCACCCAGACTACAGTCAGGAGACTGGCACCCAGACAACAAAGTCAGGAAACAGGCGCACAGACAACACAGTCGGGAATCTGGCACACAGTCAACTCAGTCGGGAATCTGGCACACAGACAACACAGTCGGGAATCTGGCACACAGACATCACAGTCGGGAATCTGGCACACAGACAACACAGTCGGGAATCTGGCACACAGACAACACATTCAGGAAACTGGCACACAGACAACACAGTCAGGAAAATGGCGCACAGACAAAACAGTCGGGAGTATGCCACACAGACAACACAGTCGGGAAACTGGCACACAGACAACACAGTCGGGAGTATGCCACACAGACAACACAGTCGGGAAACTGGCACACAGACAACACAATCAGGAAACTGGCACACAGCCAACACAGTCAGGAATCTGGCACACAGAGAACCAAGTCAGGAAACTGGCACCGATACAACTCAGTCAGGAATCTGGCACATAGACAACACAGTCGTGAATCTGGAACACAGACAACACAGTCGGGAATCTGGCACACAGACAACACTGTCAGGAATCTGGCACACAGACAACACAGTCGGGAATCTGGCACACAGACAACTTAGTCGGGAATCTGGCACACAGACAACACAGTCGGGAATCTGGCACACAGACAACACAGTCGGGAATCTGGCACACAGACAACACAGTCGGGAATCTGGCACACAGACAACACAGTCGGGAATCTGGCACACAGACAACACAGTCGGGAATCTGGCACACAGACAACACAGTCGGGAATCTGGCACACAGACAACACATTCCGGAATCTATCACACAGACAACACAGTCAGGAAAATGGCACACAGACAACACATTCAGGAAACTGGCACACAGACCACACAGTCGGGCATCTGGCACACGGACAAGAAAGTCAGGAAACTGTCACCGATACAACTCAGTCAGGAATCTGGCACACAGACAACACAGTCGGGAATCTGGCACACAGACAACGCAGTCGGGAATCTGGCACACAGACAACACAGTCGGGAATCTGGCACACAGACAACACAGTCGGGAATCTGGCACACAGACAACACAGTCGGGAATCTGGCACACAGACAACACATTCGGAATCCATCACACAGACAACACAGTCAGGAAACTGGCACACAGACAACACATTCAGGAATCTGGCACACAGACAACACAGTAGGGAATCTGGCACACAGACCACACAGTCGGGAATCTGGCACACGGACAACAAAGTCAGGAAACTGGCACCGATACAACTCAGTCAGGAATCTGGCACACAGACAACACAGTCGTGAATCTGGCACACAGACAACGCAGTCGGGAATCTGGCACACAGACAACACAGTCGGCAATCTGGCACACAGACAACACAGTCGGGAATCTGGCACACAGACAACACAGTCAGGAATCTGGCACACAGACAACACAATCGGGAATCTGGCACATAGACAACACAGTCGGGAATCTGGCACACAGACAACTCAGTTGGGAATCTGGCACACAGACAACACAGTCGGGAACTGGCACACAGACATCACAGTCGGGAATCTGGCACACAGACAACACAGTCGGGAATCTGGCACACAGACAACACAGTCGGGAAATTGGCGCACAGGCAACACAGTCGGGAATCTGGCACACAGGCAACACAGTCGGCAATCTGGCACACAGACAACACAGTCGGGAATCTGGTACACAGACAACACAGTCGGGAATCTGGCACACAGAGAACACATTCAGGAATCTATCACGCAGACAACACAGTCAAGAAACTGGCACACAGACAACACATTCAGGAAACTGGCACACAGACAACACAGTCAGGAAAATGACACCCAGACAAAACAGTCAGCAAACTGGCACACAGACAACACAGTCTGGAAACTGGCACACAGACAACACACACAGGAGAGAGGCACCAAGACAACAGTCAGGCAGCGGAACCCAGACTACAGTCAGTAGACTGGCACCCAGACAACAAAGACAGGAAACAGGCGCACAGACAACACAGACAGGAATCTGGCAAACAGACAACACAGTCGGGAATCTGGCACACAGACAACACAGTCGGGAATCTGGCACACAGACAACACAATCGGGAATCTGGCACATAGACAAAACAGTCGGGAATCTGGCACACAGTCAACTCAGTCGGGAATCTGGCACACAGACAACACAGTCGGGAATCTGGCACACAGACATCACAGTCGGGAATCTGGCACACAGACAACACAGTCGGGAATCTGGCACACAGACAACACATTCAGGAAACTGGCACACAGACAACACAGTCAGGAAAATGGCGCACAGACAAAACAGTCGGGAGTATGCCACACAGACAACACAGTCGGGAAACTGGCACACAGACAACACAGTCGGGAGTATGCCACACAGACAACACAGTCGGGAAACTGGCACACAGACAACACAATCAGGAAACTGGCACACAGCCAACACAGTCAGGAATCTGGCACACAGAGAACCAAGTCAGGAAACTGGCACCGATACAACTCAGTCAGGAATCTGGCACATAGACAACACAGTCGTGAATCTGGAACACAGACAACACAGTCGGGAATCTGGCACACAGACAACACTGTCAGGAATCTGGCACACAGACAACACAGTCGGGAATCTGGCACACAGACAACTTAGTCGGGAATCTGGCACACAGACAACACAGTCGGGAATCTGGCACACAGACAACACAGTCGGGAATCTGGCACACAGACAACACAGTCGGGAATCTGGCACACAGACAACACAGTCGGGAATCTGGCACACAGACAACACAGTCGGGAATCTGGCACACAGACAACACAGTCGGGAATCTGGCACACAGACAACACATTCCGGAATCTATCACACAGACAACACAGTCAGGAAAATGGCACACAGACAACACATTCAGGAAACTGGCACACAGACCACACAGTCGGGCATCTGGCACACGGACAAGAAAGTCAGGAAACTGTCACCGATACAACTCAGTCAGGAATCTGGCACACAGACAACACAGTCGGGAATCTGGCACACAGACAACGCAGTCGGGAATCTGGCACACAGACAACACAGTCGGGAATCTGGCACACAGACAACACAGTCGGGAATCTGGCACACAGACAACACAGTCGGGAATCTGGCACACAGACAACACATTCGGAATCCATCACACAGACAACACAGTCAGGAAACTGGCACACAGACAACACATTCAGGAATCTGGCACACAGACAACACAGTAGGGAATCTGGCACACAGACCACACAGTCGGGAATCTGGCACACGGACAACAAAGTCAGGAAACTGGCACCGATACAACTCAGTCAGGAATCTGGCACACAGACAACACAGTCGTGAATCTGGCACACAGACAACGCAGTCGGGAATCTGGCACACAGACAACACAGTCGGCAATCTGGCACACAGACAACACAGTCGGGAATCTGGCACACAGACAACACAGTCAGGAATCTGGCACACAGACAACACAATCGGGAATCTGGCACATAGACAACACAGTCGGGAATCTGGCACACAGACAACTCAGTTGGGAATCTGGCACACAGACAACACAGTCGGGAACTGGCACACAGACATCACAGTCGGGAATCTGGCACACAGACAACACAGTCGGGAATCTGGCACACAGACAACACAGTCGGGAAATTGGCGCACAGGCAACACAGTCGGGAATCTGGCACACAGGCAACACAGTCGGCAATCTGGCACACAGACAACACAGTCGGGAATCTGGTACACAGACAACACAGTCGGGAATCTGGCACACAGAGAACACATTCAGGAATCTATCACGCAGACAACACAGTCAAGAAACTGGCACACAGACAACACATTCAGGAAACTGGCACACAGACAACACAGTCAGGAAAATGACACCCAGACAAAACAGTCAGCAAACTGGCACACAGACAACACAGTCTGGAAACTGGCACACAGACAACACACACAGGAGAGAGGCACCAAGACAACAGTCAGGCAGCGGAACCCAGACTACAGTCAGTAGACTGGCACCCAGACAACAAAGACAGGAAACAGGCGCACAGACAACACAGACAGGAATCTGGCAAACAGACAACACAGTCGGGAATCTGGCACACAGACAACACAGTCGGGAATCTGGCACACAGACAACACATTCGGAATCTATCACACAGACAACACAGTCAGGAAACTGGCACACAGACAACACATTCAGGAAACTGGCACACAGACAACATAGTCGGGAATCTGGCAAACAGACCACACAGTTGGGAATCAGGCAGACGGACAACAAAGTCAGTAAACTGGAACCGATACAACTCAGTCAGGAATCTGGCACACAGACAACACAGTCGGGAATCTGGCACAAAGACAACGCAGTCGGGAATCTGGCACACAGACAACACAGTCGGGAATCTGGCGCACAGACAACACAGTCGGGATTCTGGCACACAGACAACACAGTCGGGAATCTGGCACACAGACAACACAGTCGGGAATCTGGCACACAGACAACACAGTCAGGAAACTGGCATGCAGACAAAATATTCGGGAATCTGGCACACAGACAACACAGTCGGGAAACTGGCACACTGACAACACCGTCGGGATACTGGAACACAGACAACACAGTCGGGAATCTGGCACACAGACAACACAGTCGGGAATCTGGCACACAGACAACACAGTCGGGAATCTGGCACACAGACAACACAGTCGGGAATCTGGCACACAGACAACACATTCGGAATCGATCACATAGACAACACAGTCAGGAAACTGGCACACAGACAACACATTCAGGAAACTGGCACACAGACAACACAGTAGGGAATCTGGCACACTGACCACACAGTCGGGAATCTGGCACACGAACAACAAAGTCAGGAAACTGGCACCGATACAACTCAGTCAGGAATCTGGCACACAGACAACACAGTCGTGAATCTGGCACACAGACAATGCAGTCGGGAATCTGGCAAACAGACAACACAGTCGGGAATCTGGCACACAGACAACACAGTCGGGAATCTGGCACACAGACAACACAGTCGGGAATCTGGCACACAGACAACACAGTCAGGAAACTGGCATGCAGACAAAATATTCGGGAATCTGGCACACAGACAACACAGTCGGGAAACTGGCACACTGACAACACCGTCGGTATACTGGAACACAGACAACACAGTCGGGAATCTGGCACACAGACAACACAGTCGGGAATCTGGCACACAGACAACACAGTCAGGAAACTGGCACACAGACAACACATTCAGGAATCTGGCACACAGACAACACAGTAGGAAATCTGGCACACAGACCACACAGTCGGGAATCTGGCACACGGACAACAAAGTCAGGAAACTGGCACCGATACAACTCAGTCAGGAATCTGGCACACAGACAACACAGTCGTGAATCTGACACACAGACAACGCAGTCGGGAATCTGGCAAACAGACAACACAGTCGGGAATCTGGCACACAAACAACACAGTCGGGAATCTGGCACACAGACAACACAGTCGGGAATCTGGCACACAGACAACACAGTCGGGAATCTGGCACACAGACAACACAGTCGGGAATCTGGCACACAGACAACACAGTCGTGAATCTGGCACACAGACAACACATTCCGGAATCCATCACACAGACAACACAGTCAGGAAACTGGCACACAGACAACACATTAAGGAAACTGGCACACAGACAACACAGTCAGGAAACTGGCACCCAGACAAAACAGTCAGCAAACTGGCACACAGACAACACAGTTGGGAATCTGGCACACAGGCAACACAGACGGGAATCTGGCACACAGACAACAGAGTCGGGAATCTGGCACACAGACAACACAGTCGGGAACCTGGCACACAGTCAACACATTCGGGAATCTATCACACAGACAACACAGTCAGGAAACTGGCACAAAGACAACACATTCAGGAAACTGGCTCACAGACAACACAGTCAGGAGACTGGCACCCAGACAGCACAGTCAGGAATCTGGCACACAGCCAACACAGTCGGGAATATGGCTGACAGACAACACAGTAAGGAAACTGGCACACAGACAACACAGTCAGGAAACTGGCACAGAGACAACCAAGTCAGAAAACTGGCACCGATACAACTCAGTCAGGAATCTGGCACACAGACAACACAGTCGGCAATCTGGCACACAGCAACACAGTCGGGAATCTGGCACACAGACAACACAGTCAGGAATCTGGCACACAGACAACACAATCGGGAATCTGGCACATAGACAACACAGTCGGGAATCTGGCACACAGACAACTCAGTCGGGAATCTGGCACACAGACAACACAGTCGGGAATCTGGCACACAGACAACACAGTCGGGAATCTGGCACACAGACAACACAGTCGGGAATCTGGCACACAGACAACACAGTCGGGAATCTGGCACACAGACAACACAGTCGGGAATCTGGCACACAGACAACACAGTCGGGAATCTGGCACAAAGACAACTCAGTCGGGAATCTGGCACACAGACAACACAGTCGGGAATCTGGCACACAGACATCACAGGCGGGAATCTGGCACACAGACAACACAGTCGGGAATCTGGCACACAGACAACACAGTCGGGAATCTGGCACACAGACAACACAGTCGGGAATCTGGCACACAGAGAACACATTCAGGAATCTATCACGCAGACAACACAGTCAAGAAACTGGCACACAGACAACACATTCAGGAAACTGGCACACAGACAACACAGTCAGGAAAATGACACCCAGACAAAACAGTCAGCAAACTGGCACACAGACAACACAGTCTGGAAACTGGCACACAGACAACACACACAGGAGAGAGGCACCAAGACAACAGTCAGGCAGCGGAACCCAGACTACAGTCAGTAGACTGGCACCCAGACAACAAAGACAGGAAACAGGCGCACAGACAACACAGACAGGAATCTGGCAAACAGACAACACAGTCGGGAATCTGGCACACAGACAACACAGTCGGGAATCTGGCACACAGACAACACATTCGGAATCTATCACACAGACAACACAGTCAGGAAACTGGCACACAGACAACACATTCAGGAAACTGGCACACAGACAACATAGTCGGGAATCTGGCAAACAGACCACACAGTTGGGAATCAGGCAGACGGACAACAAAGTCAGTAAACTGGAACCGATACAACTCAGTCAGGAATCTGGCACACAGACAACACAGTCGGGAATCTGGCACAAAGACAACGCAGTCGGGAATCTGGCACACAGACAACACAGTCGGGAATCTGGCGCACAGACAACACAGTCGGGATTCTGGCACACAGACAACACAGTCGGGAATCTGGCACACAGACAACACAGTCGGGAATCTGGCACACAGACAACACAGTCAGGAAACTGGCATGCAGACAAAATATTCGGGAATCTGGCACACAGACAACACAGTCGGGAAACTGGCACACTGACAACACCGTCGGGATACTGGAACACAGACAACACAGTCGGGAATCTGGCACACAGACAACACAGTCGGGAATCTGGCACACAGACAACACAGTCGGGAATCTGGCACACAGACAACACAGTCGGGAATCTGGCACACAGACAACACATTCGGAATCGATCACATAGACAACACAGTCAGGAAACTGGCACACAGACAACACATTCAGGAAACTGGCACACAGACAACACAGTAGGGAATCTGGCACACTGACCACACAGTCGGGAATCTGGCACACGAACAACAAAGTCAGGAAACTGGCACCGATACAACTCAGTCAGGAATCTGGCACACAGACAACACAGTCGTGAATCTGGCACACAGACAATGCAGTCGGGAATCTGGCAAACAGACAACACAGTCGGGAATCTGGCACACAGACAACACAGTCGGGAATCTGGCACACAGACAACACAGTCGGGAATCTGGCACACAGACAACACAGTCAGGAAACTGGCATGCAGACAAAATATTCGGGAATCTGGCACACAGACAACACAGTCGGGAAACTGGCACACTGACAACACCGTCGGTATACTGGAACACAGACAACACAGTCGGGAATCTGGCACACAGACAACACAGTCGGGAATCTGGCACACAGACAACACAGTCAGGAAACTGGCACACAGACAACACATTCAGGAATCTGGCACACAGACAACACAGTAGGAAATCTGGCACACAGACCACACAGTCGGGAATCTGGCACACGGACAACAAAGTCAGGAAACTGGCACCGATACAACTCAGTCAGGAATCTGGCACACAGACAACACAGTCGTGAATCTGACACACAGACAACGCAGTCGGGAATCTGGCAAACAGACAACACAGTCGGGAATCTGGCACACAAACAACACAGTCGGGAATCTGGCACACAGACAACACAGTCGGGAATCTGGCACACAGACAACACAGTCGGGAATCTGGCACACAGACAACACAGTCGGGAATCTGGCACACAGACAACACAGTCGTGAATCTGGCACACAGACAACACATTCCGGAATCCATCACACAGACAACACAGTCAGGAAACTGGCACACAGACAACACATTAAGGAAACTGGCACACAGACAACACAGTCAGGAAACTGGCACCCAGACAAAACAGTCAGCAAACTGGCACACAGACAACACAGTTGGGAATCTGGCACACAGGCAACACAGACGGGAATCTGGCACACAGACAACAGAGTCGGGAATCTGGCACACAGACAACACAGTCGGGAACCTGGCACACAGTCAACACATTCGGGAATCTATCACACAGACAACACAGTCAGGAAACTGGCACAAAGACAACACATTCAGGAAACTGGCTCACAGACAACACAGTCAGGAGACTGGCACCCAGACAGCACAGTCAGGAATCTGGCACACAGACAACACAGTCGGGAATATGGCTGACAGACAACACAGTAAGGAAACTGGCACACAGACAACACAGTCAGGAAACTGGCACAGAGACAACCAAGTCAGAAAACTGGCACCGATACAACTCAGTCAGGAATCTGGCACACAGACAACACAGTCGGCAATCTGGCACACAGCAACACAGTCGGGAATCTGGCACACAGACAACACAGTCAGGAATCTGGCACACAGACAACACAATCGGGAATCTGGCACATAGACAACACAGTCGGGAATCTGGCACACAGACAACTCAGTCGGGAATCTGGCACACAGACAACACAGTCGGGAATCTGGCACACAGACAACACAGTCGGGAATCTGGCACACAGACAACACAGTCGGGAATCTGGCACACAGACAACACAGTCGGGAATCTGGCACACAGACAACACAGTCGGGAATCTGGCACACAGACAACACAGTCGGGAATCTGGCACAAAGACAACTCAGTCGGGAATCTGGCACACAGACAACACAGTCGGGAATCTGGCACACAGACATCACAGGCGGGAATCTGGCACACAGACAACACAGTCGGGAATCTGGCACACAGACAACACAGTCGGGAATCTGGCACACAGACAACACAGTCGGGAATCTGGCACACAGACAACACAGTCGGGAATCTGGCACACAGACAACACAGTCGGGAATCTGGCACACAGACAACTCAGTCGGGAATCTGGCACACAGACAACACAGTCGGGAATCTGGCACACAGACATCACAGGCGGGAATCTGGCACACAGACAACACAGTCGGGAATCTGGCACACAGACAACACAGTCGGGTTTCTGACACACAGACAACACAGTCGGGAATCTGGCACACAGGCAACACAGTCAGGAATATGGCACACAGACAACACAATCAGGAAACTGGCACACAGACAACACAGTCAGGAAAATGGCACACAGACAACACATTCAGGAAACTGGCACACAGACAACACAGTCAGGAAACTGGCACCCAGACAAAACAGTCAGGAAACTGGCACACAGACAACACATTCAGGAATCTGGCACACAGACAACACAGTAGGGAATCTGGCACACAGACCACACAGTCGGGAATCTGGCACACGGACAACAAAGTCAGGAAACTGGCACCGATACAACTCAGTCAGGAATCTGGCACACAGACAACACAGTCGTGAATCTGGCACACAGACAACGCAGTCGGGAATCTGGCACACAGACAACACAGTCGGCAATCTGGCACACAGACAACACAGTCGGGAATCTGGCACACAGACAACACAGTCAGGAATCTGGCACACAGACAACACAATCGGGAATCTGGCACATAGACAACACAGTCGGGAATCTGGCACACAGACAACTCAGTCGGGAATCTGGCACACAGACAACAGAGTCGGGAATCTGGCACACAGACATCACAGTCGGGAATCTGGCACACAGACAACACATTCCGGAATCTATCACACAGACAACACAGTCACGAAAATGGCACACAGACAACACATTCAGGAAACTGGCACACAGACAACACAGTCAGGAAACTGGCACCCAGACAAAACAGTCAGCAAACTGGCGCACAGACCACACAGTCGGGCATCTGGCACACGGACAAGAAAGTCAGGAAACTGTCACCGATACAACTCAGTCAGGAATCTGGCACACAGACAACACAGTCGGGAATCTGGCACACAGACAACGCAGTCGGGAATCTGGCAAACAGACAACACAGTCGGGAATCTGGCACACAGACAACACAGTCGGGAATCTGGCACACAGACAACACAGTCGGGAATCTGGCACACAGACAACACGTTCGGAATCCATCACACAGACAACACAGTCAGGAAACTGGCACACAGACAACACATTCAGGAATCTGGCACACAGACAACACAGTAGGGAATCTGGCACACAGACCACACAGTCGGGAATCTGTCACACGGACAACAAAGTCAGGAAACTGGCACCGATACAACTCAGTCAGGAATCTGGCACACAGACAACACAGTCGTGAATCTGGCACACAGACAACACAGTCGGGAATCTGGCACACAGACAACACAGTCGGCAATCTGGCACACAGACAACACAGTCGGGAATCTGGCACACAGACAACACAGTCAGGAATCTGGCACACAGACAACACAATCGGGAATCTGGCACATAGACAACACAGTCGGGAATCTGGCACACAGACAACTCAGTCGGGAATCTGGCACACAGACAACACAGTCGGGAATCTGGCACACAGACATCACAGTCGGGAATCTGGCACACAGACAACGCAGTCGGGAATCTGGCACACAGACAACACATTCAGGAAACTGGCACACAGACAACACAGTCAGGAAATTGGCGCACAGACAAAACAGTCGGGAGTATGCCACACAGACAACCCAGTCGGGAAACTGGCACACAGACAACACAGTCGGGAGTATGCCACACAGACAACACAGTCGGGAAACTGGCACACAGACAACACAATCAGGAAACTGGCACACAGACAACAAAGTCAGGAATCTGGCACACAGAGAACCAAGTCAGGAAACTGGCACCGATACAACTCAGTCAGGAATCTGGCACATAGACAACACAGTCGTGAATCTGGAACACAGACAACACAGTCGGGAATCTGGCACACAGACAACACTGTCAGGAATCTGGCACACAGACAACACAGTCGGGAATCTGGCACACAGACAACACAGTCGGGAATCTGGCACACAGACAACACAGTCGGGAATCTGGCACACAGACAACACAGTCGGGAATCTGGCACACAGACAACACAGTCGGTAATCTGGCACACAGACAACACAGTCGGGAATCTGGCACACAGACAACACAGTCGGGAATCTGGCACACAGACAACACAGTCGGGAATCTGGCACACAGACAACACATTCCGGAATCTATCACACAGACAACACAGTCAGGAAAATGGCACACAGACAACACATTCAGGAAACTGGCACACAGACAACACAGTCAGGAAACTGGCACCCTGACAAAACAGTCAGCAAACTGGCACACAGACCACACAGTCGGGCATCTGGCACACGGACAAGAAAGTCAGGAAACTGTCACCGATACAACTCAGTCAGGAATCTGGCACACAGACAACACAGTCGGGAATCTGGCACACAGACAACGCAGTCGGGAATCTGGCACACAGACAACACAGTCGGGAATCTGGCACACAGACAACACAGTCGGGAATCTGGCACACAGACAACACAGTCGGGAATCTGGCACACAGACAACACATTCGGAATCCATCACACAGACAACACAGTCAGGAAACTGGCACACAGACAACACATTCAGGAATCTGGCACACAGACAACACAGTAGGGAATCTGGCACACAGACCACACAGTCGGGAATCTGGCACACGGACAACAAAGTCAGGAAACTGGCACCGATACAACTCAGTCAGGAATCTGGCACACAGACAACGCAGTCGGGAATCTGGCACACAGACAACACAGTCGGCAATCTGGCACACAGACAACACAGTCGGGAATCTGGCACACAGACATCACAGTCAGGAATCTGGCACACAGACAACACAATCGGGAATCTGGCACATAGACAATGCAGTCGGGAATCTGGCAAACAGACAACACAGTCGGGAATCTGGCACTCAGACAACACAGTTGGGAATCTGGCACACAGACAACACAGTCGGGAATCTGGCACACAGACAACACAGTCAGGAAACTGGCATGCAGACAAAATATTCGGGAATCTGGCACACAGACAACACAGTCGGGAAACTGGCACACTGACAACACCGTCGGGATACTGGAACACACACAACACAGTCGGGAATCTGGCACACAGACAACACAGTCGGGAATCTGGCACACAGGCAACACAGTCAGGAAACTGGCACACAGACAACACATTCAGGAATCTGGCACACAGACAACAAAGTAGGAAATCTGGCACACAGACCACACAGTCGGGAATCTGGCACACGGACAACAAAGTCAGGAAACTGGCACCGATACAACTCAGTCAGGAATCTGGCACACAGACAACACAGTCGTGAATCTGCCACACAGACAACGCAGTCGGGAATCTGGCAAACAGACAACACAGTCGGGAATCTGGCACACAAACAACACAGTCGGGAATCTGGCACACAGACAACACAGTCGGGAATCTGGCACACAGACAACACAGTCGGGAATCTGGCACACAGACAACACAGTCGGGAATCTGGCACACAGACAACACAGTCGTGAATCTGGCACACAGACAACACATTCCGGAATCCATCACACAGACAACACAGTCGGGAAACTGGCACACAGACAACACATTAAGGAAACTGGCACACAGACAACACAGTCAGGAAACTGGCACCCAGACAAAACAGTCAGCAAACTGGCACACAGACAACACAGTTGGGAATCTGGCACACAGGCAACACAGACGGGAATCTGGCACACAGACAACACAGTCGGGAATCTGGCACACAGACAACACAGTCGGGAACCTGGCACACAGTCAACACATTCGGGAATCTATCACACAGACAACACAGTCAGGAAACTGGCACAAAGACAACACATTCAGGAAACTGGCTCACAGACAACACAGTCAGGAGACTGGCACCCAGACAGCACAGTCAGGAATCTGGCACACAGACAACACAGTCGGGAATATGGCAGACAGACAACACAGTAAGGAAACTGGCACACAGACAACACAGTCAGGAAACTGGCACAGAGACAACCAAGTCAGAAAACTGGCACCGATACAACTCAGTCAGGAATCTGGCACACAGACAACACAGTCGGCAATCTGGCACACAGACAACACAGTCGGGAATCTGGCACACAGACAACACAGTCAGGAATCTGGCACACAGACAACACAATCGGGAATCTGGCACATAGACAACACAGTCGGGAATCTGGCACACAGACAACTCAGTCGGGAATCTGGCACACAGACAACACAGTCGGGAATCTGGCACACAGACAACACAGTCGGGAATCTGGCACACAGACAACACAGTCGGGAATCTGGCACACAGACAACACAGTCGGGAATCCGGCACACAGACAACACAGTCGGGAATCTGGCACACAGACAACACAGTCGGGAATCTGGCACACAGACAACTCAGTCGGGAATCTGGCACACAGACAACACAGTCGGGAATCTGGCACACAGACATCACAGGCGGGAATCTGGCACACAGACAACACAGTCGGGAATCTGGCACACAGACAACACAGTCGGGTTTCTGACACACAGACAACACAGTCGGGAATCTGGCACACAGGCAACACAGTCAGGAATATGGCACACAGACAACACAATCAGGAAACTGGCACACAGACAACACAGTCAGGAAAATGGCACACAGACAACACATTCAGGAAACTGGCACACAGACAACACAGTCAGGAAACTGGCACCCAGACAAAACAGTCAGGAAACTGGCACACAGACAACACATTCAGGAATCTGGCACACAGACAACACAGTAGGGAATCTGGTACACAGACCACACTGTCGGGAATCTGGCACACGGACAACAAAGTCAGGAAACTGGCACCGATACAACTCAGTCAGGAATCTGGCACACAGACAACACAGTCGTGAATCTGGCACACAGACAACGCAGTCGGGAATCTGGCACACAGACAACACAGTCGGCAATCTGGCACACAGACAACACAGTCGGGAATCTGGCACACAGACAACACAGTCAGGAATCTGGCACACAGACAACACAATCGGGAATCTGGCACATAGACAACACAGTCGGGAATCTGGCACACAGACAACTCAGTCGGGAATCTGGCACACAGACAACACAGTCGGGAATCTGGCACACAGACATCACAGTCGGGAATCTGGCACACAGACAACACATTCCGGAATCTATCACACAGACAACACAGTCACGAAAATGGCACACAGACAACACATTCAGGAAACTGGCACACAGACAACACAGTCAGGAAACTGGCACCCAGACAAAACAGTCAGCAAACTGGCACACAGACCACACAGTCGGGCATCTGGCACACGGACAAGAAAGTCAGGAAACTGTCACCGATACAACTCAGTCAGGAATCTGGCACACAGACAACACAGTCGGGAATCTGGCACACAGACAACGCAGTCGGGAATCTGGCACACAGACAACACAGTCGGGAATCTGGCACACAGACAACACAGTCGGGAATCTGGCACACAGACAACACAGTCGGGAATCTGGCACACAGACAACACATTCGGAATCCATCACACAGACAACACAGTCAGGAAACTGGCACACAGACAACACATTCAGGAATCTGGCACACAGACAACACAGTAGGGAATCTGGCACACAGACCACACAGTCGGGAATCTGGCACACGGACAACAAAGTCAGGAAACTGGCACCGATACAACTCAGTCAGGAATCTGGCACACAGACAACACAGTCGTGAATCTGGCACACAGACAACGCAGTCGGGAATCTGGCACACAGAAAACACAGTCGGCAATCTGGCACACAGACAACACAGTCGGGAATCTGGCACACAGACAACACAGTCAGGAATCTGGCACACAGACAACACAATTTAGAATCTGGCACATAGACAACACAGTCGGGAATCTGGCACACAGACAACTCAGTCGGGAATCTGGCACACAGACAACACAGTCGGGAATCTGGCACACAGACATCACAGTCGGGAATCTGGCACACAGACAACACAGTCGGGAATCTGGCACACAGACAACACATTCAGGAAACTGGCACGCAGACAACACAGTCAGGAAATTGGCGCACAAACAAAACAGTCGGGAGTATGCCACACAGACAACCCAGTCGGGAAACTGGCACACAGACAACACAGTCGGGAGTATGCCACACAGACAACACAGTCGGGAAACTGGCACACAGACAACACAATCAGGAAACTGGCACACAGACAACAAAGTCAGGAATCTGGCACAAAGAGAACCAAGTCAGGAAACTGGCACCGATACAACTCAGTCAGGAATCTGGCACATAGACAACACAGTCGTGAATCTGGAACACAGACAACACAGTCGGGAATCTGGCACACAGACAGCACTGTCAGGAATCTGGCACACAGACAACACAGTCGGGAATCTGGCACACAGACAACACAGTCGGGAATCTGGCACACAGACAACACAGTCGGGAATCTGGCACACAGACAACACAGTCGGGAATCTGGCACACAGACAACACAGTCGGTAATCTGGCACACAGACAACACAGTCGGGAATCTGGCACACAGACAACACAGTCGGGAATCTGGCACACAGACAACACAGTCGGGAATCTGGCACACAGACAACACATTCCGGAATCTATCACACAGACAACACAGTCAGGAAAATGGCACACAGACAACACATTCAGGAAACTGGCACACAGACAACACAGTCAGGAAACTGGCACCCTGACAAAACAGTCAGCAAACTGGCACACAGACCACACAGTCGGGCATCTGGCACACGGACACGAAAGTCAGGAAACTGTCACCGATACAACTCAGTCAGGAATCTGGCACACAGACAACACAGTCGGGAATCTGGCACACAGACAACGCAGTCGGGAATCTGGCACACAGACAACACAGTCGGGAATCTGGCACACAGACAACACAGTCGGGAATCTGGCACACAGACAACACAGTCGGGAATCTGGCACACAGACAACACATTCGGAATCCATCACACAGACAACACAGTCAGGAAACTGGCACACAGACAACACATTCAGGAATCTGGCACACAGACAACACAGTAGGGAATCTGGCACACAGACCACACAGTCGGGAATCTGGCACACGGACAACAAAGTCAGGAAACTGGCACCGATACAACTCAGTCAGGAATCTGGCACACAGACAACACAGTCGTGAATCTGGCACACAGACAACGCAGTCGGGAATCTGGCACACAGACAACACAGTCGGCAATCTGGCACACAGACAACACAGTCGGGAATCTGGCACACAGACAACACAGTCAGGAATCTGGCACACAGACAACACAATCGGGAATCTTGCACATAGACAAAACAGTCGGGAATCTGGCACACAGTCAACTCAGTCGGGAATCTGGCACACAGACAACACAGTCGGGAATCTGGCACACAGACATCACAGTCGGGAATCTGGCACACAGACAACACAGTCGGGAATCTGGCACACAGACAACACATTCAGGAAACTGGCACACAGACAACACAGTCAGGAAAATGGCGCACAGACAAAACAGTCGGGAGTATGCCACACAGACAACACAGTCGGGAAACTGGCACACAGACAACACAGTCGGGAGTATGCCACACAGACAACACAGTCGGGAAACTGGCACACAGACAACACAATCAGGAAACTGGCACACAGACAACACAGTCAGGAATCTGGCACACAGAGAACCAAGTCAGGAAACTGGCACCGATACAACTCAGTCAGGAATCTGGCACATAGACAACACAGTCGTGAATCTGGAACACAGACAACACAGTCGGGAATCTGGCACACAGACAACACTGTCAGGAATCTGGCACACAGACAACACAGTCGGGAATCTGGCACACAGACAACTTAGTCGGGAATCTGGCACACAGACAACACAGTCGGGAATCTGGCACACAGACAACACAGTCGGGAATCTGGCACACAGACAACACAGTCGGGAATCTGGCACACAGACAACACAGTCGGGAATCTGGCACACAGACAACACAGTCGGGAATCTGGCACACAGACAACACAGTCGGGAATCTGGCACACAGACAACACATTCCGGAATCTATCACACAGACAACACAGTCAGGAAAATGGCACACAGACAACACATTCAGGAAACTGGCACACAGACAACACAGTCAGGAAACTGGCACCCAGACAAAACAGTCAGCAAACTGGCACACAGACCACACAGTCGGGCATCTGGCACACGGACAAGAAAGTCAGGAAACTGTCACCGATACAACTCAGTCAGGAATCTGGCACACAGACAACACAGTCGGGAATCTGGCACACAGACAACGCAGTCGGGAATCTGGCACACAGACAACACAGTCGGGAATCTGGCACACAGACAACACAGTCGGGAATCTGGCACACAGACAACACAGTCGGGAATCTGGCACACAGACAACACATTCGGAATCCATCACACAGACAACACCGTCAGGAAACTGGCACACAGACAACACATTCAGGAATCTGGCAACCAGACAACACAGTAGGGAATCTGGCACACAGACCACACAGTCGGGAATCTGGCACACGGACAACAAAGTCAGGAAACTGGCACCGATACAACTCAGTCAGGAATCTGGCACACAGACAACACAGTCGTGAATCTGGCACACAGACAACGCAGTCGGGAATCTGGCACACAGACAACACAGTCGGCAATCTGGCACACAGACAACACAGTCGGGAATCTGGCACACAGACAACACAGTCAGGAATCTGGCACACAGACAACACAATCGGGAATCTGGCACATAGACAACACAGTCGGGAATCTGGCACACAGACAACTCAGTCGGGAATCTGGCACACAGACAACACAGTCGGGAACTGGCACACAGACATCACAGTCGGGAATCTGGCACACAGACAACACAGTCGGGAATCTGGCACACAGACAACACAGTCGGGAAATTGGCGCACAGGCGACACAGTCGGGAATCTGGCACACAGGCAACACAGTCGGCAATCTGACACACAGACAACACAGTCGGGAATCTGGCACACAGACAACACAGTCGGGAATCTGGCACACAGAGAACACATTCAGGAATCTATCACGCAGACAACACAGTCAAGAAACTGGCACACAGACAACACATTCAGGAAACTGGCACACAGACAACACAGTCAGGAAAATGACACCCAGACAAAACAGTCAGCAAACTGGCACACAGACAACACAGTCTGGAAACTGGCACACAGACAACACACACAGGAGAGAGGCACCAAGACAAAAGTCAGGCAGCGGCACCCAGACTACAGTCAGTAGACTGGCACTCAGACAACAAAGACAGGAAACAGGCGCACAGACAACACAGACAGGAATCTGGCAAACAGACAACACAGTCGGGAATCTGGCACACAGACAACACAGTCGGGAATCTGGCACACAGACAACACATTCGGAATCTATCACACAGACAACACAGTCAGGAAACTGGCACACAGACAACACATTCAGGAAACTGGCACACAGACAACATAGTCGGGAATCTGGCAAACAGACCACACAGTTGGGAATCAGGCAGACGGACAACAAAGTCAGTAAACTGGCACCGATACAACTCAGTCAGGAATCTGGCACACAGACAACACAGTCGTGAATCTGCCACACAGACAACGCAGTCGGGAATCTGGCAAACAGACAACACAGTCGGGAATCTGGCACACAAACAACACAGTCGGGAATCTGGCACACAGACAACACAGTCGGGAATCTGGCACACAGACAACACAGTCGGGAATCTGGCACACAGACAACACAGTCGGGAATCTGGCACACAGACAACACAGTCGTGAATCTGGCACACAGACAACACATTCCGGAATCCATCACACAGACAACACAGTCGGGAAACTGGCACACAGACAACACATTAAGGAAACTGGCACACAGACAACACAGTCAGGAAACTGGCACCCAGACAAAACAGTCAGCAAACTGGCACACAGACAACACAGTTGGGAATCTGGCACACAGGCAACACAGACGGGAATCTGGCACACAGACAACACAGTCGGGAATCTGGCACACAGACAACACAGTCGGGAACCTGGCACACAGTCAACACATTCGGGAATCGATCACACAGACAACACAGTCAGGAAACTGGCACAAAGACAACACATTCAGGAAACTGGCTCACAGACAACACAGTCAGGAGACTGGCACCCAGACAGCACAGTCAGGAATCTGGCACACAGACAACACAGTCGGGAATATGGCAGACAGACAACACAGTAAGGAAACTGGCACACAGACAACACAGTCAGGAAACTGGCACAGAGACAACCAAGTCAGAAAACTGGCACCGATACAACTCAGTCAGGAATCTGGCACACAGACAACACAGTCGGCAATCTGGCACACAGACAACACAGTCGGGAATCTGGCACACAGACAACACAGTCAGGAATCTGGCACACAGACAACACAATCGGGAATCTGGCACATAGACAACACAGTCGGGAATCTGGCACACAGACAACTCAGTCGGGAATCTGGCACACAGACAACACAGTCGGGAATCTGGCACACAGACATCACAGTCGGGAATCTGGCACACAGACAACACAGTCGGGAATCTGGCACACAGACAACACAGTCGGGAAATTGGCGCACAGGCAACACAGTCGGTAATCTGGCACACAGGCAACACAGTCGGCAATCTGGCACACAGACAACACAGTCGGGAATCTGGCACACAGACAACACAGTCGGGAATCTGGCACACAGACAACACAGTCGGGAATCTGGCACACAGACAACACAGTCAGGAAACTGGCATGCAGACAAAATATTCGGGAATCTGGCACACAGACAACACAGTCGGGAAACTGGCACACTGACAACACCGTCGGGATACTGGAACACAGACAACACAGTCGGGAATCTGGCACACAGACAACACAGTCGGGAATCTGGCACACAGACAACACAGTCGGGAATCTGGCACACAGACAACACAGTCGGGAATCTGGCACACAACCACATTCGGAATCGATCACATAGACAACACAGTCAGGAAACTGGCACACAGACAACACATTCAGGAAACTGGCACACAGACAACACAGTAGGGAATCTGGCACACTGACCACACAGTCGGGAATCTGGCACACGAACAACAAAGTCAGGAAACTGGCACCGATACAACTCAGTCAGGAATCTGGCACACAGACAACACAGTCGTGAATCTGGCACACAGACAATGCAGTCGGGAATCTGGCAAACAGACAACACAGTCGGGAATCTGGCACACAGACAACACAGTCGGGAATCTGGCACACAGACAACACAGTCGGGAATCTGGCACACAGACAACACAGTCAGGAAACTGGCATGCAGACAAAATATTCGGGAATCTGGCACACAGACAACACAGTCGGGAAACTGGCACACTGACAACACCGTCGGGATACTGGAACACAGACAACACAGTCGGGAATCTGGCACACAGACAACACAGTCGGGAATCTGGCACACAGACAACACAGTCAGGAAACTGGCACACAGACAACACATTCAGGAATCTGGCACACAGACAACACAGTAGGAAATCTGGCACACAGACCACACAGTCGGGAATCTGGCACACGGACAACAAAGTCAGGAAACTGTCACCGATACAACTCAGTCAGGAATCTGGCACACAGACAACACAGTCGTGAATCTGCCACACAGACAACGCAGTCGGGAATCTGGCAAACAGACAACACAGTCGGGAATCTGGCACACAAACAACACAGTCGGGAATCTGGCACACAGACAACACAGTCGGGAATCTGGCACACAGACAACACAGTCGGGAATCTGGCACACAGACAACACAGTCGGGAATCTGGCACACAGACAACACAGTCGTGAATCTGGCACACAGACAACACATTCCGGAATCCATCACACAGACAACACAGTCGGGAAACTGGCACACAGACAACACATTAAGGAAACTGGCACACAGACAACACAGTCAGGAAACTGGCACCCAGACAAAACAGTCAGCAAACTGGCACACAGACAACACAGTTGGGAATCTGGCACACAGGCAACACAGACGGGAATCTGGCACACAGACAACACAGTCGGGAATCTGGCACACAGACAACACAGTCGGGAACCTGGCACACAGTCAACACATTCGGGAATCTATCACACAGACAACACAGTCAGGAAACTGGCACAAAGACAACACATTCAGGAAACTGGCTCACAGACAACACAGTCAGGAGACTGGCACCCAGACAGCACAGTCAGGAATCTGGCACACAGACAACACAGTCGGGAATATGGCAGACAGACAACACAGTAAGGAAACTGGCACACAGACAACACAGTCAGGAAACTGGCACAGAGACAACCAAGTCAGAAAACTGGCACCGATACAACTCAGTCAGGAATCTGGCACACAGACAACACAGTCGGCAATCTGGCACACAGACAACACAGTCGGGAATCTGGCACACAGACAACACAGTCAGGAATCTGGCACACAGACAACACAATCGGGAATCTGGCACATAGACAACACAGTCGGGAATCTGGCACACAGACAACTCAGTCGGGAATCTGGCACACAGACAACACAGTCGGGAATCTGGCACACAGACATCACAGTCGGGAATCTGGCACACAGACAACACAGTCGGGAATCTGGCAGACAGACAACACAGTCGGGAAATTGGCGCACAGGCAACACAGTCGGTAATCTGGCACACAGGCAACACAGTCGGCAATCTGGCACACAGACAACACAGTCGGGAATCTGGCACACAGACAACACAGTCGGGAATCTGGCACACAGAGAACACATTCAGGAATCTATCACGCAGACAACACAGTCAAGAAACTGGCACACAGACAACACATTCAGGAAACTGGCACACAGACAACACAGTCAGGAAAATGACACCCAGACAAAACAGTCAGCAAACTGGCACACAGACAACACAGTCTGGAAACTGGCACACAGACAACACACACAGGAGAGAGGCACCAAGACAACAGTCAGGCAGCGGCACCCAGACTACAGTCAGTAGACTGGCACCCAGACAACAAAGACAGGAAACAGGCGCACAGACAACACAGACAGGAATCTGGCAAACAGACAACACAGTCGGGAATCTGGCACACAGACAACACAGTCGGGAATCTGGCACACAGACAACACATTCGGAATCTATCACACAGACAACACAGTCGTGAATCTGGCACACAGACAACGCAGTCGGGAATCTGGCAAACAGACAACACAGTCGGGAATCTGGCACACAGACAACACAGTCGGGAATCTGGCACACAGACAACACAGTCGGGAATCTGGCACACAGACAACACAGTCAGGAAACTGGCATGCAGACAAAATATTCGGGAATCTGGCACACAGACAACACAGTCGGGAAACTGGCACACTGACAACACCGTCGGGATACTGGAACACAGACAACACAGTCGGGAATCTGGCACACAGACAACACAGTCGGGAATCTGGCACACAGACAACACAGTCAGGAAACTGGCACACAGACAACACATTCAGGAATCTGGCACACAGACAACACAGTAGGAAATCTGGCACACAGACCACACAGTCGGGAATCTGGCACACGGACAACAAAGTCAGGAAACTGTCACCGATACAACTCAGTCAGGAATCTGGCACACAGACAACACAGTCGTGAATCTGCCACACAGACAACGCAGTCGGGAATCTGGCAAACAGACAACACAGTCGGGAATCTGGCACACAAACAACACAGTCGGGAATCTGGCACACAGACAACACAGTCGGGAATCTGGCACACAGACAACACAGTCGGGAATCTGGCACACAGACAACACAGTCGGGAATCTGGCACACAGACAACACAGTCGTGAATCTGGCACACAGACAACACATTCCGGAATCCATCACACAGACAACACAGTCGGGAAACTGGCACACAGACAACACATTAAGGAAACTGGCACACAGACAACACAGTCAGGAAACTGGCACCCAGACAAAACAGTCAGCAAACTGGCACACAGACAACACAGTTGGGAATCTGGCACACAGGCAACACAGACGGGAATCTGGCACACAGACAACACAGTCGGGAATCTGGCACACAGACAACACAGTCGGGAACCTGGCACACAGTCAACACATTCGGGAATCTATCACACAGACAACACAGTCAGGAAACTGGCACAAAGACAACACATTCAGGAAACTGGCTCACAGACAACACAGTCAGGAGACTGGCACCCAGACAGCACAGTCAGGAATCTGGCACACAGACAACACAGTCGGGAATATGGCAGACAGACAACACAGTAAGGAAACTGGCACACAGACAACACAGTCAGGAAACTGGCACAGAGACAACCAAGTCAGAAAACTGGCACCGATACAACTCAGTCAGGAATCTGGCACACAGACAACACAGTCGGCAATCTGGCACACAGACAACACAATCGGGAATCTGGCACATAGACAACACAGTCGGGAATGTGGCACACAGACAACTCAGTCGGGAATCTGGCACACAGACAACACAGTCGGGAATCTGGCACACAGACATCACAGTCGGGAATCTGGCACACAGACAACACAGTCGGGAATCTGGCAGACAGACAACACAGTCGGGAAATTGGCGCACAGGCAACACAGTCGGTAATCTGGCACACAGGTAACACAGTCGGCAATCTGGCACACAGACAACACAGTCGGGAATCTGGCACACAGACAACACAGTCGGGAATCTGGCACACAGAGAACACATTCAGGAATCTATCACGCAGACAACACAGTCAAGAAACTGGCACACAGACAACACATTCAGGAAACTGGCACACAGACAACACAGTCAGGAAAATGACACCCAGACAAAACAGTCAGCAAACTGGCACACAGACAACACAGTCTGGAAACTGGCACACAGACAACACACACAGGAGAGAGGCACCAAGACAACAGTCAGGCAGCGGCACCCAGACTACAGTCAGTAGACTGGCACCCAGACAACAAAGACAGGAAACAGGCGCACAGACAACACAGACAGGAATCTGGCAAACAGACAACACAGTCGGGAATCTGGCACACAGACAACACAGTCGGGAATCTGGCACACAGAGAACACATTCGGAATCTATCACACAGACAACACAGTCGTGAATCTGGCACACAGACAACGCAGTCGGGAATCTGGCAAACAGACAACACAGTCGGGAATCTGGCACACAGACAACACAGTCGGGAATCTGGCACACAGACAACACAGTCGGGAATCTGGCACACAGACAACACAGTCAGGAAACTGGCATGCAGACAAAATATTCGGGAATCTGGCACACAGACAACACAGTCGGGAAACTGGCACACTGACAACACCGTCGGGATACTGGAACACAGACAACACAGTCGGGAATCTGGCACACAGACAACACAGTCGGGAATCTGGCACACAGACAACACAGTCAGGAAACTGGCACACAGACAACACATTCAGGAATCTGGCACACAGACAACACAGTAGGAAATCTGGCACACAGACCACACAGTCGGGAATCTGGCACACGGACAACAAAGTCAGGAAACTGTCACCGATACAACTCAGTCAGGAATCTGGCACACAGACAACACAGTCGTGAATCTGCCACACAGACAACGCAGTCGGGAATCTGGCAAACAGACAACACAGTCGGGAATCTGGCACACAAACAACACAGTCGGGAATCTGGCACACAGACAACACAGTCGGGAATCTGGCACACAGACAACACAGTCGGGAATCTGGCACACAGACAACACAGTCGGGAATCTGGCACACAGACAACACAGTCGTGAATCTGGCACACAGACAACACATTCCGGAATCCATCACACAGACAACACAGTCGGGAAACTGGCACACAGACAACACATTAAGGAAACTGGCACACAGACAACACAGTCAGGAAACTGGCACCCAGACAAAACAGTCAGCAAACTGGCACACAGACAACACAGTTGGGAATCTGGCACACAGGCAACACAGACGGGAATCTGGCACACAGACAACACAGTCGGGAATCTGGCACACAGACAACACAGTCGGGAACCTGGCACACAGTCAACACATTCGGGAATCTATCACACAGACAACACAGTCAGGAAACTGGCACAAAGACAACACATTCAGGAAACTGGCTCACAGACAACACAGTCAGGAGACTGGCACCCAGACAGCACAGTCAGGAATCTGGCACACAGACAACACAGTCGGGAATATGGCAGACAGACAACACAGTAAGGAAACTGGCACACAGACAACACAGTCAGGAAACTGGCACAGAGACAACCAAGTCAGAAAACTGGCACCGATACAACTCAGTCAGGAATCTGGCACACAGACAACACAGTCGGCAATCTGGCACACAGACAACACAGTCGGGAATCTGGCACACAGACAACACAGTCAGGAATCTGGCACACAGACAACACAATCGGGTATCTGGCACGTAGACAACACAGTCGGGAATCTGGCACGCAGACAACTCAGTCGGGAATCTGGCACACAGACAACACATTCGGAATCTATCACACAGACAACACAGTCAGGAAACTGGCACACAGACAACACATTCAGGAAACAGGCACACAGACAACATAGTCGTGAATCTGCAAACAGACCACACAGTTGGGAATCAGGCAGACGGACAACAATGTCAGTAAACTGGCACCGATACAACTCAGTCAGGAATCTGGCACACAGACAACAAAGTCGGGAATCTGGCACAAAGACAACGCAGTCGGGAATCTGAACACAGACAACACAGTCGGGAATCTGGCGCACAGACAACACAGTCGGGATTCTGGCACACAGACAACACAGTCGGGAATCTGGCACACAGACAACACAGTCGGGAATCTGGCACACAGACAACACAGTCAGGAAACTGGCATGCAGACAAAATATTCGGGAATCTGGCACACAGACAACACAGTCGGGAAACTGGCACACTGACAACACCGTCGGGATACTGGAACACAGACAACACAGTCGGGAATCTGGCACACAGACAACACAGTCGGGAATCTGGCACACAGACAACACAGTCTGGAATCTGGCACACAGACAACACAGTCGGGAATCTGGCACACAGAAAACACATTCGGAATCGATCACATAGACAACACAGTCAGGAAACTGGCACACAGACAACACATTCAGGAAACTGGCACACAGACAACACAGTAGGGAATCTGGCACACTGACCACACAGTCGGGAATCTGGCACACGGACAACAAAGTCAGGAAACTGGCACCGATACAACTCAGTCAGGAATCTGGCACACAGACAACACAGTCGTGAATCTGACACACAGACAACGCAGTCGGGAATCTGGCAAACAGACAACACAGTCGGGAATCTGGCACACAGACAACACAGTCGGGAATCTGGCACACAGACAACGCAGTCGGGAATCTGAACACAGACAACACAGTCGGGAATCTGGCGCACAGACAACACAGTCGGGATTCTGGCACACAGACAACACAGTCGGGAATCTGGCACACAGACAACACAGTCGGGAATCTGGCACACAGACAACACAGTCAGGAAACTGGCATGCAGACAAAATATTCGGGAATCTGGCACACAGACAACACAGTCGGGTTTCTGACACACAGACAACACAGTCGGGAATCTGGCACACAGGCAACACAGTCAGGAATATGGCACACAGACAACACAATCAGGAAACTGGCACACAGACAACACAGTCAGGAAACTGGCACCCACGCAAAACAGTCAGCAAACTGGCACACAGACAACACAGTCAGGAATCTGGCACACAGACAACACAGTCGGGAATCTGGCACACAGACAACGCAGTCGGGAATCTGGCACACAGACAACACAGTCGGGAAGCTGGCACACAGACAACACAGTCGGGAATCTGGCACACAGACAAGACATTCAGGAAACAGGCACACAGAAAACACAGTCAGGAAAATGGCGCACAGACAAAACAGTCGGGAGTATGCCACACTGACAACACAGTCGGGAAACTGGCACACAGACAACACAGTCGGGAGTATGCCACACAGACAACACAGTCGGGAAACTGGCACACAGACAACACAATCAGGAAACTGGCACACAGACAACACAGTCAGGAATCTCTCACACAGAGAACCAAGTCAGGCAACTGGCACCGATACAACTCATTCAGGAATCTGGCACATAGACAACACAGTCGTGAATCTGGAACACAGACAACACAGTCGGGAATCTGGCACACAGACAACACTGTCAGGAATCTGGCACACAGACAACACAGTCGGGAATCTGGCACACAGACAACACAGTCGGGAATCTGGCACACAGACAACACAGTCGGGAATCTGGCACACAGACAACACAGTCGGGAATCTGGCACACAGACAACAAGGTCGGGAATCTGGCACACAGACAACACAGTCGGGAATCTGGCACACAGACAACACAGTCGGGAATCTGGCACACAGACAACACAGTCGGGAATCTGGCACACAGACAACACATTCCGGAATCTATCACACAGACAACACATTCAGGAAACTGGCACACAGACAACACAGTCAGGAAACTGGCACCCTGACAAAACAGTCAGCAAACTGGCACACAGACCACACAGTCGGGCATCTGGCACACGGACAAGAAAGTCAGGAAACTGTCACCGATACAACTCAGTCAGGAATCTGGCACACAGACAACACAGTCGGGAATCTGGCACACAGACAACGCAGTCGGGAATCTGGCACACAGACAACACAGTCGGGAATCTGGCACACAGACAACACAGTCGGGAATCTGGCACACAGACAGCACAGTCGGGAATCTGGCACGCAGACAACACATTCGGAATCCATCACACAGACAACACAGTCAGGAAACTGGCACACAGACAACACATTCAGGAATCTGGCACATAGACAACACAGTAGGGAATCTGGCACACAGACCACACAGTCGGGAATCTGGCACACGGACAACAAAGTCAGGAAACTGGCACCGATACAACTCAGTCAGGAATCTGGCACACAGACAACACAGTCGTGAATCTGGCACACAGACAACGCAGTCGGGAATCTGGCACACAGACAACACAGTCGGCAATCTGGCACACAGACAACACAGTCGGGAATCTGGCACACAGACAACACAGTCAGGAATCTGGCACACAGACAACACAATCGGGAATCTGGCACATAGACAACACAGTCGGGAATCTGGCACACAGACAACTCAGTCGGGAATCTGGCACACAGACAACACAGTCGGGAATCTGGCACACAGACATCACAGTCGGGAATCTGGCACACAGACAACACAGTCGGGAATCTGGCACACAGACAACACAGTCGGGAAATTGGCGCACAGGCAACACAGTCGGGAATCTGGCACACAGGCAACACAGTCGGCAATCTGGCACACAGACAACACAGTCGGGAATCTGGCACACAGACAACACAGTCGGGAATCTGGCACACAGAGAACACATTCAGGAATCTATCACGCAGACAACACAGTCAAGAAACTGGCACACAGACAACACATTCAGGAAACTGGCACACAGACAACACAGTCAGGAAAATGACACCCAGACAAAACAGTCAGCAAACTGGCACACAGACAACACAGTCTGGAAACTGGCACACAGACAACACACACAGGAGAGAGGCACCAAGACAACAGTCAGGCAGCGGCACCCAGACTACAGTCAGTAGACTGGCACCCAGACAGCAAAGACAGGAAACAGGCGCACAGACAACACAGACAGGAATCTGGCAAACAGACAACACAGTCGGGAATCTGGCACACAGACAACACAGTCGGGAATCTGGCACACAGACAACACATTCGGAATCTATCACACAGACAACACAGTCAGGAAACTGGCACACAGACAACACATTCAGGAAACTGGCACACAGACAACATAGTCGGGAATCTGGCAAACAGACCACACAGTTGGGAATCAGGCAGATGGACAACAAAGTCAGTAAACTGGCACCGATACAACTCAGTCAGGAATCTGGCACACAGACAACACAGTCGGGAATCTGGCACAAAGACAACGCAGTCGGGAATCTGGCACACAGACAACACAGTCGGGAATCTGGCGCACAGACAACACAGTCGGGATTCTGGCACACAGACAACACAGTCGGGAATCTGGCACACAGACAACACAGTCGGGAATCTGGCACACAGACAACACAGTCAGGAAACTGGCAGGCAGACAAAATATTCGGGAATCTGGCACACAGACAACACAGTCGGGAAACTGGCACACTGACAACACCGTCGGGATACTGTAACACAGACAACACAGCCGGGAATCTGGCACACAGACAACACAGTCGGGAATCTGGCACACAGACAATACAGTCGGGAATCTGGCACACAGACAACACAGTTCGGAATCTGGCACACAGACAACACATTCGGAATCGATCACATAGACAACACAGTCAGGAAACTGGCACACAGACAACACATTCAGGAAACTGGCACACAGACAACACAGTAGGGAATCTGGCACACTGACCACACAGTCGGGAATCTGGCACACGGACAACAAAGTCAGGAAACTGGCACCGATACAACTCAGTCAGGAATCTGGCACACAGACAACACAGTCGTGAATCTGGCACACAGACAATGCAGTCGGGAATCTGGCAAACAGACAACACAGTCGGGAATCTGGCACACAGACAACACAGTCGCGAATCTGGCACACAGACAACACAGTCGGGAATCTGGCACACAGACAACACAGTCGGGAATCTGGCACACAGACAACACAGTCGGGAATCTGGCACACAGACAACACATTCAGGAAACTGGCACACAGACAACATAGTCGGGAATCTGGCAAACAGACCACACAGTTGGGAATCAGGCAGACGGACAACAAAGTCAGTAAACTGGCACCGATACAACTCAGTCAGGAATCTGGCACACAGACAACACAGTCGGGAATCTGGCACAAAGACAACGCAGTCGGGAATCTGGCACACAGACAACACAGTCGGGAATCTGGCGCACAGACAACACAGTCGGGATTCTGGCACACAGACAACACAGTCGGGAATCTGGCACACAGACAACACAGTCGGGAATCTGGCACACAGACAACACAGTCGGGAAACTGGCACACTGACAACACCGTCGGGATACTGGAACACAGACAACACAGTCGGGAATCTGGCACACAGACAACACAGTCGGGAATCTGGCACACAGACAACACAGTCGGGAATCTGGCACACAGACAACACAGTCGGGAATCTGGCACACAGAAAAGACATTCGGAATCGATCACATAGACAACACAGTCAGGAAACTGGCACACAGACAACACATTCAGGAAACTGGCACACAGACAACACAGTAGGGAATCTGGCACACTGACCACACAGTCGGGAATCTGGCACACGGACAACAAAGTCAGGAAACTCGCACCGATACAACTCAGTCAGGAATCTGGCACACAGACAACACAGTCGTGAATCTGACACACAGACAACGCAGTCGGGAATCTGGCAAACAGACAACACAGTCGGGAATCTGGCACACAGACAACACAGTCGGGAATCTGGCACACAGACAACACAGTCGGGAATCTGGCACACAGACAACACAGTCGGGAATCTGGCACACAGACAACACAGTCGGGAATCTGGCACACAGACAACACAGTCGGGAATCTGGCACACAGACAACTCAGTCGGGAATCTGGCACACAGACAACACAGTCGGGAATCTGGCACACAGAAATCACAGGCGGGAATCTGGCACACAGACAACACAGTCGGGAATCTGGCACACAGACAACACAGTCGGGTTTCTGACACACAGACAACACAGTCGGGAATCTGGCACACAGGCAACACAGTCAGGAATATGGCACACAGACAACACAATCAGGAAACTGGCACACAGACAACACAGTCAGGAAACTGGCACCCACGCAAAACAGTCAGCAAACTGGCACACAGACAACACAGTCAGGAATCTGGCACACAGACAACACAGTCGGGAATCTGGCACACAGACAACGCAGTCGGGAATCTGGCACACAGACAACACAGTCGGGAAGCTGGCACACAGACAACACAGTCGGGAATCTGGCACACAGACAAGACATTCAGGAAACAGGCACACAGAAAACACAGTCAGGAAAATGGCGCACAGACAAAACAGTCGGGAGTATGCCACACTGACAACACAGTCGGGAAACTGGCACACAGACAACACAGTCGGGAGTATGCCACACAGACAACACAGTCGGGAAACTGGCACACAGACAACACAATCAGGAAACTGGCACACAGACAACACAGTCAGGAATCTCTCACACAGAGAACCAAGTCAGGAAACTGGCACCGATACAACTCATTCAGGAATCTGGCACATAGACAACACAGTCGTGAATCTGGAACACAGACAACACAGTCGGGAATCTGGCACACAGACAACACTGTCAGGAATCTGGCACACAGACAACACAGTCGGGAATCTGGCACACAGACAACACAGTCGGGAATCTGGCACACAGACAACACAGTCGGGAATCTGGCACACAGACAACACAGTCGGGAATCTGGCACACAGACAACAGGGTCGGGAATCTGGCACACAGACAACACAGTCGGGAATCTGGCACACAGACAACACAGTCGGGAATCTGGCACACAGACAACACAGTCGGGAATCTGGCACACAGACAACACATTCCGGAATCTATCACACAGACAACACAGTCAGGAAAATGGCACACAGACAACACATTCAGGAAACTGGCACACAGACAACACAGTCAGGAAACTGGCACCCTGACAAAACAGTCAGCAAACTGGCACACAGACCACACAGTCGGGCATCTGGCACACGGACAAGAAAGTCAGGAAACTGTCACCGATACAACTCAGTCAGGAATCTGGCACACAGACAACACAGTCGGGAATCTGGCACACAGACAACGCAGTCGGGAATCTGGCACACAGACAACACAGTCGGGAATCTGGCACACAGACAACACAGTCGGGAATCTGGCACACAGACAGCACAGTCGGGAATCTGGCACACAGACAACACATTCGGAATCCATCACACAGACAACACAGTCAGGAAACTGGCACACAGACAACACATTCAGGAATCTGGCACATAGACAACACAGTAGGGAATCTGGCACACAGACCACACAGTCGGGAATCTGGCACACGGACAACAAAGTCAGGAAACTGGCACCGATACAACTCAGTCAGGAATCTGGCACACAGACAACACAGTCGTGAATCTGGCACACAGACAACGCAGTCGGGAATCTGGCACACAGACAACACAGTCGGCAATCTGGCACACAGACAACACAGTCGGGAATCTGGCACACAGACAACACAGTCAGGAATCTGGCACACAGACAACACAATCGGGAATCTGGCACATAGACAACACAGTCGGGAATCTGGCACACAGACAACTCAGTCGGGAATCTGGCACACAGACAACACAGTCGGGAATCTGGCACACAGACATCACAGTCGGGAATCTGGCACACAGACAACACAGTCGGGAATCTGGCACACAGACAACACAGTCGGGAAATTGGCGCACAGGCAACACAGTCGGGAATCTGGCACACAGGCAACACAGTCGGCAATCTGGCACACAGACAACACAGTCGGGAATCTGGCACACAGACAACACAGTCGGGAATCTGGCACACAGAGAACACATTCAGGAATCTATCACGCAGACAACACAGTCAAGAAACTGGCACACAGACAACACATTCAGGAAACTGGCACACAGACAACACAGTCAGGAATCTCTCACACAGAGAACCAAGTCAGGCAACTGGCACCGATACAACTCATTCAGGAATCTGGCACATAGACAACACAGTCGTGAATCTGGAACACAGACAACACAGTCGGGAATCTGGCACACAGACAACACTGTCAGGAATCTGGCACACAGACAACACAGTCGGGAATCTGGCACACAGACAACACAGTCGGGAATCTGGCACACAGACAACACAGTCGGGAATCTGGCACACAGACAACACAGTCGGGAATCTGGCACACAGACAACAAGGTCGGGAATCTGGCACACAGACAACACAGTCGGGAATCTGGCACACAGACAACACAGTCGGGAATCTGGCACACAGACAACACAGTCGGGAATCTGGCACACAGACAACACATTCCGGAATCTATCACACAGACAACACATTCAGGAAACTGGCACACAGACAACACAGTCAGGAAACTGGCACCCTGACAAAACAGTCAGCAAACTGGCACACAGACCACACAGTCGGGCATCTGGCACACGGACAAGAAAGTCAGGAAACTGTCACCGATACAACTCAGTCAGGAATCTGGCACACAGACAACACAGTCGGGAATCTGGCACACAGACAACGCAGTCGGGAATCTGGCACACAGACAACACAGTCGGGAATCTGGCACACAGACAACACAGTCGGGAATCTGGCACACAGACAGCACAGTCGGGAATCTGGCACGCAGACAACACATTCAGAATCCATCACACAGACAACACAGTCAGGAAACTGGCACACAGACAACACATTCAGGAATCTGGCACATAGACAACACAGTAGGGAATCTGGCACACAGACCACACAGTCGGGAATCTGGCACACGGACAACAAAGTCAGGAAACTGGCACCGATACAACTCAGTCAGGAATCTGGCACACAGACAACACAGTCGTGAATCTGGCACACAGACAACGCAGTCGTGAATCTGACACACAGACAACGCAGTCGGGAATCTGGCAAACAGACAACACAGTCGGGAATCTGGCACACAGACAACACAGTCGGGAATCTGGCACACAGACAACACAGTCGGGAATCTGGCACACAGACAACACAGTCGGGAATCTGGCACACAGACAACACAGTCGGGAATCTGGCACACAGACAACACAGTCGGGAATCTGGCACACAGACAACTCAGTCGGGAATCTGGCACACAGACAACACAGTCGGGAATCTGGCACACAGAAATCACAGGCGGGAATCTGGCACACAGACAACACAGTCGGGAATCTGGCACACAGACAACACAGTCGGGTTTCTGACACACAGACAACACAGTCGGGAATCTGGCACACAGGCAACACAGTCAGGAATATGGCACACAGACAACACAATCAGGAAACTGGCACACAGACAACACAGTCAGGAAACTGGCACCCACGCAAAACAGTCAGCAAACTGGCACACAGACAACACAGTCAGGAATCTGGCACACAGACAACACAGTCGGGAATCTGGCACACAGACAACGCAGTCGGGAATCTGGCACACAGACAACACAGTCGGGAAGCTGGCACACAGACAACACAGTCGGGAATCTGGCACACAGACAAGACATTCAGGAAACAGGCACACAGAAAACACAGTCAGGAAAATGGCGCACAGACAAAACAGTCGGGAGTATGCCACACTGACAACACAGTCGGGAAACTGGCACACAGACAACACAGTCGGGAGTATGCCACACAGACAACACAGTCGGGAAACTGGCACACAGACAACACAATCAGGAAACTGGCACACAGACAACACAGTCAGGAATCTCTCACACAGAGAACCAAGTCAGGAAACTGGCACCGATACAACTCATTCAGGAATCTGGCACATAGACAACACAGTCGTGAATCTGGAACACAGACAACACAGTCGGGAATCTGGCACACAGACAACACTGTCAGGAATCTGGCACACAGACAACACAGTCGGGAATCTGGCACACAGACAACACAGTCGGGAATCTGGCACACAGACAACACAGTCGGGAATCTGGCACACAGACAACACAGTCGGGAATCTGGCACACAGACAACAGGGTCGGGAATCTGGCACACAGACAACACAGTCGGGAATCTGGCACACAGACAACACAGTCGGGAATCTGGCACACAGACAACACAGTCGGGAATCTGGCACACAGACAACACATTCCGGAATCTATCACACAGACAACACAGTCAGGAAAATGGCACACAGACAACACATTCAGGAAACTGGCACACAGACAACACAGTCAGGAAACTGGCACCCTGACAAAACAGTCAGCAAACTGGCACACAGACCACACAGTCGGGCATCTGGCACACGGACAAGAAAGTCAGGAAACTGTCACCGATACAACTCAGTCAGGAATCTGGCACACAGACAACACAGTCGGGAATCTGGCACACAGACAACGCAGTCGGGAATCTGGCACACAGACAACACAGTCGGGAATCTGGCACACAGACAACACAGTCGGGAATCTGGCACACAGACAGCACAGTCGGGAATCTGGCACACAGACAACACATTCGGAATCCATCACACAGACAACACAGTCAGGAAACTGGCACACAGACAACACATTCAGGAATCTGGCACATAGACAACACAGTAGGGAATCTGGCACACAGACCACACAGTCGGGAATCTGGCACACGGACAACAAAGTCAGGAAACTGGCACCGATACAACTCAGTCAGGAATCTGGCACACAGACAACACAGTCGTGAATCTGGCACACAGACAACGCAGTCGGGAATCTGGCACACAGACAACACAGTCGGCAATCTGGCACACAGACAACACAGTCGGGAATCTGGCACACAGACAACACAGTCAGGAATCTGGCACACAGACAACACAATCGGGAATCTGGCACATAGACAACACAGTCGGGAATCTGGCACACAGACAACTCAGTCGGGAATCTGGCACACAGACAACACAGTCGGGAATCTGGCACACAGACATCACAGTCGGGAATCTGGCACACAGACAACACAGTCGGGAATCTGGCACACAGACAACACAGTCGGGAAATTGGCGCACAGGCAACACAGTCGGGAATCTGGCACACAGGCAACACAGTCGGCAATCTGGCACACAGACAACACAGTCGGGAATCTGGCACACAGACAACACAGTCGGGAATCTGGCACACAGAGAACACATTCAGGAATCTATCACGCAGACAACACAGTCAAGAAACTGGCACACAGACAACACATTCAGGAAACTGGCACACAGACAACACAGTCAGGAATCTCTCACACAGAGAACCAAGTCAGGCAACTGGCACCGATACAACTCATTCAGGAATCTGGCACATAGACAACACAGTCGTGAATCTGGAACACAGACAACACAGTCGGGAATCTGGCACACAGACAACACTGTCAGGAATCTGGCACACAGACAACACAGTCGGGAATCTGGCACACAGACAACACAGTCGGGAATCTGGCACACAGACAACACAGTCGGGAATCTGGCACACAGACAACACAGTCGGGAATCTGGCACACAGACAACAAGGTCGGGAATCTGGCACACAGACAACACAGTCGGGAATCTGGCACACAGACAACACAGTCGGGAATCTGGCACACAGACAACACAGTCGGGAATCTGGCACACAGACAACACATTCCGGAATCTATCACACAGACAACACATTCAGGAAACTGGCACACAGACAACACAGTCAGGAAACTGGCACCCTGACAAAACAGTCAGCAAACTGGCACACAGACCACACAGTCGGGCATCTGGCACACGGACAAGAAAGTCAGGAAACTGTCACCGATACAACTCAGTCAGGAATCTGGCACACAGACAACACAGTCGGGAATCTGGCACACAGACAACGCAGTCGGGAATCTGGCACACAGACAACACAGTCGGGAATCTGGCACACAGACAACACAGTCGGGAATCTGGCACACAGACAGCACAGTCGGGAATCTGGCACGCAGACAACACATTCAGAATCCATCACACAGACAACACAGTCAGGAAACTGGCACACAGACAACACATTCAGGAATCTGGCACATAGACAACACAGTAGGGAATCTGGCACACAGACCACACAGTCGGGAATCTGGCACACGGACAACAAAGTCAGGAAACTGGCACCGATACAACTCAGTCAGGAATCTGGCACACAGACAACACAGTCGTGAATCTGGCACACAGACAACGCAGTCGGGAATCTGGCACACAGACAACACAGTCGGCAATCTGGCACACAGACAACACAGTCGGGAATCTGGCACACAGACAACACAGTCAGGAATCTGGCACACAGACAACACAATCGGGAATCTGGCACATAGACAACACAGTCGGGAATCTGGCACACAGACAACTCAGTCGGGAATCTGGCACACAGACAACACAGTCGGGAATCTGGCACACAGACATCACAGTCGGGAATCTGGCACACAGACAACACAGTCGGGAATCTGGCACACAGACAACACAGTCGGGAAATTGGCGCACAGGCAACACAGTCGGGAATCTGGCACACAGGCAACACAGTCGGCAATCTGGCACACAGACAACACAGTCGGGAATCTGGCACACAGACAACACAGTCGGGAATCTGGCACACAGAGAACACATTCAGGAATCTATCACGCAGACAACACAGTCAAGAAACTGGCACACAGACAACACATTCAGGAAACTGGCACACAGACAACACAGTCAGGAAAATGACACCCAGACAAAACAGTCAGCAAACTGGCACACAGACAACACAGTCTGGAAACTGGCACACAGACAACACACACAGGAGAGAGGCACCAAGACAACAGTCAGGCAGCGGCACCCAGACTACAGTCAGTAGACTGGCACCCAGACAGCAAAGACAGGAAACAGGCGCACAGACAACACAGACAGGAATCTGGCAAACAGACAACACAGTCGGGAATCTGGCACACAGACAACACAGTCGGGAATCTGGCACACAGACAACACATTCGGAATCTATCACACAGACAACACAGTCAGGAAACTGGCACACAGACAACACATTCAGGAAACTGGCACACAGACAACATAGTCGGGAATCTGGCAAACAGACCACACAGTTGGGAATCAGGCAGACGGACAACAAAGTCAGTAAACTGGCACCGATACAACTCAGTCAGGAATCTGGCACACAGACAACACAGTCGGGAATCTGGCACAAAGACAACGCAGTCGGGAATCTGGCACACAGACAACACAGTCGGGAATCTGGCGCACAGACAACACAGTCGGGATTCTGGCACACAGACAACACAGTCGGGAATCTGGCACACAGACAACACAGTCGGGAATCTGGCACACAGACAACACAGTCAGGAAACTGGCAGGCAGACAAAATATTCGGGAATCTGGCACACAGACAACACAGTCGGGAAACTGGCACACTGACAACACCGTCGGGATACTGTAACACAGACAACACAGCCGGGAATCTGGCACACAGACAACACAGTCGGGAATCTGGCACACAGACAATACAGTCGGGAATCTGGCACACAGACAACACAGTTCGGAATCTGGCACACAGACAACACATTCGGAATCGATCACATAGACAACACAGTCAGGAAACTGGCACACAGACAACACATTCAGGAAACTGGCACACAGACAACACAGTAGGGAATCTGGCACACTGACCACACAGTCGGGAATCTGGCACACGGACAACAAAGTCAGGAAACTGGCACCGATACAACTCAGTCAGGAATCTGGCACACAGACAACACAGTCGTGAATCTGGCACACAGACAATGCAGTCGGGAATCTGGCAAACAGACAACACAGTCGGGAATCTGGCACACAGACAACACAGTCGCGAATCTGGCACACAGACAACACAGTCGGGAATCTGGCACACAGACAACACAGTCGGGAATCTGGCACACAGACAACACAGTCGGGAATCTGGCACACAGACAACACATTCAGGAAACTGGCACACAGACAACATAGTCGGGAATCTGGCAAACAGACCACACAGTTGGGAATCAGGCAGACGGACAACAAAGTCAGTAAACTGGCACCGATACAACTCAGTCAGGAATCTGGCACACAGACAACACAGTCGGGAATCTGGCACAAAGACAACGCAGTCGGGAATCTGGCACACAGACAACACAGTCGGGAATCTGGCGCACAGACAACACAGTCGGGATTCTGGCACACAGACAACACAGTCGGGAATCTGGCACACAGACAACACAGTCGGGAATCTGGCACACAGACAACACAGTCGGGAAACTGGCACACTGACAACACCGTCGGGATACTGGAACACAGACAACACAGTCGGGAATCTGGCACACAGACAACACAGTCGGGAATCTGGCACACAGACAACACAGTCGGGAATCTGGCACACAGACAACACAGTCGGGAATCTGGCACACAGAAAAGACATTCGGAATCGATCACATAGACAACACAGTCAGGAAACTGGCACACAGACAACACATTCAGGAAACTGGCACACAGACAACACAGTAGGGAATCTGGCACACTGACCACACAGTCGGGAATCTGGCACACGGACAACAAAGTCAGGAAACTCGCACCGATACAACTCAGTCAGGAATCTGGCACACAGACAACACAGTCGTGAATCTGACACACAGACAACGCAGTCGGGAATCTGGCAAACAGACAACACAGTCGGGAATCTGGCACACAGACAACACAGTCGGGAATCTGGCACACAGACAACACAGTCGGGAATCTGGCACACAGACAACACAGTCGGGAATCTGGCACACAGACAACACAGTCGGGAATCTGGCACACAGACAACACAGTCGGGAATCTGGCACACAGACAACTCAGTCGGGAATCTGGCACACAGACAACACAGTCGGGAATCTGGCACACAGAAATCACAGGCGGGAATCTGGCACACAGACAACACAGTCGGGAATCTGGCACACAGACAACACAGTCGGGTTTCTGACACACAGACAACACAGTCGGGAATCTGGCACACAGGCAACACAGTCAGGAATATGGCACACAGACAACACAATCAGGAAACTGGCACACAGACAACACAGTCAGGAAACTGGCACCCACGCAAAACAGTCAGCAAACTGGCACACAGACAACACAGTCGGGAATCTGGCACACAGACAACGCAGTCGGGAATCTGGCACACAGACAACACAGTCGGGAAGCTGGCACACAGACAACACAGTCGGGAATCTGGCACACAGACAAGACATTCAGGAAACAGGCACACAGAAAACACAGTCAGGAAAATGGCGCACAGACAAAACAGTCGGGAGTATGCCACACTGACAACACAGTCGGGAAACTGGCACACAGACAACACAGTCGGGAGTATGCCACACAGACAACACAGTCGGGAAACTGGCACACAGACAACACAATCAGGAAACTGGCACACAGACAACACAGTCAGGAATCTCTCACACAGAGAACCAAGTCAGGAAACTGGCACCGATACAACTCATTCAGGAATCTGGCACATAGACAACACAGTCGTGAATCTGGAACACAGACAACACAGTCGGGAATCTGGCACACAGACAACACTGTCAGGAATCTGGCACACAGACAACACAGTCGGGAATCTGGCACACAGACAACACAGTCGGGAATCTGGCACACAGACAACACAGTCGGGAATCTGGCACACAGACAACACAGTCGGGAATCTGGCACACAGACAACAAGGTCGGGAATCTGGCACACAGACAACACAGTCGGGAATCTGGCACACAGACAACACAGTCGGGAATCTGGCACACAGACAACACAGTCGGGAATCTGGCACACAGACAACACATTCCGGAATCTATCACACAGACAACACAGTCAGGAAAATGGCACACAGACAACACATTCAGGAAACTGGCACACAGACAACACAGTCAGGAAACTGGCACCCTGACAAAACAGTCAGCAAACTGGCACACAGACCACACAGTCGGGCATCTGGCACACGGACAAGAAAGTCAGGAAACTGTCACCGATACAACTCAGTCAGGAATCTGGCACACAGACAACACAGTCGGGAATCTGGCACACAGACAACGCAGTCGGGAATCTGGCACACAGACAACACAGTCGGGAATCTGGCACACAGACAACACAGTCGGGAATCTGGCACACAGACAGCACAGTCGGGAATCTGGCACACAGACAACACATTCGGAATCCATCACACAGACAACACAGTCAGGAAACTGGCACACAGACAACACATTCAGGAATCTGGCACATAGACAACACAGTAGGGAATCTGGCACACAGACCACACAGTCGGGAATCTGGCACACGGACAACAAAGTCAGGAAACTGGCACCGATACAACTCAGTCAGGAATCTGGCACACAGACAACACAGTCGTGAATCTGGCACACAGACAACGCAGTCGGGAATCTGGCACACAGACAACACAGTCGGCAATCTGGCACACAGACAACACAGTCGGGAATCTGGCACACAGACAACACAGTCAGGAATCTGGCACACAGACAACACAATCGGGAATCTGGCACATAGACAACACAGTCGGGAATCTGGCACACAGACAACTCAGTCGGGAATCTGGCACACAGACAACACAGTCGGGAATCTGGCACACAGACATCACAGTCGGGAATCTGGCACACAGACAACACAGTCGGGAATCTGGCACACAGACAACACAGTCGGGAAATTGGCGCACAGGCAACACAGTCGGGAATCTGGCACACAGGCAACACAGTCGGCAATCTGGCACACAGACAACACAGTCGGGAATCTGGCACACAGACAACACAGTCGGGAATCTGGCACACAGAGAACACATTCAGGAATCTATCACGCAGACAACACAGTCAAGAAACTGGCACACAGACAACACATTCAGGAAACTGGCACACAGACAACACAGTCAGGAAAATGACATCCAGACAAAACAGTCAGCAAACTGGCACACAGACAACACAGTCTGGAAACTGGCACACAGACAACACACACAGGAGAGAGGCACCAAGACAACAGTCAGGCAGCGGCACCCAGACTACAGTCAGTAGACTGGCACCCAGACAACAAAGACAGGAAACAGGCGCACAGACAACACAGACAGGAATCTGGCAAACAGACAACACAGTCGGGAATCTGGCACACAGACAACACAGTCGGGAATCTGGCACACAGACAACACATTCGGAATCTATCACACAGACAACACAGTCAGGAAACTGGCACACAGACAACACATTCAGGAAACTGGCACACAGACAACATAGTCGGGAATCTGGCAAACAGACCACACAGTTGGGAATCAGGCAGACGGACAACAAAGTCAGTAAACTGGCACCGATACAACTCAGTCAGGAATCTGGCACACAGACAACACAGTCGGGAATCTGGCACAAAGACAACGCAGTCGGGAATCTGGCACACAGACAACACAGTCGGGAATCTGGCGCACAGACAACACAGTCGGGATTCTGGCACACAGACAACACAGTCGGGAATCTGGCACACAGACAACACAGTCGGGAATCTGGCACACAGACAACACAGTCAGGAAACTGGCAGGCAGACAAAATATTCGGGAATCTGGCACACAGACAACACAGTCGGGAAACTGGCACACTGACAACACCGTCGGGATACTGGAACAGAGACAACACAGTCGGGAATCTGGCACACAGACAACACAGTCGGGAATCTGGCACACAGACAATACAGTCGGGAATCTGGCACACAGACAACACAGTCGGGAATCTGGCACACAGACAACACATTCGGAATCGATCACATAGACAACACAGTCAGTAAACTGGCGCACAGACAACACATTCAGGAAACTGGCACACAGACAACACAGTAGGGAATCTGGCACACTGACCACACAGTCGGGAATCTGGCACACGGACAACAAAGTCAGGAAACTGGCACCGATACAACTCAGTCAGGACTCTGGCACACAGACAACACAGTCGTGAATCTGGCACACAGACAATGCAGTCGGGAATCTGGCAAACAGACAACACAGTCGGGAATCTGGCACACAGACAACACAGTCGCGAATCTGGCACACAGACAACACAGTCGGGAATCTGGCACACAGACAACACAGTCGGGAATCTGGCACACAGACAACCCAGTCGGGAATCTGGCACACAGACAACACATTCAGGAAACTGGCACACAGACAACATAGTCGGGAATCTGGCAAACAGACCACACAGTTGGGAATCAGGCAGACGGACAACAAAGTCAGTAAACTGGCACCGATACAACTCAGTCAGGAATCTGGCACACAGACAACACAGTCGGGAATCTGGCACAAAGACAACGCAGTCGGGAATCTGGCACACAGACAACACAGTCGGGAATCTGGCGCACAGACAACACAGTCGGGATTCTGGCACACAGACAACACAGTCGGGAATCTGGCACACAGACAACACAGTCGGGAATCTGGCACACAGACAACACAGTCAGGAAACTGGCATGCAGACAAAATATTCGGGAATCTGGCACACAGACAACACAGTCGGGAAACTGGCACACTGACAACACCGTCGGGATACTGGAACACAGACAACACAGTCGGGAATCTGGCACACAGACAACACAGTCGGGAATCTGGCACACAGACAACACAGTCGGGAATCTGGCACACAGACAACACAGTCGGGAATCTGGCACACAGACAACACATTCGGAATCGATCACATAGACAACACAGTCAGGAAACTGGCACACAGACAACACATTCAGGAAACTGGCACACAGACAACACAGTAGGGAATCTGGCACACTGACCACACAGTCGGGAATCTGGCACACGGACAACAAAGTCACGAAACTGGCACCGATACAACTCAGTCAGGAATCTGGCACACAGACAACACAGTCGTGAATCTGAAACACAGACAATGCAGTCGGGAATCTGGCAAACAGACAACACAGTCGGGAATCTGGCACACAGACAACACAGTCGCGAATCTGGCACACAGACAACACAGTCGGGAATCTGGCACACAGACAACACAGTCGGGAATCTGGCACACAGACAACACAGTCGGGAATCTGGCACACAGACAACACATTCAGGAAACTGGCACACAGACAACACAGTCAGGAAAATGGCGCACAGACAAAACAGTCGGGAGTATGCCACACAGACAACACAGTCGGGAAACTGGCACACAGACAACACAGTCGGGAGTATGCCACACAGACAACACAGTCGGGAAACTGGCACACAGACAACACAATCAGGAAACTGGCACACAGACAACACAGTCAGGAATCTCTCACACAGAGAACCAAGTCAGGAAACTGGCACCGATACAACTCAGTCAGGAATCTGGCACACAGACAACACAGTCGTGAATCTGGAACACGGACAACACAGTCGGGAATCTGGCACACAGACAACACTGTCAGGAATCTGGCACACAGACAACACAGTCGGGAATCTGGCACACAGACAACACAGTCGGGAATCTGGCACACAGACAACACAGTCGGGAATCTGGCACACAGACAACACAGTCGGGAATCTGGCACACAGACAACACGGTCGGGAATCTGGCACACAGACAACACAGTCGGGAATCTGGCACACAGACAACACGGTCGGGAATCTGGCACACAGACAACACAGTCGGGAATCTGGCACACAGACAACACATTCCGGAATCTATCACACAGACAACACAGTCAGGAAAATGGCACACAGACAACACATTCAGGAAACTGGCACACAGACAACACAGTCAGGAAACTGGCACCCAGACAAAACAGTCAGCAAACTGGCACACAGACCACACAGTCGGGCATCTGGCACACGGACAAGAAAGTCAGGAAACTGTCACCGATACAACTCAGTCAGGAATCTGGCACACAGACAACACAGTCGGGAATCTGGCACACAGACAACGCAGTCGGGAATCTGGCACACAGACAAGACAGTCGGAAATCTGGCACACAGACAACACAGTCGGGAATCTGGCACACAGACAACACAGTCGGGAATCTGGCACACAGACAACACATTCGGAATCCATCACACAGACAACACAATCAGGAAACTGGCACACAGACAACACATTCAGGAATCTGGCACACAGACAACACAGTAGGGAATCTGGCACACAGAACACACAGTCGGGAATCTGGCACACTGACAACAAAGTCAGGAAACTGGCACCGATACAACTCATTCAGGAATCTGGCACACAGACAACACAGTCGTGAATCTGGCACACAGACAACGCAGTCGGGAATCTGGCACACAGACAACACAGTCGGCAATCTGGCACACAGACAACACAGTCGGGAATCTGGCACACAGACAACACAGTCAGGAATCTGGCACACAGACAACACAATCGGGAATCTGGCACATAGACAACACAGTCGGGAATCTGGCACACAGACAAATCAGTCGGGATCTGGCACACAGACAACACAGTCGGGAATCTGGCACACAGACATCACAGTCGGGAATCTGGCACACAGACAACACAGTCGGGAATCTGGCACACAGACAACACAGTCGGGAAATTGGCGCACAGGCAACACAGCCGGGAATCTGGCACACAGGCAACACAGTCGGCAATCTGGCACACAGACAACACAGTCGGGAATCTGGCACACAGACAACACAGTCGGGAATCTGGCACACAGAGAACACATTCAGGAATCTATCACGCAGACAACACAGTCAAGAAACTGGCACACAGACAACACATTCAGGAAACTGGCACACAGACAACACAGTCAGGAAAATGACACCCAGACAAAACAGTCAGCAAACTGGCACACAGACAACACAGTCTGGAAACTGGCACACAGACAACACACACAGGAGAGAGGCACCAAGACAACAGTCAGGCAGCGGCACCCAGACTACAGTCAGTAGACTGGCACCCAGACAACAAAGACAGGAAACAGGCGCACAGACAACACAGACAGGAATCTGGCAAACAGACAACACAGTCGGGAATCTGGCACACAGACAACACAGTCGGGAATCTGGCACACAGACAACACATTCGGAATCTATCACACAGACAACACAGTCAGGAAACTGGCACACAGACAACACATTCAGGAAACTGGCACACAGACAACATAGTCGGGAATCTGGCAAACAGACCACACAGTTGGGAATCAGGCAGATGGACAACAAAGTCAGTAAACTGGCACCGATACAACTCAGTCAGGAATCTGGCACACAGACAACACAGTCGGGAATCTGGCGCACAGACAACACAGTCGGGATTCTGGCACACAGACAACACAGTCGGGAATCTGGCACACAGACAACACAGTCGGGAATCTGGCACACAGACAACACAGTCAGGAAACTGGCATGCAGACAAAATATTCGGGAATCTGGCACACAGACAACACAGTCGGGAAACTGGCACACTGACAACACCGTCGGGATACTGGAACACAGACAACACAGTCGGGAATCTGGCACACAGACAACACAGTCGGGAATCTGGCACACAGACAACACAGTCGGGAATCTGGCACAGAGACAACACAGTCGGGAATCTGGCACACAGACAACACATTCGGAATCGATCACATAGACAACACAGTCAGGAAACTGGCACACAGACAACACATTCAGGAAACTGGCACACAGACAACACAGTAGGGAATCTGGCACACTGACCACACAGTCGGGAATCTGGCACACGGACAACAAAGTCAGGAAACTGGCACCGATACAACTCAGTCAGGAATCTGGCACACAGACAACACAGTCGTGAATCTGGCACACAGACAATGCAGTCGGGAATCTGGCAAACAGACAACACAGTCGGGAATCTGGCACACAGACAACACAGTCGCGAATCTGGCACACAGACAACACAGTCGGGAATCTGGCACACAGACAACACAGTCGGGAATCTGGCACACAGACAACACAGTCGGGAATCTGGCACACAGACAACACATTCAGGAATCTATCACGCAGACAACACAGTCAAGAAACTGGCACACAGACAACACATTCAGGAAACTGGCACACAGACAACACAGTCAGGAAAATGACACCCAGACAAAACAGTCAGCAAACTGGCACACAGACAACACAGTCTGGAAACTGGCACACAGACAACACACACAGGAGAGAGGCACCAAGACAACAGTCAGGCAGCGGCACCCAGACTACAGTCAGTAGACTGGCACCCAGACAACAAAGACAGGAAACAGGCGCACAGACAACACAGACAGGAATCTGGCAAACAGACAACACAGTCGGGAATCTGGCACACAGACAACACAGTCGGGAATCTGGCACACAGACAACACATTCGGAATCTATCACACAGACAACACAGTCAGGAAACTGGCACACAGACAACACATTCAGGAAACTGGCACACAGACAACATAGTCGGGAATCTGGCAAACAGACCACACAGTTGGGAATCAGGCAGACGGACAACAAAGTCAGTAAACTGGCACCGATACAACTCAGTCAGGAATCTGGCACACAGACAACACAGTCGGGAATCTGGCACAAAGACAACGCAGTCGGGAATCTGGCACACAGACAACACAGTCGGGAATCTGGCGCACAGACAACACAGTCGGGATTCTGGCACACAGACAACACAGTCGGGAATCTGGCACACAGACAACACAGTCGGGAATCTGGCACACAGACAACACAGTCAGGAAACTGGCAGGCAGACAAAATATTCGGGAATCTGGCACACAGACAACACAGTCGGGAAACTGGCACACTGACAACACCGTCGGGATACTGGAACACAGACAACACAGTCGGGAATCTGGCACACAGACAATACAGTCGGGAATCTGGCACACAGACAATACAGTCGGGAATCTGGCACACAGACAACACAGTCGGGAATCTGGCACACAGACAACACAGTCGCGAATCTGGCACACAAACAACACAGTCGGGAATCTGGCACACAGACAACACAGTCGGGAATCTGGCACACAGACAACACAGTCGGGAATCTGGCACACAGACAACACATTCAGGAAACTGGCACACAGACAACATAGTCGGGAATCTGGCAAACAGACCACACAGTTGGGAATCAGGCAGACGGACAACAAAGTCAGTAAACTGGCACCGATACAACATAGTCAGGAATCTGGCACACAGACAACACAGTCGGGAATCTGGCACAAAGACAACGCAGTCGGGAATCTGGCACACAGACAACACAGTCGGGAATCTGGCGCACAGACAACACAGTCGGGATTCTGGCACACAGACAACACAGTCGGGAATCTGGCACACAGACAACACAGTCGGGAATCTGGCACACAGACAACACAGTCAGGAAACTGGCATGCAGACAAAATATTCGGGAATCTGGCACACAGACAACACAGTCGGGAAACTGGCACACTGACAACACCGTCGGGATACTGGAACACAGACAACACAGTCGGGAATCTGGCACACAGACAACACAGTCGGGAATCTGGCACACAGACAACACAGTCGGGAATCTGGCACACAGACAACACAGTCGGGAATCTGGCACACAGACAACACATTCGGAATCGATCACATAGACAACACAGTCAGGAAACTGGCACACAGACAACACATTCAGGAAACTGGCACACAGACAACACAGTAGGGAATCTGGCACACTGACCACACAGTCGGGAATCTGGCACACGGACAACAAAGTCAGGAAACTGGCACCGATACAACTCAGTCAGGAATCTGGCACACAGACAACACAGTCGTGAATCTGGCACACAGACAATGCAGTCGGGAATCTGGCAAACAGACAACACAGTCGGGAATCTGGCACACAGACAACACAGTCGCGAATCTGGCACACAGACAACACAGTCGGGAATCTGGCACACAGACAACACAGTCGGGAATCTGGCACACAGACAACACAGTCGGGAATCTGGCACACAGACAACACATTCAGGAAACTGGCACACAGACAACACAGTCAGGAAAATGGCGCACAGACAAAACAGTCGGGAGTATGCCACACAGACAACACAGTCGGGAAACTGGCACACAGACAACACAGTCGGGAGTATGCCACACAGACAACACAGTCGGGAAACTGGCACACAGACAACACAATCAGGAAACTGGCACACAGACAACACAGTCAGGAATCTCTCACACAGAGAACCAAGTCAGGAAACTGGCACCGATACAACTCAGTCAGGAATCTGGCACACAGACAACACAGTCGTGAATCTGGAACACGGACAACACAGTCGGGAATCTGGCACACAGACAACACTGTCAGGAATCTGGCACACAGACAACACAGTCGGGAATCTGGCACACAGACAACACAGTCGGGAATCTGGCACACAGACAACACAGTCGGGAATCTGGCACACAGACAACACAGTCGGGAATCTGGCACACAGACAGCACGGTCGGGAATCTGGCACACAGACAACACAGTCGGGAATCTGGCACACGGACAACACGGTCGGGAATCTGGCACACAGACAACACAGTCGGGAATCTGGCACACAGACAACACATTCCGGAATCTATCACACAGACAACACAGTCAGGAAAATGGCACACAGACAACACATTCAGGAAACTGGCACACAGACAACACAGTCAGGAAACTGGCACCCAGACAAAACAGTCAGCAAACTGGCACACAGACCACACAGTCGGGCATCTGGCACACGGACAAGAAAGTCAGGAAAGTGTCACCGATACAACTCAGTCAGGAATCTGGCACACAGACAACACTGTCGGGAATCTGGCACACAGACAACGCAGTCGGGAATCTGGCACACAGACAACACAGTCGGGAATCTGGCACACAGACAACACAGTCGGGAATCTGGCACACAGACAACACATTCGGAATCCATCACACAGACAACACAATCAGGAAACTGGCACACAGACAACACATTCAGGAATCTGGCACACAGACAACACAGTAGGGAATCTGGCACACAGAACACACAGTCGGGAATCTGGCACACGGACAACAAAGTCAGGAAACTGGCACCGATACAACTCAGTCAGGAATCTGGCACACAGACAACACAGTCGTGAATCTGGCACACAGACAACGCAGTCGGGAATCTGGCACACAGACAACACAGTCGGCAATCTGGCACACAGACAACACAGTCGGGAATCTGGCACACAGACAACACAGTTAGGAATCTGGCACACAGACAACACAATCGGGAATCTGGCACATAGACAACACAGTCGGGAATCTGGCACACAGACAAATCAGTCGGGAATCTGGCACACAGACAACACAGTCGGGAATCTGGCACACAGACATCACAGTCGGGAATCTGGCACACAGACAACACAGTCGGGAATCTGGCACACAGACAACACAGTCGGGAAATTGGCGCACAGGCAACACAGTCGGGAATCTGGCACACAGGCAACACAGTCGGCAATCTGGCACACAGACAACACAGTCGGGAATCTGGCACACAGACAACACAGTCGGGAATCTGGCACACAGAGAACACATTCAGGAATCTATCACGCAGACAACACAGTCAAGAAACTGGCACACAGACAACACATTCAGGAAACTGGCACACAGACAACACAGTCAGGAAAATGACACCCAGACAAAACAGTCAGCAAACTGGCACACAGACAACACAGTCTGGAAACTGGCACACAGACAACACACACAGGAGAGAGGCAGCAAGACAACAGTCAGGCAGCGGCACTCAGACTACAGTCAGTAGACTGGCACCCAGACAACAAAGACAGGAAACAGGCGCACAGACAACACAGACAGGAATCTGGCAAACAGACAACACAGTCGGGAATCTGGCACACAGACAACACAGTCGGGAATCTGGCACACAGACAACACATTCGGAATCTATCACACAGACAACACAGTCAGGAAACTGGCACACAGACAACACATTCAGGAAACTGGCACACAGACAACATAGTCGGGAATCTGGCAAACAGACCACACAGTTGGGAATCAGGCAGATGGACAACAAAGTCAGTAAACTTGCACCGATACAACTCAGTCAGGAATCTGGCACACAGACAACACAGTCGGGAATCTGGCGCACAGACAACACAGTCGGGATTCTGGCACACAGACAACACAGTCGGGAATCTGGCACACAGACAACACAGTCGGGAATCTGGCACACAGACAACACAGTCAGGAAACTGGCATGCAGACAAAATATTCGGGAATCTGGCACACAGACAACACAGTCGGGAAACTGGCACACTGACAACACCGTCGGGACACTGGAACACAGACAACACAGTCGGGAATCTGGCACACAGACAACACAGTCGGGAATCTGGCACACAGACAACACAGTCGGGAATCTGGCACACAGACAACACAGTCGGGAATCTGGCACACAGACAACACAGTCAGGAAACTGGCATGCAGACAAAATATTCGGGAATCTGGCACACAGATAACACAGTCGGGAAACTGGCACACTGACAACACCGTCGGGATACTGGAACACAGACAACACAGTCGGGAATCTGGCACACAGACAACACAGTCGGGAATCTGGCACACAGACAACACAGTCGGGAATCTGGCACACAGACAACACAGTCGGGAATCTGGCACACAGACAACACATTCGGAATCGATCACATAGACAACACAGTCAGGAAACTGGCACACAGACAACACATTCAGGAAACTGGCACACAGACAACACAGTAGGGAATCTGGCACACTGACCACACAGTCGGGAATCTGGCACACGGACAACAAAGTCAGGAAACTGGCACCGATACAACTCAGTCAGGAATCTGGCACACAGACAACACAGTCGTGAATCTGGCACACAGACAATGCAGTCGGGAATCTGGCAAACAGACAACACAGTCGGGAATCTGGCACACAGACAACACAGTCGCGAATCTGGCACACAGACAACACAGTCGGGAATCTGGCACACAGACAACACAGTCGGGAATCTGGCACACAGACAACACAGTCGGGAATCTGGCACACAGACAACACATTCAGGAAACTGGCACACAGACAACACAGTCAGGAAAATGGCGCACAGACAAAACAGTCGGGAGTATGCCACACAGACAACACAGTCGGGAAACTGGCACACAGACAACACAGTCGGGAGTATGCCACACAGACAACACAGTCGGGAAACTGGCACACAGACAACACAATCAGGAAACTGGCACACAGACAACACAGTCAGGAATCTCTCACACAGAGAACCAAGTCAGGAAACTGGCACCGATACAACTCAGTCAGGAATCTGGCACACAGACAACACAGTCGTGAATCTGGAACACGGACAACACAGTCGGGAATCTGGCACACAGACAACACTGTCAGGAATCTGGCACACAGACAACACAGTCGGGAATCTGGCACACAGACAACACAGTCGGGAATCTGGCACACAGACAACACAGTCGGGAATCTGGCACACAGACAACACAGTCGGGAATCTGGCACACAGACAGCACGGTCGGGAATCTGGCACACAGACAACACAGTCGGGAATCTGGCACACGGACAACACGGTCGGGAATCTGGCACACAGACAACACAGTCGGGAATCTGGCACACAGACAACACATTCCGGAATCTATCACACAGACAACACAGTCAGGAAAATGGCACACAGACAACACATTCAGGAAACTGGCACACAGACAACACAGTCAGGAAACTGGCACCCAGACAAAACAGTCAGCAAACTGGCACACAGACCACACAGTCGGGCATCTGGCACACGGACAAGAAAGTCAGGAAACTGTCACCGATACAACTCAGTCAGGAATCTGGCACACAGACAACACTGTCGGGAATCTGGCACACAGACAACGCAGTCGGGAATCTGGCACACAGACAACACAGTCGGAAATCTGGCACACAGACAACACAGTCGGGAATCTGGCACACAGACAACACAGTCGGGAATCTGGCACACAGACAACACATTCCGGAATCTATCACGCAGACAACACAGTCAAGAAACTGGCACACAGACAACACATTCAGGAAACTGGCACACAGACAACACAGTCAGGAAAATGACACCCAGACAAAACAGTCAGCAAACTGGCACACAGACAACACAGTCTGGAAACTGGCACACAGACAACACACACAGGAGAGAGGCACCAAGACAACAGTCAGGCAGCGGCACCCAGACTACAGTCAGTAGACTGGCACCCAGACAACAAAGACAGGAAACAGGCGCACAGACAACACAGACAGGAATCTGGCAAACAGACAACACAGTCGGGAATCTGGCACACAGACAACACAGTCGGGAATCTGGCACACAGACAACACATTCGGAATCTATCACACAGACAACACAGTCAGGAAACTGGCACACAGACAACACATTCAGGAAACTGGCACACAGACAACATAGTCGGGAATCTGGCAAACAGACCACACAGTTGGGAATCAGGCAGATGGACAACAAAGTCAGTAAACTGGCACCGATACAACTCAGTCAGGAATCTGGCACACAGACAACACAGTCGGGAATCTGGCGCACAGACAACACAGTCGGGATTCTGGCACACAGACAACACAGTCGGGAATCTGGCACACAGACAACACAGTCGGGAATCTGGCACACAGACAACACAGTCAGGAAACTGGCATGCAGACAAAATATTCGGGAATCTGGCACACAGACAACACAGTCGGGAAACTGGCACACTGACAACACCGTCGGGATACTGGAACACAGACAACACAGTCGGGAATCTGGCACACAGACAACACAGTCGGGAATCTGGCACACAGACAACACAGTCGGGAATCTGGCACACAGACAACACAGTCGGGAATCTGGCACACAGACAACACATTCGGAATCGATCACATAGACAACACAGTCAGGAAACTGGCACACAGACAACACATTCAGGAAACTGGCACACAGACAACACAGTAGGGAATCTGGCACACTGACCACACAGTCGGGAATCTGGCACACGGACAACAAAGTCAGGAAACTGGCACCGATACAACTCAGTCAGGAATCTGGCACACAGACAACACAGTCGTGAATCTGGCACACAGACAATGCAGTCGGGAATCTGGCAAACAGACAACACAGTCGGGAATCTGGCACACAGACAACACAGTCGCGAATCTGGCACACAGACAACACAGTCGGGAATCTGGCACACAGACAACACAGTCGGGAATCTGGCACACAGACAACACAGTCGGGAATCTGGCACACAGACAACACATTCAGGAATCTATCACGCAGACAACACAGTCAAGAAACTGGCACACAGACAACACATTCAGGAAACTGGCACACAGACAACACAGTCAGGAAAATGACACCCAGACAAAACAGTCAGCAAACTGGCACACAGACAACACAGTCTGGAAACTGGCACACAGACAACACACACAGGAGAGAGGCACCAAGACAACAGTCAGGCAGCGGCACCCAGACTACAGTCAGTAGACTGGCACCCAGACAACAAAGACAGGAAACAGGCGCACAGACAACACAGACAGGAATCTGGCAAACAGACAACACAGTCGGGAATCTGGCACACAGACAACACAGTCGGGAATCTGGCACACAGACAACACATTCGGAATCTATCACACAGACAACACAGTCAGGAAACTGGCACACAGACAACACATTCAGGAAACTGGCACACAGACAACATAGTCGGGAATCTGGCAAACAGACCACACAGTTGGGAATCAGGCAGACGGACAACAAAGTCAGTAAACTGGCACCGATACAACTCAGTCAGGAATCTGGCACACAGACAACACAGTCGGGAATCTGGCACAAAGACAACGCAGTCGGGAATCTGGCACACAGACAACACAGTCGGGAATCTGGCGCACAGACAACACAGTCGGGATTCTGGCACACAGACAACACAGTCGGGAATCTGGCACACAGACAACACAGTCGGGAATCTGGCACACAGACAACACAGTCAGGAAACTGGCAGGCAGACAAAATATTCGGGAATCTGGCACACAGACAACACAGTCGGGAAACTGGCACACTGACAACACCGTCGGGATACTGGAACACAGACAACACAGTCGGGAATCTGGCACACAGACAACACAGTCGGGAATCTGGCACACAGACAATACAGTCGGGAATCTGGCACACAGACAACACAGTCGGGAATCTGGCACACAGACAACACAGTCGCGAATCTGGCACACAGACAACACAGTCGGGAATCTGGCACACAGACAACACAGTCGGGAATCTGGCACACAGACAACACAGTCGGGAATCTGGCACACAGACAACACATTCAGGAAACTGGCACACAGACAACATAGTCGGGAATCTGGCAAACAGACCACACAGTTGGGAATCAGGCAGACGGACAACAAAGTCAGTAAACTGGCACCGATACAACATAGTCAGGAATCTGGCACACAGACAACACAGTCGGGAATCTGGCACAAAGACAACGCAGTCGGGAATCTGGCACACAGACAACACAGTCGGGAATCTGGCGCACAGACAACACAGTCGGGATTCTGGCACACAGACAACACAGTCGGGAATCTGGCACACAGACAACACAGTCGGGAATCTGGCACACAGACAACACAGTCAGGAAACTGGCATGCAGACAAAATATTCGGGAATCTGGCACACAGACAACACAGTCGGGAAACTGGCACACTGACAACACCGTCGGGATACTGGAACACAGACAACACAGTCGGGAATCTGGCACACAGACAACACAGTCGGGAATCTGGCACACAGACAACACAGTCGGGAATCTGGCACACAGACAACACAGTCGGGAATCTGGCACACAGACAACACATTCGGAATCGATCACATAGACAACACAGTCAGGAAACTGGCACACAGACAACACATTCAGGAAACTGGCACACAGACAACACAGTAGGGAATCTGGCACACTGACCACACAGTCGGGAATCTGGCACACGGACAACAAAGTCAGGAAACTGGCACCGATACAACTCAGTCAGGAATCTGGCACACAGACAACACAGTCGTGAATCTGGCACACAGACAATGCAGTCGGGAATCTGGCAAACAGACAACACAGTCGGGAATCTGGCACACAGACAACACAGTCGCGAATCTGGCACACAGACAACACAGTCGGGAATCTGGCACACAGACAACACAGTCGGGAATCTGGCACACAGACAACACAGTCGGGAATCTGGCACACAGACAACACATTCAGGAAACTGGCACACAGACAACACAGTCAGGAAAATGGCGCACAGACAAAACAGTCGGGAGTATGCCACACAGACAACACAGTCGGGAAACTGGCACACAGACAACACAGTCGGGAGTATGCCACACAGACAACACAGTCGGGAAACTGGCACACAGACAACACAATCAGGAAACTGGCACACAGACAACACAGTCAGGAATCTCTCACACAGAGAACCAAGTCAGGAAACTGGCACCGATACAACTCAGTCAGGAATCTGGCACACAGACAACACAGTCGTGAATCTGGAACACGGACAACACAGTCGGGAATCTGGCACACAGACAACACTGTCAGGAATCTGGCACACAGACAACACAGTCGGGAATCTGGCACACAGACAACACAGTCGGGAATCTGGCACACAGACAACACAGTCGGGAATCTGGCACACAGACAACACAGTCGGGAATCTGGCACACAGACAGCACGGTCGGGAATCTGGCACACAGACAACACAGTCGGGAATCTGGCACACGGACAACACGGTCGGGAATCTGGCACACAGACAACACAGTCGGGAATCTGGCACACAGACAACACATTCCGGAATCTATCACACAGACAACACAGTCAGGAAAATGGCACACAGACAACACATTCAGGAAACTGGCACACAGACAACACAGTCAGGAAACTGGCACCCAGACAAAACAGTCAGCAAACTGGCACACAGACCACACAGTCGGGCATCTGGCACACGGACAAGAAAGTCAGGAAACTGTCACCGATACAACTCAGTCAGGAATCTGGCACACAGACAACACTGTCGGGAATCTGGCACACAGACAACGCAGTCGGGAATCTGGCACACAGACAACACAGTCGGGAATCTGGCACACAGACAACACAGTCGGGAATCTGGCACACAGACAACACATTCGGAATCCATCACACAGACAACACAATCAGGAAACTGGCACACAGACAACACATTCAGGAATCTGGCACACAGACAACACAGTAGGGAATCTGGCACACAGAACACACAGTCGGGAATCTGGCACACGGACAACAAAGTCAGGAAACTGGCACCGATACAACTCAGTCAGGAATCTGGCACACAGACAACACAGTCGTGAATCTGGCACACAGACAACGCAGTCGGGAATCTGGCACACAGACAACACAGTCGGCAATCTGGCACACAGACAACACAGTCGGGAATCTGGCACACAGACAACACAGTTAGGAATCTGGCACACAGACAACACAATCGGGAATCTGGCACATAGACAACACAGTCGGGAATCTGGCACACAGACAAATCAGTCGGGAATCTGGCACACAGACAACACAGTCGGGAATCTGGCACACAGACATCACAGTCGGGAATCTGGCACACAGACAACACAGTCGGGAATCTGGCACACAGACAACACAGTCGGGAAATTGGCGCACAGGCAACACAGTCGGGAATCTGGCACACAGGCAACACAGTCGGCAATCTGGCACACAGACAACACAGTCGGGAATCTGGCACACAGACAACACAGTCGGGAATCTGGCACACAGAGAACACATTCAGGAATCTATCACGCAGACAACACAGTCAAGAAACTGGCACACAGACAACACATTCAGGAAACTGGCACACAGACAACACAGTCAGGAAAATGACACCCAGACAAAACAGTCAGCAAACTGGCACACAGACAACACAGTCTGGAAACTGGCACACAGACAACACACACAGGAGAGAGGCAGCAAGACAACAGTCAGGCAGCGGCACTCAGACTACAGTCAGTAGACTGGCACCCAGACAACAAAGACAGGAAACAGGCGCACAGACAACACAGACAGGAATCTGGCAAACAGACAACACAGTCGGGAATCTGGCACACAGACAACACAGTCGGGAATCTGGCACACAGACAACACATTCGGAATCTATCACACAGACAACACAGTCAGGAAACTGGCACACAGACAACACATTCAGGAAACTGGCACACAGACAACATAGTCGGGAATCTGGCAAACAGACCACACAGTTGGGAATCAGGCAGATGGACAACAAAGTCAGTAAACTTGCACCGATACAACTCAGTCAGGAATCTGGCACACAGACAACACAGTCGGGAATCTGGCGCACAGACAACACAGTCGGGATTCTGGCACACAGACAACACAGTCGGGAATCTGGCACACAGACAACACAGTCGGGAATCTGGCACACAGACAACACAGTCAGGAAACTGGCATGCAGACAAAATATTCGGGAATCTGGCACACAGACAACACAGTCGGGAAACTGGCACACTGACAACACCGTCGGGACACTGGAACACAGACAACACAGTCGGGAATCTGGCACACAGACAACACAGTCGGGAATCTGGCACACAGACAACACAGTCGGGAATCTGGCACACAGACAACACAGTCGGGAATCTGGCACACAGACAACACAGTCAGGAAACTGGCATGCAGACAAAATATTCGGGAATCTGGCACACAGACAACACAGTCGGGAAACTGGCACACTGACAACACCGTCGGGATACTGGAACACAGACAACACAGTCGGGAATCTGGCACACAGACAACACAGTCGGGAATCTGGCACACAGACAACACAGTCGGGAATCTGGCACACAGACAACACAGTCGGGAATCTGGCACACAGACAACACATTCGGAATCGATCACATAGACAACACAGTCAGGAAACTGGCACACAGACAACACATTCAGGAAACTGGCACACAGACAACACAGTAGGGAATCTGGCACACTGACCACACAGTCGGGAATCTGGCACACGGACAACAAAGTCAGGAAACTGGCACCGATACAACTCAGTCAGGAATCTGGCACACAGACAACACAGTCGTGAATCTGGCACACAGACAATGCAGTCGGGAATCTGGCAAACAGACAACACAGTCGGGAATCTGGCACACAGACAACACAGTCGCGAATCTGGCACACAGACAACACAGTCGGGAATCTGGCACACAGACAACACAGTCGGGAATCTGGCACACAGACAACACAGTCGGGAATCTGGCACACAGACAACACATTCAGGAAACTGGCACACAGACAACACAGTCAGGAAAATGGCGCACAGACAAAACAGTCGGGAGTATGCCACACAGACAACACAGTCGGGAAACTGGCACACAGACAACACAGTCGGGAGTATGCCACACAGACAACACAGTCGGGAAACTGGCACACAGACAACACAATCAGGAAACTGGCACACAGACAACACAGTCAGGAATCTCTCACACAGAGAACCAAGTCAGGAAACTGGCACCGATACAACTCAGTCAGGAATCTGGCACACAGACAACACAGTCGTGAATCTGGAACACGGACAACACAGTCGGGAATCTGGCACACAGACAACACTGTCAGGAATCTGGCACACAGACAACACAGTCGGGAATCTGGCACACAGACAACACAGTCGGGAATCTGGCACACAGACAACACAGTCGGGAATCTGGCACACAGACAACACAGTCGGGAATCTGGCACACAGACAGCACGGTCGGGAATCTGGCACACAGACAACACAGTCGGGAATCTGGCACACGGACAACACGGTCGGGAATCTGGCACACAGACAACACAGTCGGGAATCTGGCACACAGACAACACATTCCGGAATCTATCACACAGACAACACAGTCAGGAAAATGGCACACAGACAACACATTCAGGAAACTGGCACACAGACAACACAGTCAGGAAACTGGCACCCAGACAAAACAGTCAGCAAACTGGCACACAGACCACACAGTCGGGCATCTGGCACACGGACAAGAAAGTCAGGAAACTGTCACCGATACAACTCAGTCAGGAATCTGGCACACAGACAACACTGTCGGGAATCTGGCACACAGACAACGCAGTCGGGAATCTGGCACACAGACAACACAGTCGGAAATCTGGCACACAGACAACACAGTCGGGAATCTGGCACACAGACAACACAGTCGGGAATCTGGCACACAGACAACACATTCGGAATCCATCACACAGACAACACAATCAGGAAACTGGCACACAGACAACACGTTCAGGAATCTGGCACACAGACAACACAGTAGGGAATCTGGCACACAGAACACACAGTCGGGAATCTGGCACACGGACAACAAAGTCAGGAAACTGGCACCGATACAACTCAGTCAGGAATCTGGCACACAGACAACACAGTCGTGAATCTGGCACACAGACAACGCAGTCGGGAATCTGGCACACAGACAACACAGTCGGCAATCTGGCACACAGACAACACAGTCGGGAATCTGGCACACAGACAACACAGTTAGGAATCTGGCACACAGACAACACAATCGGGAATCTGGCACATAGACAACACAGTCGGGAATCTGGCACACAGACAAATCAGTCGGGAATCTGGCACACAGACAACACAGTCGGGAATCTGGCACACAGACATCACAGTCGGGAATCTGGCACACAGACAACACAGTCGGGAATCTGGCACACAGACAACACAGTCGGGAAATTGGCGCACAGGCAACACAGTCGGGAATCTGGCACACAGGCAACACAGTCGGCAATCTGGCACACAGACAACACAGTCGGGAATCTGGCACACAGACAACACAGTCGGGAATCTGGCACACAGAGAACACATTCAGGAATCTATCACGCAGACAACACAGTCAAGAAACTGGCACACAGACAACACATTCAGGAAACTGGCACACAGACAACACAGTCAGGAAAATGACACCCAGACAAAACAGTCAGCAAACTGGCACACAGACAACACAGTCTGGAAACTGGCACACAGACAACACACACAGGAGAGAGGCACCAAGACAACAGTCAGGCAGCGGCACTCAGACTACAGTCAGTAGACTGGCACCCAGACAACAAAGACAGGAAACAGGCGCACAGACAACACAGACAGGAATCTGGCAAACAGACAACACAGTCGGGAATCTGGCACACAGACAACACAGTCGGGAATCTGGCACACAGACAACACATTCGGAATCTATCACACAGACAACACAGTCAGGAAACTGGCACACAGACAACACATTCAGGAAACTGGCACACAGACAACATAGTCGGGAATCTGGCAAACAGACCACACAGTTGGGAATCAGGCAGATGGACAACAAAGTCAGTAAACTTGCACCGATACAACTCAGTCAGGAATCTGGCACACAGACAACACAGTCGGGAATCTGGCGCACAGACAACACAGTCGGGATTCTGGCACACAGACAACACAGTCGGGAATCTGGCACACAGACAACACAGTCTGGAATCTGGCACACAGACAACACAGTCAGGAAACTGGCATGCAGACAAAATATTCGGGAATCTGGCACACAGACAACACAGTCGGGAAACTGGCACACTGACAACACCGTCGGGATACTGGAACACAGACAACACAGTCGGGAATCTGGCACACAGACAACACAGTCGGGAATCTGGCACACAGACAACACAGTCGGGAATCTGGCACACAGACAACACAGTCGGGAATCTGGCACACAGACAACACATTCGGAATCGATCACATAGACAACACAGTCAGGAAACTGGCACACAGACAACACATTCAGGAAACTGGCACACAGACAACACAGTAGGGAATCTGGCACACTGACCACACAGTCGGGAATCTGGCACACGGACAACAAAGTCAGGAAACTGGCACCGATACAACTCAGTCAGGAATCTGGCACACAGACAACACAGTCGTGAATCTGGCACACAGACAATGCAGTCGGGAATCTGGCAAACAGACAACACAGTCGGGAATCTGGCACACAGACAACACAGTCGCGAATCTGGCACACAGACAACACAGTCGGGAATCTGGCACACAGACAACACAGTCGGGAATCTGGCACACAGACAACACAGTCGGGAATCTGGCACACAGACAACACATTCAGGAAACTGGCACAAAGACAACACAGTCAGGAAAATGGCGCACAGACAAAACAGTCGGGAGTATGCCACACAGACAACACAGTCGGGAAACTGGCACACAGACAACACAGTCGGGAGTATGCCACACAGACAACACAGTCGGGAAACTGGCACACAGACAACACAATCAGGAAACTGGCACACAGACAACACAGTCAGGAATCTCTCACACAGAGAACCAAGTCAGGAAACTGGCACCGATACAACTCAGTCAGGAATCAAGCACATAGACAACACAGTCGTGAATCTGGAACACGGACAACACAGTCGGGAATCTGGCACACAGACAACACTGTCAGGAATCTGGCACACAGACAACACAGTCGGGAATCTGGCACACAGACAACACAGTCGGGAATCTGGCACACAGACAACACAGTCGGGAATCTGGCACACAGACAACACAGTCGGGAATCTGGCACACAGACAACACGGTCGGGAATCTGGCACACAGACAACACAGTCGGGAATCTGGCACACAGACAACACGGTCGGGAATCTGGCACACAGACAACACAGTCGGGAATCTGGCACACAGACAACACATTCCGGAATCTATCACACAGACAACACAGTCAGGAAAATGGCACACAGACAACACATTCAGGAAACTGGCACACAGACAACACAGTCAGGAAACTGGCACCCAGACAAAACAGTCAGCAAACTGGCACACAGACCACACAGTCGGGCATCTGGCACACGGACAAGAAAGTCAGGAAACTGTCACCGATACAACTCAGTCAGGAATCTGGCACAAAGACAACACAGTCGGGAATCTGGCACACAGACAACGCAGTCGGGAATCTGGCACACAGACAACACAGTCGGGAATCTGGCACACAGACAACACAGTCGGGAATCTGGCACACAGACAACACAGTCGGGAATCTGGCACACAGACAACACATTCGGAATCCATCACACAGACAACACAATCAGGAAACTGGCACACAGACAACACATTCAGGAATCTGGCACACAGACAACACAGTAGGGAATCTGGCACACAGACCACACAGTCGGGAATCTGGCACACGGACAACAAAGTCAGGAAACTGGCACCGATACAACTCAGTCAGGAATCTGGCACACAGACAACACAGTCGTGAATCTGGCACACAGACAACGCAGTCGGGAATCTGGCACACAGACAACACAGTCGGCAATCTGGCACACAGACAACACAGTCGTGAATCTGGCACACAGACAACACAGTCAGGAATCTGGCACACAGACAACACAATCGGGAATCTGGCACATAGACAACACAGTCGGGAATCTGGCACACAGACAACACAGTCGGGAATCTGGCACACAGACATCACAGTCGGGAATCTGGCACACAGACAACACAGTCGGGAATCTGGCACACAGACAACACAGTCGGGAAATTGGCGCACAGGCAACACAGTCGGGAATCTGGCACACAGGCAACACAGTCGGCAATCTGGCACACAGACAACACAGTCGGGAATCTGGCACACAGACAACACAGTCGGGAATCTCGCACACAGAGAACACATTCAGGAATCTATCACGCAGACAACACAGTCAAGAAACTGGGACACAGACAACACATTCAGGAAACTGGCACACAGACAAGACAGTCAGGAAAATGACACCCAGACAAAACAGTCAGCAAACTGGCACACAGACAACACAGTCTGGAAACTGGCACACAGACAACACACACAGGAGAGAGGCACCAAGACAACAGTCAGGCAGCGGCACCCAGACTACAGTCAGTAGACTGGCACCCAGACAACAAAGACAGGAAACAGGCGCACAGACAACACAGACAGGAAGCTGGCAAACAGACAACACAGTCGGGAATCTGGCACACAGACAACACAGTCGGGAATCTGGCACACAGACAACACATTCGGAATCTATCACACAGACAACACAGTCAGGAAACTGGCACACAGACAACACATTCAGGAAACTGGCACACAGACAACATAGTCGGGAATCTGGCAAACAGACCACACAGTTGGGAATCAGGCAGATGGACAACAAAGTCATTTAACTGGCACCGATACAACTCAGTCAGGAATCTGGCACACAGACAACACAGTCGGGAATCTGGCACAAAGACAACGCAGTCGGGAATCTGGCACACAGACAACACAGTCGGGAATCTGGCGCACAGACAACACAGTCGGGATTCTGGCACACAGACAACACAGTCGGGAATCTGGCACACAGACAACACAGTCGGGAATCTGGCACACAGACAACACAGTCAGGAAACTGGCATGCAGACAAAATATTCGGGAATCTGGCACACAGACAACACTGTCGGGAAACTGGCACACTGACAACACCGTCGGGATACTGGAACACAGACAACACAGTCGGGAATCTGGCACACAGACAACACAGTCGGGAATCTGGCACAAAGACAACACAGTCGGGAATCTGGCACACAGACAACACATTCGGGAATCTGGCACACAGACAACACATTCGGAATCTATCACACAGACAACACAGTCAGGAAACTGGCACACAGACAACACATTCAGGAAACTGGCACACAGACAACATAGTCGGGAATCTGGCAAACAGACCACACAGTTGGGAATCAGGCAGATGGACAACAAAGTCAGTAAACTTGCACCGATACAACTCAGTCAGGAATCTGGCACACAGACAACACAGTCGGGAATCTGGCGCACAGACAACACAGTCGGGATTCTGGCACACAGACAACACAGTCGGGAATCTGGCACACAGACAACACAGTCGGGAATCTGGCACACAGACAACACAGTCAGGAAACTGGCATGCAGACAAAATATTCGGGAATCTGGCACACAGACAACACAGTCGGGAAACTGGCACACTGACAACACCGTCGGGATACTGGAACACAGACAACACAGTCGGGAATCTGGCACACAGACAACACAGTCGGGAATCTGGCACACAGACAACACAGTCGGGAATCTGGCACACAGACAACACAGTCGGGAATCTGGCACACAGACAACACATTCGGAATCGATCACATAGACAACACAGTCAGGAAACTGGCACACAGACAACACATTCAGGAAACTGGCACACAGACAACACAGTAGGGAATCTGGCACACTGACCACACAGTCGGGAATCTGGCACACGGACAACAAAGTCAGGAAACTGGCACCGATACAACTCAGTCAGGAATCTGGCACACAGACAACACAGTCGTGAATCTGGCACACAGACAATGCAGTCGGGAATCTGGCAAACAGACAACACAGTCGGGAATCTGGCACACAGACAACACAGTCGCGAATCTGGCACACAGACAACACAGTCGGGAATCTGGCACACAGACAACACAGTCGGGAATCTGGCACACAGACAACACAGTCGGGAATCTGGCACACAGACAACACATTCAGGAAACTGGCACAAAGACAACACAGTCAGGAAAATGGCGCACAGACAAAACAGTCGGGAGTATGCCACACAGACAACACAGTCGGGAAACTGGCACACAGACAACACAGTCGGGAGTATGCCACACAGACAACACAGTCGGGAAACTGGCACACAGACAACACAATCAGGAAACTGGCACACAGACAACACAGTCAGGAATCTCTCACACAGAGAACCAAGTCAGGAAACTGGCACCGATACAACTCAGTCAGGAATCAAGCACATAGACAACACAGTCGTGAATCTGGAACACGGACAACACAGTCGGGAATCTGGCACACAGACAACACTGTCAGGAATCTGGCACACAGACAACACAGTCGGGAATCTGGCACACAGACAACACAGTCGGGAATCTGGCACACAGACAACACAGTCGGGAATCTGGCACACAGACAACACAGTCGGGAATCTGGCACACAGACAACACGGTCGGGAATCTGGCACACAGACAACACAGTCGGGAATCTGGCACACAGACAACACGGTCGGGAATCTGGCACACAGACAACACAGTCGGGAATCTGGCACACAGACAACACATTCCGGAATCTATCACACAGACAACACAGTCAGGAAAATGGCACACAGACAACACATTCAGGAAACTGGCACACAGACAACACAGTCAGGAAACTGGCACCCAGACAAAACAGTCAGCAAACTGGCACACAGACCACACAGTCGGGCATCTGGCACACGGACAAGAAAGTCAGGAAACTGTCACCGATACAACTCAGTCAGGAATCTGGCACAAAGACAACACAGTCGGGAATCTGGCACACAGACAACGCAGTCGGGAATCTGGCACACAGACAACACAGTCGGGAATCTGGCACACAGACAACACATTCGGAATCCATCACACAGACAACACAATCAGGAAACTGGCACACAGACAACACATTCAGGAATCTGGCACACAGACAACACAGTAGGGAATCTGGCACACAGACCACACAGTCGGGAATCTGGCACACGGACAACAAAGTCAGGAAACTGGCACCGATACAACTCAGTCAGGAATCTGGCACACAGACAACACAGTCGTGAATCTGGCACACAGACAACGCAGTCGGGAATCTGGCACACAGACAACACAGTCGGCAATCTGGCACACAGACAACACAGTCGGGAATCTGGCACACAGACAACACAGTCAGGAATCTGGCACACAGACAACACAATCGGGAATCTGGCACATAGACAACACAGTCGGGAATCTGGCACACAGACAACACAGTCGGGAATCTGGCACACAGACATCACAGTCGGGAATCTGGCACACAGACAACACAGTCGGGAATCTGGCACACAGACAACACAGTCGGGAAATTGGCGCACAGGCAACACAGTCGGGAATCTGGCACACAGGCAACACAGTCGGCAATCTGGCACACAGACAACACAGTCGGGAATCTGGCACACAGACAACACAGTCGGGAATCTGGCACACAGAGAACACATTCAGGAATCTATCACGCAGACAACACAGTCAAGAAACTGGGACACAGACAACACATTCAGGAATCTGGCACACAGACAAGACAGTCAGGAAAATGACACCCAGACAAAACAGTCAGCAAACTGGCACACAGACAACACAGTCTGGAAACTGGCACACAGACAACACACACAGGAGAGAGGCACCAAGACAACAGTCAGGCAGCGGCACCCAGACTACAGTCAGTAGACTGGCACCCAGACAACAAAGACAGGAAACAGGCGCACAGACAACACAGACAGGAAGCTGGCAAACAGACAACACAGTCGGGAATCTGGCACACAGACAACACAGTCGGGAATCTGGCACACAGACAACACATTCGGAATCTATCACACAGACAACACAGTCAGGAAACTGGCACACAGACAACACATTCAGGAAACTGGCACACAGACAACATAGTCGGGAATCTGGCAAACAGACCACACAGTTGGGAATCAGGCAGATGGACAACAAAGTCATTTAACTGGCACCGATACAACTCAGTCAGGAATCTGGCACACAGACAACACAGTCGGGAATCTGGCACAAAGACAACGCAGTCGGGAATCTGGCACACAGACAACACAGTCGGGAATCTGGCGCACAGACAACACAGTCGGGATTCTGGCACACAGACAACACAGTCGGGAATCTGGCACACAGACAACACAGTCGGGAATCTGGCACACAGACAACACAGTCAGGAAACTGGCATGCAGACAAAATATTCGGGAATCTGGCACACAGACAACACTGTCGGGAAACTGGCACACTGACAACACCGTCGGGATACTGGAACACAGACAACACAGTCGGGAATCTGGCACACAGACAACACAGTCGGGAATCTGGCACACAGACAACACAGTCGGGAATCTGGCACACAGACAACACATTCGGGAATCTGGCACACAGACAACACATTCGGAATCGATCACATAGACAACACAGTCAGGAAACTGGCACACAGACAACACAGTCGGGAGTATGCCACACAGACAACACAGTCGGGAAACTGGCACACAGACAACACAATCAGGAAACTGGCACACAGACAACACAGTCAGGAATCTCTCACACAGAGAACCAAGTCAGGAAACTGGCACCGATACAACTCAGTCAGGAATCAAGCACATAGACAACACAGTCGTGAATCTGGAACACGGACAACACAGTCGGGAATCTGGCACACAGACAACACTGTCAGGAATCTGGCACACAGACAACACAGTCGGGAATCTGGCACACAGACAACACAGTCGGGAATCTGGCACACAGACAACACAGTCGGGAATCTGGCACACAGACAACACAGTCGGGAATCTGGCACACAGACAACACGGTCGGGAATCTGGCACACAGACAACACAGTCGGGAATCTGGCACACAGACAACACGGTCGGGAATCTGGCACACAGACAACACAGTCGGGAATCTGGCACACAGACAACACATTCCGGAATCTATCACACAGACAACACAGTCAGGAAAATGGCACACAGACAACACATTCAGGAAACTGGCACACAGACAACACAGTCAGGAAACTGGCACCCAGACAAAACAGTCAGCAAACTGGCACACAGACCACACAGTCGGGCATCTGGCACACGGACAAGAAAGTCAGGAAACTGTCACCGATACAACTCAGTCAGGAATCTGGCACAAAGACAACACAGTCGGGAATCTGGCACACAGACAACGCAGTCGGGAATCTGGCACACAGACAACACAGTCGGGAATCTGGCACACAGACAACACAGTCGGGAATCTGGCACACAGACAACACAGTCGGGAATCTGGCACACAGACAACACATTCGGAATCCATCACACAGACAACACAATCAGGAAACTGGCACACAGACAACACATTCAGGAATCTGGCACACAGACAACACAGTAGGGAATCTGGCACACAGACCACACAGTCGGGAATCTGGCACACGGACAACAAAGTCAGGAAACTGGCACCGATACAACTCAGTCAGGAATCTGGCACACAGACAACACAGTCGTGAATCTGGCACACAGACAACGCAGTCGGGAATCTGGCACACAGACAACACAGTCGGCAATCTGGCACACAGACAACACAGTCGGGAATCTGGCACACAGACAACACAGTCAGGAATCTGGCACACAGACAACACAATCGGGAATCTGGCACATAGACAACCCAGTCGGGAATCTGGCACACAGACAACACAGTCGGGAATCTGGCACACAGACATCACAGTCGGGAATCTGGCACACAGACAACACAGTCGGGAATCTGGCACACAGACAACACAGTCGGGAAATTGGCGCACAGGCAACACAGTCGGGAATCTGGCACACAGGCAACACAGTCGGCAATCTGGCACACAGACAACACAGTCGGGAATCTGGCACACAGACAACACAGTCGGGAATCTGGCACACAGAGAACACATTCAGGAATCTATCACGCAGACAACACAGTCAAGAAACTGGGACACAGACAACACATTCAGGAAACTGGCACACAGACAAGACAGTCAGGAAAATGACACCCAGACAAAACAGTCAGCAAACTGGCACACAGACAACACAGTCTGGAAACTGGCACACAGACAACACACACAGGAGAGAGGCACCAAGACAACAGTCAGGCAGCGGCACCCAGACTACAGTCAGTAGACTGGCACCCAGACAACAAAGACAGGAAACAGGTGCACAGACAACACAGACAGGAAGCTGGCAAACAGACAACACAGTCGGGAATCTGGCACACAGACAACACAGTCGGGAATCTGGCACACAGACAACACATTCGGAATCTATCACACAGACAACACAGTCAGGAAACTGGCACACAGACAACACATTCAGGAAACTGGCACACAGACAACATAGTCGGGAATCTGGCAAACAGACCACACAGTTGGGAATCAGGCAGATGGACAACAAAGTCATTTAACTGGCACCGATACAACTCAGTCAGGAATCTGGCACACAGACAACACAGTCGGGAATCTGGCACAAAGACAACGCAGTCGGGAATCTGGCACACAGACAACACAGTCGGGAATCTGGCGCACAGACAACACAGTCGGGATTCTGGCACACAGACAACACAGTCGGGAATCTGGCACACAGACAACACAGTCGGGAATCTGGCACACAGACAACACAGTCAGGAAACTGGCATGCAGACAAAATATTCGGGAATCTGGCACACAGACAAAACTGTCGGGAAACTGGCACACTGACAACACCGTCGGGATACTGGAACACAGACAACACATTCGGAATCGATCACATAGACAACACAGTCAGGAAACTGGCACACAGACAACACATTCAGGAAACTGGCACACAGAGAACACAGTAGGGAATCTGGCACATTGACCACACAGTCGGGAATCTGGCACACGGACAACAAAGTCAGGAAACTGGCACCGATACAACTCAGTCAGGAATCTGGCACACAGACAACACAGTCGTGAATCTGGCACACAGACAATGCAGTCGGGAATCTGGCAAACAGACAACACAGTCGGGAATCTGGCACACAGACAACACAGTCGCGAATCTGGCACACAGACAACACAGTCGGGAATCTGGCACACAGACAACACAGTCGGGAATCTGGCGCACAGACAACACAGTCGGGATTCTGGCACACAGACAACACAGTCGGGAATCTGGCACACAGACAACACAGTCGGGAATCTGGCACACAGACAACACAGTCAGGAAACTGGCATGCAGACAAAATATTCGGGAATCTGGCACACAGACAACACTGTAGGGAAACTGGCACACTGACAACACCGTCGGGATACTGGAACACAGACAACACAGTCGGGAATCTGGCACACAGACAACACAGTCGGGAATCTGGCACACAGACAACACAGTCGGGAATCTGGCACACAGACAACACATTCGGGAATCTGGCACACAGACAACACATTCGGAATCGATCACATAGACAACACAGTCAGGAAACTGGCACACAGACAACACAGTCGGGAGTATGCCACACAGACAACACAGTCGGGAAACTGGCACACAGACAACACAATCAGGAAACTGGCACACAGACAACACAGTCAGAAATCTCTCACACAGAGAACCAAGTCAGGAAACTGGCACCGATACAACTCAGTCAGGAATCAAGCACATAGACAACACAGTCGTGAATCTGGAACACGGACAACACAGTCGGGAATCTGGCACACAGACAACACTGTCAGGAATCTGGCACACAGACAACACAGTCGGGAATCTGGCACACAGACAACACAGTCGGGAATCTGGCACACAGACAACACAGTCGGGAATCTGGCACACAGACAACACAGTCGGGAATCTGGCACACAGACAACACGGTCGGGAATCTGGCACACAGACAACACAGTCGGGAATCTGGCACACAGACAACACGGTCGGGAATCTGGCACACAGACAACACAGTCGGGAATCTGGCACACAGACAACACATTCCGGAATCTATCACACAGACAACACAGTCAGGAAAATGGCACACAGACAACACATTCAGGAAACTGGCACACAGACAACACAGTCAGGAAACTGGCACCCAGACAAAACAGTCAGCAAACTGGCACACAGACCACACAGTCGGGCATCTGGCACACGGACAAGAAAGTCAGGAAACTGTCACCGATACAACTCAGTCAGGAATCTGGCACAAAGACAACACAGTCGGGAATCTGGCACACAGACAACGCAGTCGGGAATCTGGCACACAGACAACACAGTCGGGAATCTGGCACACAGACAACACAGTCGGGAATCTGGCACACAGACAACACAGTCGGGAATCTGGCACACAGACAACACATTCGGAATCCATCACACAGACAACACAATCAGGAAACTGGCACACAGACAACACATTCAGGAATCTGGCACACAGACAACACAGTAGGGAATCTGGCACACAGACCACACAGTCGGGAATCTGGCACACGGACAACAAAGTCAGGAAACTGGCACCGATACAACTCAGTCAGGAATCTGGCACACAGACAACACAGTCGTGAATCTGGCACACAGACAACGCAGTCGGGAATCTGGCACACAGACAACACAGTCGGCAATCTGGCACACAGACAACACAGTCGGGAATCTGGCACACAGACAACACAGTCAGGAATCTGGCACACAGACAACACAATCGGGAATCTGGCACATAGACAACACAGTCGGGAATCTGGCACACAGACAACACAGTCGGGAATCTGGCACACAGACATCACAGTCGGGAATCTGGCACACAGACAACACAGTCGGGAATCTGGCACACAGACAACACAGTCGGGAAATTGGCGCACAGGCAACACAGTCGGGAATCTGGCACACAGGCAACACAGTCGGCAATCTGGCACACAGACAACACAGTCGGGAATCTGGCACACAGACAACACAGTCGGGAATCTGGCACACAGAGAACACATTCAGGAATCTATCACGCAGACAACACAGTCAAGAAACTGGGACACAGACAACACATTCAGGAAACTGGCACACAGACAAGACAGTCAGGAAAATGACACCCAGACAAAACAGTCAGCAAACTGGCACACAGACAACACAGTCTGGAAACTGGCACACAGACAACACACACAGGAGAGAGGCACCAAGACAACAGTCAGGCAGCGGCACCCAGACTACAGTCAGTAGACTGGCACCCAGACAACAAAGACAGGAAACAGGCGCACAGACAACACAGACAGGAAGCTGGCAAACAGACAACACAGTCGGGAATCTGGCACACAGACAACACAGTCGGGAATCTGGCACACAGACAACACATTCGGAATCTATCACACAGACAACACAGTCAGGAAACTGGCACACAGACAACACATTCAGGAAACTGGCACACAGACAACATAGTCGGGAATCTGGCAAACAGACCACACAGTTGGGAATCAGGCAGATGGACAACAAAGTCATTTAACTGGCACCGATACAACTCAGTCAGGAATCTGGCACACAGACAACACAGTCGGGAATCTGGCACAAAGACAACGCAGTCGGGAATCTGGCACACAGACAACACAGTCGGGAATCTGGCGCACAGACAACACAGTCGGGATTCTGGCACACAGACAACACAGTCGGGAATCTGGCACACAGACAACACAGTCGGGAATCTGGCACACAGACAACACAGTCAGGAAACTGGCATGCAGACAAAATATTCGGGAATCTGGCACACAGACAACACTGTCGGGAAACTGGCACACTGACAACACCGTCGGGATACTGGAACACAGACAACACAGTCGGGAATCTGGCAAACAGACAACACAGTCGGGAATCTGGCACACAGACAACACAGTCGGGAATCTAGCAAACAGACAACACATTCGGGAATCTGGCACACAGACAACACATTCGGAATCGATCACATAGACAACACAGTCAGGAAACTGGCACACAGACAACACATTCAGGAAACTGGCACACAGAGAACACAGTAGGGAATCTGGCACATTGACCACACAGTCGGGAATCTGGCACACGGACAACAAAGTCAGGAAACTGGCACCGATACAACTCAGTCAGGAATCTGGCACACAGACAACACAGTCGTGAATCTGGCACACAGACAATGCAGTCGGGAATCTGGCAAACAGACAACACAGTCGGGAATCTGGCACACAGACAACACAGTCGCGAATCTGGCACACATACAACACAGTCGGGAATCTGGCACACAGACAACACAGTCGGGAATCTGGCACACAGACAACACAGTCGGGAATCTGGCACACAGACATCACAGGCGGGAATCTGGCACACAGACAACACTGTCGGGAATCTGGCACACAGACAACACAGTCGGGTTTCTGACACACAGACAACACAGTCGGGAATCTGCACCACAGGCAACACAGTCAGGAATATGGCACACAGACAACACAATCAGGAAACTGGCACACAGACAACACAATCAGGAAACTGGCACCCACACAAAACAGTCAGCAAACTGGCACACAGACAACACAGTCAGGTATCTGGCACACAGACAACACAGTCGGGAATCTGGCACACAGACAATGCAGTCGGGAATCTGGCACACAGACAAAACAGTCGGGAAGCTGGCACACAGACAACACAGTCGGGAATCTGGCACACAGACAACAAATTCAGGAAACTGGCACACAGACAACACAGTCAGGAAAATGGCGCACAGACAAAACAGTCGGGAGTATGCCACACAGACAACACAGTCGGGAAACTGGCACACAGACAACACAGTCGGGAGTATGCCACACAGACAACACAGTCGGGAAACTGGCACACAGACAACACAATCAGGAAACTGGCACACAGACAACACAGTCAGGAATCTGGCACACAGAGAACCAAGTCAGGAAACTGGCATCGATACAACTCAGTCAGGAATCTGGCACATAGACAACAGAGTCGTGAATCTGGAACACAGACAACACAGTCGGGAATCTGGCACACAGACAACATTGTCAGGAATCTGGCACACAGACAACACAGTCGGGAATCTGGCACACAGACAACACAGTCGGGAATCTGGCACACAGACAACACAGTCGGGAATCTGGCACACAGACAACACAGTCGGGAATCTGGCACACAGACAACACAGTCGGGAATCTGGCACACAGACAACACAGTCGGGAATCTGGCACACAGACAACACAGTCGGGAATCTGGCACACAGACAACACAGTCGGGAATCTGGCACACAGACAACACATTCCGGAATCTATCACACAGACAACACAGTCAGGAAAATGGCACACAGACAACACATTCAGGAAACTGGCACACAGACAACACAGTCAGGAAACTGGCACCCAGACAAAACAGTCAGCAAACTGGCACACAGACCACACAGTCGGGCATCTGGCACACGGACAAGAAAGTCAGGAAACTGTCACCGATACAACTCAGTCAGGAATCTGGCACACAGACAACACAGTCGGGAATCTGGCACACAGACAACGCTGTCGGGAATCTGGCACACAGACAACACAGTCGGGAATCTGGCACACAGACAACACAGTCGGGAATCTGGCACACAGACAACACAGTCGGGAATCTGGCACACAGACAACACATTCGGAATCCATCACACAGACAACACAGTCAGGAAACTGGCAAACAGACAACACAGTCGGGAATCTGGCACACAAACAACACAGTCGGGAATCAGGCAAACAGACAACACAGTCGGGAATCTGGCACACAGACAACACAGTCGGGAATCTGGCACACAGACAACACAGTCGGGAATCTGGCACACAGACAACACAGTCGGGAATCTGGCACACAGACAACTCAGTCGGGAATCTGGCACACAGACAACAAAGTCGGGAATCTGGCACACAGACATCACAGTCGGGAATCTGGCACACAGACAACACAGTCGGGAATCAGGCGCACAGACAACACAGTTGGGAATCTAGCACACAGACAACACAGTCGGGAATCTGGCACACAGACAACACAGTCGGGAATCTGGCACACAGACAACACATTCGGAATCCATCACACAGACAACACAGTCAGGAAACTGGCACACAGACAACACATTCAGGAATCTGGCACACAGACAACACAGTATGAAATCTGGCACACAGACCACACAGTCGGGAATCTGGCACACGGACAACAAGGTCAGGAAACTGGCACCGATACAACTCAGTCAGGAATATGGCACACAGACAACACAGTCGTGAATCTGCCACACAGACAACGCAGTCGGGAATCTGGCAAACAGACAACACAGTCGGGAATCTGGCACACAAACAACACAGTCGGGAATCTGGCACACAGACAACACAGTCGGGAATCTGGCACACAGACAACACAGTCGGGAATCTTGCACACAGACAACACAGTCGGGAATCTGGCACACAGACAACACAGTCGGGAATCTGGCACACAGACAACACATTCCGGAATCTATCACACAGACAACACAGTCAGGAAACTGGCACACAGACAACACATTCAGGAAACTGGCACACAGACAACACAGTCAGGAAACTGGCACCCAGACAAAACAGTCAGCAAACTGGCACACAGACAACACAGTTGGGAATCTGGCACACAGGCAACACAGACGGGAATCTGGCACACAGACAACACAGTCGGGAATCTGGCACACAGACAACACAGTCGGGAACCTGGCACACAGTCAACACATTCGGGAATCTATCACACAGACAACACAGTCAGGAAACTGGCACAAAGACAACACATTCAGGAAACTGGCTCACAGACAACACAGTCGGGAATCTGGCACACAGACAACACAGTCGGGAATCTGGCACACAGACAACACAGTCGGGAATCTGGCACACAGACAACACAGTCGGGAATCTGGCACACAGACAACACAGTCGGGAATCTGGCACACAGACAACACATTCCGGAATCTATCACACAGACAACACAGTCAGGAAAATGGCACACAGACAACACATTCAGGAAACTGGCACACAGACAACACAGTCAGGAAACTGGCACCCAGACAAAACAGTCAGCAAACTGGCACACAGACCACACAGTCGGGCATCTGGCACACGGACAAGAAAGTCAGGAAACTGTCACCGATACAACTCAGTCAGGAATCTGGCACACAGACAACACAGTCGGGAATCTGGCACACAGACAACGCTGTCGGGAATCTGGCACACAGACAACACAGTCGGGAATCTGGCACACAGACAACACAGTCGGGAATCTGGCACACAGACAACACAGTCGGGAATCTGGCACACAGACAACTCAGTCGGGAATCTGGCACACAGACAACAAAGTCGGGAATCTGGCACACAGACATCACAGTCGGGAATCTGGCACACAGACAACACAGTCGGGAAACTGGCACACAGACAACACAATCAGGAAACTGGCACACAGACAACACAGTCAGGAATCTGGCACACAGAGAACCAAGTCAGGAAACTGGCATCGATACAACTCAGTCAGGAATCTGGCACATAGACAACAGAGTCGTGAATCTGGAACACAGACAACACAGTCGGGAATCTGGCACACAGACAACACAGTCGGGAATCTGGCACACAGACAACACAGTCGGGAATCTGGCACACAGACAACACAGTCGGGAATCTGGCACACAGACAACACAGTCGGGAATCTGGCACACAGACAACACAGTCGGGAATCTGGCACACAGACAACACAGTCGGGAATCTGGCACACAGACAACACAGTCGGGAATCTGGCACACAGACAACACATTCCGGAATCTATCACACAGACAACACAGTCAGGAAAATGGCACACAGACAACACATTCAGGAAACTGGCACACAGACAACACAGTCAGGAAACTGGCACCCAGACAAAACAGTCAGCAAACTGGCACACAGACCACACAGTCGGGCATCTGGCACACGGACAAGAAAGTCAGGAAACTGTCACCGATACAACTCAGTCAGGAATCTGGCACACAGACAACACAGTCGGGAATCTGGCACACAGACAACGCTGTCGGGAATCTGGCACACAGACAACACAGTCGGGAATCTGGCACACAGACAACACAGTCGGGAATCTGGCACACAGACAACACAGTCGGGAATCTGGCACACAGACAACACATTCGGAATCCATCACACAGACAACACAGTCAGGAAACTGGCAAACAGACAACACAGTCGGGAATCTGGCACACAAACAACACAGTCGGGAATCAGGCAAACAGACAACACAGTCGGGAATCTGGCACACAGACAACACAGTCGGGAATCTGGCACACAGACAACACAGTCGGGAATCTGGCACACAGACAACACAGTCGGGAATCTGGCACACAGACAACTCAGTCGGGAATCTGGCACACAGACAACAAAGTCGGGAATCTGGCACACAGACATCACAGTCGGGAATCTGGCACACAGACAACACAGTCGGGAATCAGGCGCACAGACAACACAGTTGGGAATCTAGCACACAGACAACACAGTCGGGAATCTGGCACACAGACAACACAGTCGGGAATCTGGCACACAGACAACACATTCGGAATCCATCACACAGACAACACAGTCAGGAAACTGGCACACAGACAACACATTCAGGAATCTGGCACACAGACAACACAGTATGAAATCTGGCACACAGACCACACAGTCGGGAATCTGGCACACGGACAACAAGGTCAGGAAACTGGCACCGATACAACTCAGTCAGGAATATGGCACACAGACAACACAGTCGTGAATCTGCCACACAGACAACGCAGTCGGGAATCTGGCAAACAGACAACACAGTCGGGAATCTGGCACACAAACAACACAGTCGGGAATCTGGCACACAGACAACACAGTCGGGAATCTGGCACACAGACAACACAGTCGGGAATCTTGCACACAGACAACACAGTCGGGAATCTGGCACACAGACAACACAGTCGGGAATCTGGCACACAGACAACACATTCCGGAATCTATCACACAGACAACACAGTCAGGAAACTGGCACACAGACAACACATTCAGGAAACTGGCACACAGACAACACAGTCAGGAAACTGGCACCCAGACAAAACAGTCAGCAAACTGGCACACAGACAACACAGTTGGGAATCTGGCACACAGGCAACACAGACGGGAATCTGGCACACAGACAACACAGTCGGGAATCTGGCACACAGACAACACAGTCGGGAACCTGGCACACAGTCAACACATTCGGGAATCTATCACACAGACAACACAGTCAGGAAACTGGCACAAAGACAACACATTCAGGAAACTGGCTCACAGACAACACAGTCGGGAATCTGGCACACAGACAACACAGTCGGGAATCTGGCACACAGACAACACAGTCGGGAATCTGGCACACAGACAACACAGTCGGGAATCTGGCACACAGACAACACAGTCGGGAATCTGGCACACAGACAACACATTCCGGAATCTATCACACAGACAACACAGTCAGGAAAATGGCACACAGACAACACATTCAGGAAACTGGCACACAGACAACACAGTCAGGAAACTGGCACCCAGACAAAACAGTCAGCAAACTGGCACACAGACCACACAGTCGGGCATCTGGCACACGGACAAGAAAGTCAGGAAACTGTCACCGATACAACTCAGTCAGGAATCTGGCACACAGACAACACAGTCGGGAATCTGGCACACAGACAACGCTGTCGGGAATCTGGCACACAGACAACACAGTCGGGAATCTGGCACACAGACAACACAGTCGGGAATCTGGCACACAGACAACACAGTCGGGAATCTGGCACACAGACAACTCAGTCGGGAATCTGGCACACAGACAACAAAGTCGGGAATCTGGCACACAGACATCACAGTCGGGAATCTGGCACACAGACAACACAGTCGGGAATCAGGCGCACAGACAACACAGTTGGGAATCTAGCACACAGACAACACAGTCGGGAATCTGGCACACAGACAACACAGTCGGGAATCTGGCACACAGACAACACATTCGGAATCCATCACACAGACAACACAGTCAGGAAACTGGCACACAGACAACACATTCAGGAATCTGGCACACAGACAACACAGTATGAAATCTGGCACACAGACCACACAGTCGGGAATCTGGCACACGGACAACAAGGTCAGGAAACTGGCACCGATACAACTCAGTCAGGAATATGGCACACAGACAACACAGTCGTGAATCTGCCACACAGACAACGCAGTCGGGAATCTGGCAAACAGACAACACAGTCGGGAATCTGGCACACAAACAACACAGTCGGGAATCTGGCACACAGACAACACAGTCGGGAATCTGGCACACAGACAACACAGTCGGGAATCTTGCACACAGACAAAACAGTCGGGAATATGGCACACAGACAACACAGTCGGGAATCTGGCACACAGACAACACATTCCGGAATCTATCACACAGACAACACAGTCAGGAAACTGGCACACAGACAACACATTCAGGAAACTGGCACACAGACAACACAGTCAGGAAACTGGCACCCAGACAAAACAGTCAGCAAACTGGCACACAGACAACACAGTTGGGAATCTGGCACACAGGCAACACAGACGGGAATCTGGCACACAGACAACACAGTCGGGAATCTGGCACACAGACAACACAGTCGGGAACCTGGCACACAGTCAACACATTCGGGAATCTATCACACAGACAACACAGTCAGGAAACTGGCACAAAGACAACACATTCAGGAAACTGGCTCACAGACAACACAGTCGGGAATCTGGCACACAGACAACACAGTCGGGAATCTGGCACACAGACAACACAGTCGGGAATCTGGCACACAGACAACACAGTCGGGAATCTGGCACACAGACAACACAGTCGGGAATCTGGCACACAGACAACACATTCCGGAATCTATCACACAGACAACACAGTCAGGAAAATGGCACACAGACAACACATTCAGGAAACTGGCACACAGACAACACAGTCAGGAAACTGGCACCCAGACAAAACAGTCAGCAAACTGGCACACAGACCACACAGTCGGGCATCTGGCACACGGACAAGAAAGTCAGGAAACTGTCACCGATACAACTCAGTCAGGAATCTGGCACACAGACAACACAGTCGGGAATCTGGCACACAGACAACGCTGTCGGGAATCTGGCACACAGACAACACAGTCGGGAATCTGGCACACAGACAACACAGTCGGGAATCTGGCACACAGACAACACAGTCGGGAATCTGGCACACAGACAACACATTCGGAATCCATCACACAGACAACACAGTCAGGAAACTGGCAAACAGACAACACAGTCGGGAATCTGGCACACAAACAACACAGTCGGGAATCAGGCACACAGACAACACAGTCGGGAATCTGGCACACAGACAACACAGTCGGGAATCTGGCACACAGACAACACAGTCGGGAATCTGGCACACAGACAACACAGTCGGGAATCTGGCACACAGACAACTCAGTCGGGAATCTGGCACACAGACAACAAAGTCGGGAATCTGGCACACAGACATCACAGTCGGGAATCTGGCACACAGACAACACAGTCGGGAATCAGGCGCACAGACAACACAGTTGGGAATCTAGCACACAGACAACACAGTCGGGAATCTGGCACACAGACAACACAGTCGGGAATCTGGCACACAGACAACACATTCGGAATCCATCACACAGACAACACAGTCAGGAAACTGGCACACAGACAACACATTCAGGAATCTGGCACACAGACAACACAGTATGAAATCTGGCACACAGACCACACAGTCGGGAATCTGGCACACGGACAACAAGGTCAGGAAACTGGCACCGATACAACTCAGTCAGGAATATGGCACACAGACAACACAGTCGTGAATCTGCCACACAGACAACGCAGTCGGGAATCTGGCAAACAGACAACACAGTCGGGAATCTGGCACACAAACAACACAGTCGGGAATCTGGCACACAGACAACACAGTCGGGAATCTGGCACACAGACAACACAGTCGGGAATCTTGCACACAGACAACACAGTCGGGAATCTGGCACACAGACAACACAGTCGGGAATCTGGCACACAGACAACACATTCCGGAATCTATCACACAGACAACACAGTCAGGAAACTGGCACACAGACAACACATTCAGGAAACTGGCACACAGACAACACAGTCAGGAAACTGGCACCCAGACAAAACAGTCAGCAAACTGGCACACAGACAACACAGTTGGGAATCTGGCACACAGGCAACACAGACGGGAATCTGGCACACAGACAACACAGTCGGGAATCTGGCACACAGACAACACAGTCGGGAACCTGGCACACAGTCAACACATTCGGGAATCTATCACACAGACAACACAGTCAGGAAACTGGCACAAAGACAACACATTCAGGAAACTGGCTCACAGACAACACAGTCAGGAGACTGGCACCCAGACAGCACATTCAGGAATCTGGCACACAGACAACACAGTCGGGAATATGGCAGACAGACAACACAGTAAGGAAACTGGCACACGGACAACACAGTCAGGAAACTGGCACAGAGACAACCAAGTCAGAAAACTGGCACCGATACAACTCAGTCAGGAATCTGGCACACAGACAACACAGTCGGCAATCTGGCACACAGACAACACAGTCGGGAATCTGGCACACAGACAACACAGTCAGGAATCTGGCACACAGACAACACAATCGGGAATCTGGCACATAGACAACACAGTCGGGAATATGGCGCACAGACAACTCAGTCGGGAATCTGGCACACAGACAACACAGTCGGGAATCTGGCACACAGACATCACAGTCGGGAATCTGGCACACAGACAACACAGTCGGGAATCTGGCACACAGACAACACGGTCGGGAAATTGGCGCTCAGGCAACACAGTCGGGAATCTGGCACACAGGCAACACAGTCAGGAATCTGGCACACAGACAACACAGTCGGGAATCTGGCACACAGACAACACAGTCGGGAATCTGGCACACAGAGAACACATTCAGGAATCTATCACGCAGACAACACAGTCAAGAAACTGGCACACAGACAACACATTCAGGAAACTGGCACACAGACAACACAGTCAGGAAAATGACACCCAGACAAAACAGTCAGCAAACTGGCACACAGACAACACAGTCTGGAAACTGGCACACAGACAACACACACAGGAGTGAGGCACCAAGACAACAGTCAGGCAGCGGCACCCAGACTACAGTCAGTAGACTGGCACCCAGACAACAAAGACAGGAAAAAGGCGCACAGACAACACAGTCAGGAATCTGGCAAACAGACAACACAGTCGGGAATCTGGCACACAGACAACACAGTCGGGAATCTGGCACACAGACAACACATTCGGAATCTACCACACAGACAACACAGTCTGGAAACTGGCACACAGACAACATAGTCGGGAATCTGGCAAACAGACCACACAGTCGGGAATCAGGCAAACGGACAACAAAGTCAGTAAACTGGCACCGAGACAACTCAGTCAGGAATCTGGCACACAGACAACACAGTCGGGAATCTGGCACAAAGACAACGCAGTCGGGAATCTGGCACACAGACAACACAGTCGGGAATCTGGCGCACAGACAACACAGTCGGGATTCTGGCACACAGACAACACAGTCGGGAATCTGGCACACAGACAACACAGTCGGGAATCTGGCACACAGACAACACAGTCAGGAAACTGGCATGCAGACAAAATATTCGGGAAACTGGCACACAGTCAACACAGTCGGGAAACTGGCACACTGACAACACCGTCGGGATACTGGAACACAGACAACACAGTCGGGAATCTGGCACACAGACAACACAGTCGGGAATCTGGCACACAGACAACACTGTCGGGAATCTGGCACACAGACAACACAGTCGGGAATCTGGCACACAGACAACACATTCGGAATCGATCACATAGACAACACAGTCAGGAAACTGGCACACAGACAACACATTCAGGAAACTGGCACACAGACAACACAGTAGGGAATCTGGCACACTGACCACACAGTCGGGAATCTGGCACACGGACAACAAAGTCAGGAAACTGGCACCGATACAACTCAGTCAGGAATCTGGCACACAGACAACACAGTCGTGAATCTGGCACACAGACAACGCAGTCGGGAATCTGGCAAACAGACAACACAGTCGGGAATCTGGCACACAAACAACACAGTCGGGAATCTGGCACACAGACAACACAGTCGGGAATCTGGCACACAGACAACACAGTCGGGAATCTGGCACACAGACAACACAGTCGGGAATCTGGCACACAGACAACACAGTCGGGAATCTGGCACACAGACAACTCAGTCGGGAATCTGGCACACAGACAACACAGTCGGGAATCTGGCACACAGACATCACAGGCGGGAATCTGGCACACAGACAACACAGTCGGGAATCTGGCACACAGACAACACAGTCGGGAATCTGGCACACAGACAACACAGTCGGGAATCTGGCACACAGACAACACAGTCGGGAATCTGGCACACAGATAACACATTCGGAATCCATCACACAGACAACACAGTCAGGAAACTGGCACACAGACAACACATTCAGGAATCTGGCACACAGACAACACAGTAGGTAATCTGGCACACAGACCACACAGTCGGGAATCTGGCACACGGACAACAAAGTCAGGAAACTGGCACCGATACAACTCAGTCAGGAATCTGGCACACAGACAACACAGTCGTGAATCTGGCACACAGACAACGCAGTCGGGAATCTGGCAAAGAGACAACACAGTCGGGAATCTGGCACACATACAACACAGTCGGGAATCTGGCACACAGACAACACAGTCGGGAATCTGGCACACAGACAACACAGTCGGGAATCTGGCTCACAGACAACACAGTCGGGAATCTGGCACAAAGACATCACAGTCGGGAATCTGGCACACAGACAACACAGTCGGGAATCTGGCACACAGACAACACAGTCGGGAAATTGGCGCACATGCAACACAGTCGGGAATCTGGCACACAGGCAACACAGTCAGGAATCTGGCACACAGTCAACACACTCGGGAATCTGGCACACAGACAACACAGTCGGGAATCTGGCACACAGAGAACACATTCAGGAATCTATCACGCAGACAACACAGTCAAGAAACTGGCACACAGACAACACATTCAGGAAACTGGCACACAGACAACACAGTCAGGAAAATGACAACCAGACATAACAGTCAGCAAACTGGCACACAGACAACACAGTCTGGAAACTGGCACACAGACAACACACACAAGAGAGAGGCACCAAAGCAACAGTCAGGCAGCGGCACCCAGACTACAGTCAGTAGACTGGCACCCAGACAACAAAGACAGGAAACAGGCGCACAGAGAACACAGTCAGGAATCTGGCAAACAGACAACACAGTCGGGAATCTGACACACAGACAACACAGTCGAAATCTGGCACACAGACAACACATTCGGAATCTATCACACAGACAACACAGTCAGGAAACTGGCACACAGACAACACATTCAGGTAACTGGCACACAGACAACATAGTCGGGAATCTGGCAAACAGACCACACAGTCGGGAATCAGGCAGACGGACATCAAAGTCAGTAAACTGGCACCGATACAACTCAGTCAGGAATCTGGCACACAGACAACACAGTCGGAAATCTGGCACAAAGACAACGCAGTCGGGAATCTGGCACACAGACAACACAGTCGGGAATCTGGCACACAGACAACACAGTCGGGATTCTGGCACACAGACAACACAGTCGGGAATCTGGCACACAGACAACACAGTCGGGAATCTGGCAGACAGACAACACAGTCAGGAAACTGGCATGCAGACAAAATATTCGGGAATCTGGCACACAGACAACACAGTCGGGAAACTGGCACACTGACAACACCGTCGGGATACTGGAACACAGACAACACAGTCGGGAATCTGGCCCACAGACAACACAGTCGGGAATCTGGCACACAGACAACACACTCGGGAATCTGGCACACAGACAACACAGTCGGGAATCTGGCACACAGACAACACATTCGGAATCGATCACATAGACAACACAGTCAGGAAACTGGCACACAGACAACACATTCAGGAAACTGGCACACAGACAACACAGTAGGGAATCTGGCACACTGACCACACAGTCGGGAATCTGGCACGCGAAAACAAAGTCAGGAAACTGGCACCGATACAACTCAGTCAGGAATCTGGCACACAGACAACACAGTCGTGAATCTGGCACACAGACAACGCAGTCGGGAATCTGGCAAACAGACAACACAGTCGGGAATCTGGCACACAAACAACACAGTCGGGAATCTGGCACACAGACAACACAGTCGGGAATCTGGCACACAGACAACTCAGTCGGGAATCTGGCACACAGACAACACAGTCGGGAATCTGGCACACAGACAACACAGTCGGGAATCTGGCACACAGACAACACAGTCGGGAATCTGGCACACAGACAACACAGTCGGGAATCTGGCACACAGACAACTCAGTCGGGAATCTGGCACACAGACAACACAGTCGGGAATCTGGCACACAGACATCACAGGCGGGAATCTGGCACACAGACAACACAGTCGGGAATCTGGCACACAGACAACACTGTCGGGTTTCTGACACACAGGCAACACAGTCGGGAATCTGGCACACAGGCAACACAGTCAGGAATATGGCACACAGACAACACAATCAGGAAACTGGCACACAGACAACACTGTCAGGAAACTGGCACCCACACAAAACAGTCAGCAAACTGGCACACAGACAACACAGTCAGGAATCTGGCACACAGACAACACAGTCGGGAATCTGGCACACAGACAACGCAGTCGGGAATCTGGCACACAGACAACACAGTCGGGAAGCTGGCACACAGACAACACAGTCATGAATCTGGCACACAGACAACACATTCAGGAAACTGGCACACAGACAACACAGTCAGGAAAATGGCACAAAGACAAAACAGTCGGGAGTATGCCACACAGACAACACAGTCGGGAAACTGGCACACAGACAACACAGTCGGGAGTATGGCACACAGACAACACAGTCGGGAAACTGGCTCACAGACAACAAAATCAGGAAACTGGCACACAGACAACACAGTCGGGAATCTGGCCCACAGACAACACAGTCGGGAATCTGGCACACAGACAACACAGTCGGGAATCTGGCACACAGACAACACATTCGGGATCGATCACATAGACAACACAGTCAGGAAACTGGCACACAGACAACACATTCAGGAAACTGGCACACAGACAACACAGTAGGGAATCTGGCACACTGACCACACAGTCGGGAATCTGGCACGCGGACAACAAAGTCAGGAAACTGGCACCGATACAACTCAGTCAGGAATCTGGCACACAGACAACACAGTCGTGAATCTGGCACACAGACAACGCAGTCGGGAATCTGGCAAACAGACAACACAGTCGGGAATCTGGCACACAAACAACACAGTCGGGAATTTGGCACACAGACAACACAGTCGGGAATCTGGCACACAGACAACTCAGTCGGGAATCTGGCACACAGACAACACAGTCGGGAATCTGGCACACAGACAACACAGTCGGGAATCTGGCACACAGACAACACAGTCGGGAATCTGGCACACAGACAACACAGTCGGGAATCTGGCACACAGACAACTCAGTCGGGAATCTGGCACACAGACAACACAGTCGGGAATCTGGCACACAGACATCACAGGCGGGAATCTGGCACGCAGACAACACAGTCGGGAATCTGGCACACAGACAACACAGTCAGGTTTCTGACACACAGGCAACACAGTCGGGAATCTGGCACACAGGCAACACAGTCAGGAATATGGCACACAGACAACACAATCAGGAAACTGGCACACAGACAACACTGTCAGGAAACTGGCACCCACACAAAACAGTCAGCAAACTGGCACACAGACAACACAGTCAGGAATCTGGCACACAGACAACACAGTCGGGAATCTGGCACACAGACAACGCAGTCGGGAATCTGGCACACAGACAACACAGTCGGGAAGCTGGCACACAGACAACACAGTCGGGAATCTGGCACACAGACAACACATTCAGGAAACTGGCACACAGACAACACAGTCAGGAAAATGGCGCACAGACAAAACAGTCGGGAGTATGCCACACAGACAACACAGTCGGGAAACTGGCACACAGACAACACAGTCGGGAGTATGCCACACAGACAACACAGTCGGGAAACTGGCACACAGACAACAAAATCAGGAAACTGGCACACAGACAACACAGTCAGGAATCTGGCACACAGAGAACCAAGTCAGGAAACTGGCACCGATACAACTCAGTCAGGAATCTGGCACATAGACAACACAGTCGTGAATCTGGAACACAGACAACACAGTCAGGAATCTGGCACACAGACAACACAGTCGGGAGTCTGGCACACAGACAACACAGTCGGGAATCTGGCACACAGGCAACACAGTCGGGAATCTGGCACACAGACAACACCGTCGGGAATCTGGCACACAGACAACAAAGTCGGGAATCTGGCACACAGACAACACAGTCGGGAATCTGGCACACAAACAACACATTCCGGAATCTATCACACAGACAACACAGTCAGGAAACTGGCACACAGACAACACATTCAGGAAACTGGCACACAGACAACACAGTCAGGAAACTGGCACCCAGACAAAACAGTCAGCAAACTGGCACACAGATAACACAGTCGGGCATCTGGCACACGGACAAGAAAGTCAGGAAACTGTCACCGATACAACTCAGTCAGGAATCTGGCACACAGACAACACAGTCGGGAATCTGGCACACAGACAACGCAGTCGGGAATCTGGCACACAGACAACACAGTCGGGAATCTGGCACACAGAAAACACAGTCGGGAATCTGGCACACAGACAACACAGTCGGGAATCTGGCACACAGACAACACATTCGGAATCCATCACACAGACAACACAGTCAGGAAACTGGCACACAGACAACACATTCAGGAATCTGGCACACAGACAACACAGTAGGGAATCTGGCACACAGACCACACAGTCGGGAATCTGGCACACGGACAACAAAGTCAGAAACTGGCACCGATACAACTCAGACAGGAATCTGGCACACAGACAACACAGTCGTGAATCTGCCACACAGACAACGCAGTCGGGAATCTGGCAAACAGACAACACAGTCGGGAATCTGGCACACAAGCAACACAGTCGGGAATCTGGCACACAGACAACACAGTCGGGAATCTGGCACACAGACAACACAGTCGGGAATCTGGCACACAGACAACACAGTCGGGAATCTGGCACACAGACAACACAGGCGGGAATCTGGCACACAGACAACACAGTCGGGTTTCTGACACACAGGCAACACAGTCGGGAATCTGGCACACAGGCAACACAGTCAGGAATATGGCACACAGACAACACAATCAGGAAACTGGCACACAGACAACACTGTCAGGAAACTGGCACCCACACAAAACAGTCAGCAAACTGGCACACAGACAACACAGTCAGGAATCTGGCACACAGACAACACAGTCGGGAATCTGGCACACAGACAACGCAGTCGGGAATCTGGCACACAGACAACACAGTCGGGAAGCTGGCACACAGACAACACAGTCGGGAATCTGGCACACAGACAACACATTCAGGAAACTGGCACACAGACAACACAGTCAGGAAAATGGCGCACAGACAAAACAGTCGGGAGTATGCCACACAGACAACACAGTCGGGAAACTGGCACACAGACAACACAGTCGGGAGTATGCCACACAGACAACACAGTCGGGAAACTGGCACACAGACAACAAAATCAGGAAACTGGCACACAGACAACACAGTCAGGAATCTGGCACACAGAGAACCAAGTCAGGAAACTGGCACCGATACAACTCAGTCAGGAATCTAGCACATAGACAACACAGTCGTGAATCTGGAACACAGACAACACAGTCGGGAATCTGGCACACAGACAACACTGTCAGGAATCTGGCACACAGACAACACAGTCGGGAATCTGGCACACAGACAACACAGTCGGGAATCTGGCACACAGACAACACAGTCGGGAATCTGGCACACAGACAACACAGTCGGGAATCTGGCACACAGACAACACCGTCGGGAATCTGGCACACAGACAACAAAGTCGGGAATCTGGCACACAGACAACACAGTCGGGAATCTGGCACACAGACAACACATTCCGGAATCTATCACACAGACAACACAGTCAGGAAACTGGCACACAGACAACACATTCAGGAAACTGGCACACAGACAACACAGTCAGGAAACTGGCACCCAGACAAAACAGACAGCAAACTGGCACACAGATAACACAGTCGGGCATCTGGCACACGGACAAGAAAGTCAGGAAACTGTCACCGATACAACTCAGTCAGGAATCTGGCACACAGACAACACAGTCGGGAATCTGGCACACAGACAACGCAGTCGGGAATCTGGCACACAGACAACACAGTCGGGAATCTGGCACACAGACAACACAGTCGGGAATCTGGCACACAGACAACACAGTCGGGAATCTTGCACACAGACAACACATTCGGAATCCATCACACAGACAACACAGTCAGGAAACTGGCACACAGACAACACATTCAGGAATCTGGCACACAGACAACACAGTAGGGAATCTGGCACACAGACCACACAGTCGGGAATCTGGCACACGGACAACAAAGTCAGGAAACTGGCACCGATACAACTCAGACAGGAATCTGGCACACAGACAACACAGTCGTGAATCTGCCACACAGACAACGCAGTCGGGAATCTGGCAAACAGACAACACAGTCGGGAATCTGGCACACAAGCAACACAGTCGGGAATCTGGCACACAGACAACACAGTCGGGAATCTGGCACACAGACAACACAGTCGGGAATCTGGCACACAGACAACACAGTCGGGAATCTGGCACACAGACAACACAGTCGGGAATCTGGCACACAGACAACTCAGTCGGGAATCTGGCACACAGACAACATAGTCGGGAATCTGGCACACAGACATCACAGTCGGGAATCTGGCACACAGACAACACAGTCGGGAATCTGGCACACAGACAACACAGTCGGGAATCTGGCACACAGACAACACAGTCGGGAATCTGGCACACAGACAACACAGTCGGGAATCTGGCACACAGACAACACATTCGGAATCCATCACACAGACAACACAGTCAGGAAACTGGCACACAGACAACACATTCAGGAATCTGGCACACAGACAACACAGTAGGAAATCTGGCACACAGACCACACAGTCGGGAATCTGGCACACAGACAACACAGTCGGGAATCTGGCACACAGACAACACAGTCAGGAAACTGGCATGCAGACAAAATATTCGGGAATCTGGCACACAGACAACACAGTCGGGAAACTGGCACACTGACAACACCGTCGGGATACTGGAACACAGACAACACAGTCGGGAATCTGGCACACAGACAACACAGTCGGGAATCTGGCACACAGACAACACAGTCGGGAATCTGGCACACAGACAACACAGTCGGGAATCTGGCACACAGACAACACATTCGGAATCGATCACATAGACAACACAGTCAGGAAACTGGCACACAGACAACACATTTAGGAAACTGGCACACAGACAACACAGTAGGGAATCTGGCACACTGACCACACAGTCGGGAATCTGGCACACGGACAACAAAGTCAGGAAACTGGCACCGATACAACTCAGTCAGGAATCTGGCACACAGACAACACAGTCGTGAATCTGGCACACAGACAACGCAGTCGGGAATCTGGCAAACAGACAACACAGTCGGGAATCTGGCACACAAACAACACAGTCGGGAATCTGGCACACAGACAACACAGTCGGGAATCTGGCACACAGACAACACAGTCGGGAATCTGGCACACAGACAACACAGTCGGGAAACTGGCACACAGACAACACAGTCGGGAATCTGGCACACAGACAACTCTGTCGGGAATCTGGCACACAGACAACACAGTCGGGAATCTGGCACACAGACATCACAGGCGGGAATCTGGCACACAGACAACACAGTCGGGAATCTGGCACACAGACAACACAGTCGGGAATCTGGCACACAGACAACACAGTCGGGAATCTGGCACACAGATAACACATTCGGAATCCATCACACAGACAACACAGTCAGGAAACTCGCACACAGACAACACATTCAGGAATCTGGCACACAGACAACACAGTAGGTAATCTGGCACACAGACCACACAGTCGGGAATCTGGCACACGGACAACAAAGTCAGGAAACTGGCACCGATACAACTCAGTCAGGAATCTGGCACACAGACAACACAGTCGTGAATCTGGCACACAGACAACGCAGTCGGGAATCTGGCAAAGAGACAACACAGTCGGGAATCTGGCACACATACAACACAGTCGGGAATCTGGCACACAGACAACACAGTCGGGAATCTGGCACACAGACAACACAGTCGGGAATCTGGCTCACAGACAACACAGTCGGGAATCTGGCACACAGACATCACAGTCGGGAATCTGGCACACAGACAACACAGTCGGGAATCTGGCACACAGACAACACAGTCGGGAAATTGGCGCACAGGCAACACAGTCGGGAATCTGGCACACAGGCAACACAGTCAGGAATCTGGCACACAGACAACACAGTCGGGAATCTGGCACACAGACAACACAGTCGGGAATCTGGCACACAGAGAACACATTCAGGAATCTATCACGCAGACAACACAGTCAAGAAACTGGCACACAGACAACACATTCAGGAAACTGGCACACAGACAACACAGTCAGGAAAATGACACCCAGACAAAACAGTCAGCAAACTCTCACACAGACAACACAGTCTGGAAACTGGCACACAGACAACACACACAGGAGAGAGGCACCAAAGCAACAGTCAGGCCGCGGCACCCAGACTACAGTCAGTAGACTGGCACCGAGACAACAAAGACAGGAAACAGGCGCACAGACAACACAGTCAGGAATCTGGCAAACAGACAACACAGTCGGGAATCTGGCACACAGACAACACAGTCGGGAATCTGGCACACAGACAACACATTCGGAATCTATCACACAGACAACACAGTCAGGAAACTGGCACACAGACAACACATTCAGGTAACTGGCACACAGACAACATAGTCGGGAATCTGGCAAACAGACCACACAGTCGGGAATCAGGCAGATGGACAACAAAGTCAGTAAACTGGCACCGATACAACTCATTCAGGAATCTGGCACACAGACAACACAGTCGGGAATCTGGCACAAAGACAACGCAGTCGGGAATCTGGCACACAGACAACATAGTCGGGAATCTGGCGCACAGACAACACAGTCGGGATTCTGGCACACAGACAACAAAGTCGGGAATCTGGCACACAGACAACACAGTCGGGAATCTGGCAGACAGACAACACAGTCAGGAAACTGGCATGCAGACAAAATATTCGGGAATCTGGCACACAGACAACACAGTCGGGAAACTGGCACACTGACAACACCGTCGGGATACTGGAACACAGACAACACAGTCGGGAATCTGGCACACAGACAACACAGTCGGGAAACTGGCACACAGACAACACATTCAGGAAACTGGCACACAGACAACACAGTAGGGAATCTGGCACACTGACCACACAGTCGGGAATCTGGCACGCGGACAACAAAGTCAGGAAACTGGCACCGATACAACTCAGTCAGGAATCTGGCACACAGACAACACAGTCGTGAATCTGGCACACAGACAACGCAGTCGGGAATCTGGCAAACAGACAACACAGTCGGGAATCTGGCACACAAACAACACAGTCGGGAATCTGGCACACAGACAACACAGTCGGGAATCTGGCACACAGACAACTCAGTCGGGAATCTGGCACACAGACAACACAGTCGGGAATCTGGCACACAGACAACACAGTCGGGAATCTGGCACACAGACAACTCAGTCGGGAATCTGGCACACAGACAACACAGTCGGGAATCTGGCACACAGACAACTCAGTCGGGAATCTGGCACACAGACAACACAGTCGGGAATCTGGCACACAGACATCACAGGCGGGAATCTGGCACTCAGACAACACAGTCGGGAATCTGGCACACAGACAACACAGTCGGGTTTCTGACACACAGACAACACAGTCGGGAATCTGGCACAGAGGCAACACAGTCAGGAATATGGCACACAGACAACACAATCAGGAAACTGGCACACAGACAACACTGTCAGGAAACTGGCACCCACACAAAACAGTCAGCAAACTGGCACACAGACAACACAGTCAGGAATCTGGCACACAGACAACACAGTCGGGAATCTGGCACACAGACAACGCAGTCGGGAATCTGGCACACAGACACCACAGTCGGGAAGCTGGCACACAGACAACACAGTCGGGAATCTGGCACACAGACAACACATTCAGGAAACTGGCACACAGACAACACAGTCAGGAAAATGGCGCACAGACAAAACAGTCGGGAGTATGCCACACAGACAACACAGTCGGGAAACTGGCACACAGACAACACAGTCGGGAGTATGCCACACAGACAACACAGTCGGGAAACTGGCACACAGACAACATAATCAGGAAACTGGCACACAGTCAACACAGTCAGGAATCTGGCACACAGAGAACCAAGTCAGGAAACTGGCACCGATACAACTCAGTCAGGAATCTGGCACACAGACAACACTGTCAGGAATCTAGCACACAGACAACACAGTCGGGAATATGGCACACAGACAACACAGTCGGGAATCTGGCACACAGACAACACAGTCGGGAATCTGGCACACAGACAACACAGTCGGGAATCTGGCACACAGACAACACAGTCGGGAATCTGGCACACAGACAACACCGTCGGGAATCTGGCACACAGACAACACAGTCGGGAATCTGGCACACAGACAACACAGTCGGGAATCTGGCACACAGACAACACATTCCGGAATCTATCACACAGACAACACAGTCAGGAAACTGGCACACAGACAACACATTCAGGAAACTGGCACACAGACAACACAGTCAGGAAACTGGCACCCAGACAAAACAGTCAGCAAACTGGCACACAGATAACACAGTCGGGCATCTGGCACACGGACAAGAAAGTCAGGAAACTGTCACCGATACAACTCAGTCAGGAATCTGGCACACAGACAACACAGTCGGGAATCTGGCACACAGACAACGCAGTCGGGAATCTGGCACACAGACAACACAGTCGGGAATCTGGCACACAGACAACACAGTCGGGAATCTGGCACACAGACAACACAGTCGGGAATCTGGCGCACAGACAACACATTCGGAATCCATCACACAGACAACACAGTCAGGAAACTGGCACACAGACAACACATTCAGGAATCTGGCACACAGACAACACAGTAGGGAATCTGGCACACAGACCACACAGTCGGGAATCTGGCACACGGACAACAAAGTCAGGAAACTGGCACCGATACAACTCAGTCAGGAATCTGGCACACAGACAACACAGTCGTGAATCTGCCACACAGACAACACAGTCGGGAATCTGGCAAACAGACAACACAGTCGGGAATCTGGCACACAAGCAACACAGTCGGGAATCTGGCACACAGACAACACAGTCGGGAATCTGGCACACAGACAACACAGTCGGGAATCTGGCACACAGACAACACAGTCGGGAATCTGGCACACAGACAACACAGTCGGGAATCTGGCACACAGACAACTCAGTCGGGAATCTGGCACACAGACAACATAGTCGGGAATCTGGCACACAGACATCACAGTCGGGAATCTGGCACACAGACAACACAGTCGGGAATCTGGCACACAGACAACACAGTCGGGAATCTGGCACACAGACAACACAGTCGGGAATCTGGCACACAGACAACACAGTCGGGAATCTGGCACACAGACAACACATTCGGAATCCATCACACAGACAACACAGTCAGGAAACTGGCACACAGACAACACATTCAGGAATCTGGCACACAGACAACACAGTAGGAAATCTGGCACACAGACCACACAGTCGGGAATCTGGCACACAGACAACACAGTCGGGAATCTGGCACACAGACAACACAGTCAGGAAACTGGCATGCAGACAAAATATTCGGGAATCTGGCACACAGACAACACAGTCGGGAAACTGGCACACTGACAACACCGTCGGGATACTGGAACACAGACAACACAGTCGGGAATCTGGCACACAGACAACACAGTCGGGAATCTGGCACACAGACAACACAGTCGGGAATCTGGCACACAGACAACACAGTCGGGAATCTGGCACACAGACAACACATTCGGAATCGATCACATAGACAACACAGTCAGGAAACTGGCACACAGACAACACATTCAGGAAACTGGCACACAGACAACACAGTAGGGAATCTGGCACACTGACCACACAGTCGGGAATCTGGCACACGGACAACAAAGTCAGGAAACTGGCACCGATACAACTCAGTCAGGAATCTGGCACACAGACAACACAGTCGTGAATCTGGCACACAGACAACGCAGTCGGGAATCTGGCAAAGAGACAACACAGTCGGGAATCTGGCACACATACAACACAGTCGGGAATCTGGCACACAGACAACACAGTCGGGAATCTGGCACACAGACAACACAGTCGGGAATCTGGCTCACAGACAACACAGTCGGGAATCTGGCACACAGACATCACAGTCGGGAATCTGGCACACAGACAACACAGTCGGGAATCTGGCACACAGACAACACAGTCGGGAAATTGGCGCACAGGCAACACAGTCGGGAATCTGGCACACAGACAACACAGTCGGGAATCTGGCACACAGACAACACAGTCGGGAATCTGGCACACAGACAACACAGTCGGGAATCTGGCACACAGACAACACAGTCGGGAATCTGGCACACAGACAACACAGTCGGGAATCTGGCACACAGACAACACAGTCGGGAATCTGGCACACAGACAACTCAGTCGGGAATCTGGCACACAGACAACATAGTCGGGAATCTGGCACACAGACATCACAGTCGGGAATCTGGCACACAGACAACACAGTCGGGAATCTGGCACACAGACAACACAGTCGGGAATCTGGCACACAGACAACACAGTCGGGAATCTGGCACACAGACAACACAGTCGGGAATCTGGCACACAGACAACACATTCGGAATCCATCACACAGACAACACAGTCAGGAAACTGGCACACAGACAACACATTCAGGAATCTGGCACACAGACAACACAGTCGGGAATCTGGCACACAGACAACACAGTCGGGAATCTGGCACACAGACAACACAGTCAGGAAACTGGCATGCAGACAAAATATTCGGGAATCTGGCACACAGACAACACAGTCGGGAAACTGGCACACTGACAACACCGTCGGGATACTGGAACACAGACAACACAGTCGGGAATCTGGCACACAGACAACACAGTCGGGAATCTGGCACACAGACAACACAGTCGGGAATCTGGCACACAGACAACACAGTCGGGAATCTGGCACACAGACAACACATTCGGAATCGATCACATAGACAACACAGTCAGGAAACTGGCACACAGACAACACATTCAGGAAACTGGCACACAGACAACACAGTAGGGAATCTGGCACACTGACCACACAGTCGGGAATCTGGCACACGGACAACAAAGTCAGGAAACTGGCACCGATACAACTCAGTCAGGAATCTGGCACACAGACAACACAGTCGTGAATCTGGCACACAGACAACGCAGTCGGGAATCTGGCAAACAGACAACACAGTCGGGAATCTGGCACACAAACAACACAGTCGGGAATCTGGCACACAGACAACACAGTCGGGAATCTGGCACACAGACAACACAGTCGGGAATCTGGCACACAGACAACACAGTCGGGAAACTGGCACACAGACAACACAGTCGGGAATCTGGCACACAGACAACTCTGTCGGGAATCTGGCACACAGACAACACAGTCGGGAATCTGGCACACAGACAACACAGTCGGGAATCTGGCACACAGACAACACAGTCGGGAATCTGGCACACAGACAACACAGTCGGGAATCTGGCACACAGATAACACATTCGGAATCCATCACACAGACAACACAGTCAGGAAACTCGCACACAGACAACACATTCAGGAATCTGGCACACAGACAACACAGTAGGTAATCTGGCACACAGACCACACAGTCGGGAATCTGGCACACGGACAACAAAGTCAGGAAACTGGCACCGATACAACTCAGTCAGGAATCTGGCACACAGACAACACAGTCGTGAATCTGGCACACAGACAACGCAGTCGGGAATCTGGCAAAGAGACAACACAGTCGGGAATCTGGCACACATACAACACAGTCGGGAATCTGGCACACAGACAACACAGTCGGGAATCTGGCACACAGACAACACAGTCGGGAATCTGGCTCACAGACAACACAGTCGGGAATCTGGCACACAGACATCACAGTCGGGAATCTGGCACACAGACAACACAGTCGGGAATCTGGCACACAGACAACACAGTCGGGAAATTGGCGCACAGGCAACACAGTCGGGAATCTGGCACACAGGCAACACAGTCAGGAATCTGGCACACAGACAACACAGTCGGGAATCTGGCACACAGACAACACAGTCGGGAATCTGGCACACAGAGAACACATTCAGGAATCTATCACGCAGACAACACAGTCAAGAAACTGGCACACAGACAACACATTCAGGAAACTGGCACACAGACAACACAGTCAGGAAAATGACACCCAGACAAAACAGTCAGCAAACTCTCACACAGACAACACAGTCTGGAAACTGGCACACAGACAACACACACAGGAGAGAGGCACCAAAGCAACAGTCAGGCAGCGGCACCCAGACTACAGTCAGTAGACTGGCACCGAGACAACAAAGACAGGAAACAGGCGCACAGACAACACAGTCAGGAATCTGGCAAACAGACAACACAGTCGGGAATCTGGCACACAGACAACACAGTCGGGAATCTGGCACACAGACAACACATTCGGAATCTATCACACAGACAACACAGTCAGGAAACTGGCACACAGACAACACATTCAGGTAACTGGCACACAGACAACATAGTCGGGAATCTGGCAAACAGACCACACAGTCGGGAATCAGGCAGATGGACAACAAAGTCAGTAAACTGGCACCGATACAACTCAGTCAGGAATCTGGCACACAGACAACACAGTCGGGAATCTGGCACAAAGACAACGCAGTCGGGAATCTGGCACACAGACAACACAGTCGGGAATCTGGCGCACAGACAACACAGTCGGGATTCTGGCACACAGACAACAAAGTCGGGAATCTGGCACACAGACAACACAGTCGGGAATCTGGCAGACAGACAACACAGTCAGGAAACTGGCATGCAGACAAAATATTCGGGAATCTGGCACACAGACAACACAGTCGGGAAACTGGCACACTGACAACACCGTCGGGATACTGGAACACAGACAACACAGTCGGGAATCTGGCACACAGACAACACAGTCGGGAAACTGGCACACAGACAACACATTCAGGAAACTGGCACACAGACAACACAGTAGGGAATCTGGCACACTGACCACACAGTCGGGAATCTGGCACGCGGACAACAAAGTCAGGAAACTGGCACCGATACAACTCAGTCAGGAATCTGGCACACAGACAACACAGTCGTGAATCTGGCACACAGACAACGCAGTCGGGAATCTGGCAAACAGACAACACAGTCGGGAATCTGGCACACAAACAACACAGTCGGGAATCTGGCACACAGACAACACAGTCGGGAATCTGGCACACAGACAACTCAGTCGGGAATCTGGCACACAGACAACACAGTCGGGAATCTGGCACACAGACAACACAGTCGGGAATCTGGCACACAGACAACTCAGTCGGGAATCTGGCACACAGACAACACAGTCGGGAATCTGGCACACAGACAACTCAGTCGGGAATCTGGCACACAGACAACACAGTCGGGAATCTGGCACACAGACATCACAGGCGGGAATCTGGCACACAGACAACACAGTCGGGAATCTGGCACACAGACAACACAGTCGGGTTTCTGACACACAGACAACACAGTCGGGAATCTGGCACACAGGCAACACAGTCAGGAATATGGCACACAGACAACACAATCAGGAAACTGGCACACAGACAACACTGTCAGGAAACTGGCACCCACACAAAAAAGTCAGCAAACTGGCACACAGACAACACAGTCAGGAATCTGGCACACAGACAACACAGTCGGGAATCTGGCACACAGACAACGCAGTCGGGAATCTGGCACACAGACAACACAGTCGGGAAGCTGGCACACAGACAACACAGTCGGGAATCTGGCACACAGACAACACATTCAGGAAACTGGCACACAGACAACACAGTCAGGAAAATGGCGCACAGACAAAACAGTCGGGAGTATGCCACACAGACAACACAGTCGGGAAACTGGCACACAGACAACACAGTCGGGAGTATGCCACACAGACAACACAGTCGGGAAACTGGCACACAGACAACAAAATCAGGAAACTGGCACACAGTCAACACAGTCAGGAATCTGGCACACAGAGAACCAAGTCAGGAAACTGGCACCGATACAACTCAGTCAGGAATCTGGCACATAGACAACACAGTCGTGAATCTGGAACACAGACAACACAGTCGGGAATCTGGCACACAGACAACACTGTCAGGAATCTAGCACACAGACAACACAGTCGGGAATATGGCACACAGACAACACAGTCGGGAATCTGGCACACAGACAACACAGTCGGGAATCTGGCACACAGACAACACAGTCGGGAATCTGGCACACAGACAACACAGTCGGGAATCTGGCACACAGACAACACCGTCGGGAATCTGGCACACAGACAACACAGTCGGGAATCTGGCACACAGACAACACAGTCGGGAATCTGGCACACAGACAATACATTCCGGAATCTATCACACAGACAACACAGTCAGGAAACTGGCACACAGACAACACATTCAGGAAACTGGCACACAGACAACACAGTCAGGAAACTGGCACCCAGACAAAACAGTCAGCAAACTGGCACACAGATAACACAGTCGGGCATCTGGCACACGGACAAGAAAGTCAGGAAACTGTCACCGATACAACTCAGTCAGGAATCTGGCACACAGACAACACAGTCGGGAATCTGGCACACAGACAACGCAGTCGGGAATCTGGCACACAGACAACACAGTCGGGAATCTGGCACACAGACAACACAGTCGGGAATCTGGCACACAGACAACACAGTCGGGAATCTGGCACACAGACAACACATTCGGAATCCATCACACAGACAACACAGTCAGGAAACTGGCACACAGACCACACAGTCGGGAATCTGGCACACGGACAACAAAGTCAGGAAACTGGCACCGATACAACTCAGTCAGGAATCTGGCACACAGACAACACAGTCGTGAATCTGCCACACAGACAATGCAGTCGGGAATCTGGCAAACAGACAACACAGTCGGGAATCTGGCACACAAACAACACAGTCGGGAATCTGGCACACAGACAACACAGTCGGGAATCTGGCACACAGACAACACAGTCGGGAATCTGGCACACAGACAACACAGTCGGGAATCTGGCACACAGACAACACAGTCGGGAATCTGGCACACAGACAACACATTCCGGAATCTATCACACAGACAACACAGTCAGGAAACTGGCACAAAGACAACACATTCAGGAAACTGGCTCACAGACAACACAGTCAGGAGACTGGCACCCAGACAGCACAGTCAGGAATCTGGCACACAGACAACACAGTCGGGAATATGGCAGACAGACAACACAGTAAGGAAACTGGCACACGGACAACACAGTCAGGAAACTGGCACAGAGACAACCAAGTCAGAAAACTGGCACCGATACAACTCAGTCAGGAATCTGGCGCACAGACAACACAGTCGGCAATCTGGCACACAGACAACACAGTCGGGATTCTGGCACACAGACAACACAGTCAGGAATCTGGCACACAGACAACACAATCGGGAATCTGGCACATAGACAACACAGTCGGGAATCTGGCACAAAGACAACTCAGTCGGGAATCTGGCACACAGACAACACAGTCGGGAATCTGGCACACAGACATCACAGTCGGGAATCTGGCACACAGACAACACAGTCGGGAATCTGGCACACAGACACCACAGTCGGGAAATTGGCGCACAGGCAACACAGTCATGAATCTGGCACACAGGCAACACAGTCAGGAATCTGGCACACAGACAACACAGTCGGGAATCTGGCACACAGACAACACAGTCGGGAATCTGGCACACAGAGAACACATTCAGGAATCTATCACGCAGACAACACAGTCAAGAAACTGGCACACAGACAACACATTCAGGAAACTGGCACACAGACAACACAGTCAGGAAAATGACACCCAGACAAAACAGTCAGCAAACTGGCACACAGACAACACAGTCTGGAAACTGGCACACAGACAACACACACAGGAGAGAGGCACCAAGACAACAGTCAGGCAGCGGCACCCAGACTACAGTCAGTAGACTGGCACCCAGACAACAAAGACAGGAAACAGGCGCACAGACAACACAGTCAGGAATCTGGCAAACAGACAACACAGTCGGGAATCTGGCACACAGACAACACAGTCGGGAATCTGGCACACAGACAACACATTCGGAATCTATCACACAGACAACACAGTCAGGAAACTGGCACACAGACAACACATTCAGGTAACTGGCACACAGACAACATAGTCGGGAATCTGGCAAACAGACCACACAGTCGGGAATCAGGCAGACGGACAACAAAGTCAGTAAACTGGCACCGATACAACTCAGTCAGGAATCTGGCACACAGACAACAAAGTCGGGAATCTGGCACAAAGACAACGCAGTCGGGAATCTGGCACACAGACAACACAGTCGGGAATCTGGCGCACAGACAACACAGTCGGGATTCTGGCACACAGACAACACAGTCGGGAATCTGGCACACAGACAACACAGTCGGGAATCTGGCACACAGACAACACAGTCGGGAATCTGGCACACAGACAACACAGTCGGGAACCTGGCACACAGTCAACACATTCGGGAATCTATCACACAGACAACACAGTCAGGAAACTGGCACAAAGACAACACATTCAGGAAACTGGCTCACAGACAACACAGTCAGGAGACTGGCACCCAGACAGCACAGTCAGGAATCTGGCACACAGACAACACAGTCGGGAATATGGCAGACAGACAACACAGTAAGGAAACTGGCACACGGACAACACAGTCAGGAAACTGGCACAGAGACAACCAAGTCAGAAAACTGGCACCGATACAACTCAGTCAGGAATCTGGCGCACAGACAACACAGTCGGCAATCTGGCACACAGACAACACAGTCGGGATTCTGGCACACAGACAACACAGTCAGGAATCTGGCACACAGACAACACAATCGGGAATCTGGCACATAGACAACACAGTCGGGAATCTGGCACAAAGACAACTCAGTCGGGAATCTGGCACACAGACAACACAGTCGGGAATCTGGCACACAGACATCACAGTCGGGAATCTGGCACACAGACAACACAGTCGGGAATCTGGCACACAGACACCACAGTCGGGAAATTGGCGCACAGGCAACACAGTCATGAATCTGGCACACAGGCAACACAGTCAGGAATCTGGCACACAGACAACACAGTCGGGAATCTGGCACACAGACAACACAGTCGGGAATCTGGCACACAGAGAACACATTCAGGAATCTATCACGCAGACAACACAGTCAAGAAACTGGCACACAGACAACACATTCAGGAAACTGGCACACAGACAACACAGTCAGGAAAATGACACCCAGACAAAACAGTCAGCAAACTGGCACACAGACAACACAGTCTGGAAACTGGCACACAGACAACACACACAGGAGAGAGGCACCAAGACAACAGTCAGGCAGCGGCACCCAGACTACAGTCAGTAGACTGGCACCCAGACAACAAAGACAGGAAACAGGCGCACAGACAACACAGTCAGGAATCTGGCAAACAGACAACACAGTCGGGAATCTGGCACACAGACAACACAGTCGGCAATCTGGCACACAGACAACACATTCGGAATCTATCACACAGACAACACAGTCAGGAAACTGGCACACAGACAACACATTCAGGTAACTGGCACACAGACAACATAGTCGGGAATCTGGCAAACAGACCACACAGTCGGGAATCAGGCAGACGGACAACAAAGTCAGTAAACTGGCACCGATACAACTCAGTCAGGAATCTGGCACACAGACAACAAAGTCGGGAATCTGGCACAAAGACAACGCAGTCGGGAATCTGGCACACAGACAACACAGTCGGGAATCTGGCGCACAGACAACACAGTCGGGATTCTGGCACACAGACAACACAGTCGGGAATCTGGCACACAGACAACACAGTCGGGAATCTGGCAGACAGACAACACAGTCAGGAAACTGGCATGCAGACAAAATATTCGGGAATCTGGCACACAGACAACACAGTCGGGAAACTGGCACACTGACAACACCGTCGGGATACTGGAACACAGACAACACAGTCGGGAATCTGGCACACAGACAACACAGTCGGGAAACTGGCACACAGACAACACATTCAGGAAACTGGCACACAGACAACACAGTAGGGAATCTGGCACACAGACAACACAGTCGGGAATCTGGCACGCGGACAACAAAGTCAGGAAACTGGCACCGATACAACTCAGTCAGGAATCTGGCACACAGACAACACAGTCGTGAATCTGGCACACAGACAACGCAGTCGGGAATCTGGCAAACAGACAACACAGTCGGGAATCTGGCACACAAACAACACAGTCGGGAATCTGGCACACAGACAACACAGTCGGGAATCTGGCACACAGACAACTCAGTCGGGAATCAGGCACACAGACAACACAGTCGGGAATCTGGCACACAGACAACACAGTCGGGAATCTGGCACACAGACAACTCAGTCGGGAATCTGGCACACAGACAACACAGTCGGGAATCTGGCACACAGACAACTCAGTCGGGAATCTGGCACACAGACAACACAGTCGGGAATCTGGCACATAGACATCACAGGCGGGAATCTGGCACACAGACAACACAGTCGGGAATCTGGCACACAGACAACACAGTCGGGTTTCTGACACACAGACAACACAGTCGGGAATCTGGCACACAGGCAACACAGTCAGGAATATGGCACACAGACAACACAATCAGGAAACTGGCACACAGACAACACTGTCAGGAAACTGGCACCCACACAAAACAGTCAGCAAACTGACACACAGACAACACAGTCAGGAAGCTGGCACACAGACAACACAGTCGGGAATCTGGCACACAGACAACGCAGTCGGGAATCTGGCACACAGACAACACAGTCGGGAAGCTGGCACACAGACAACACAGTCGGGAATCTGGCACACAGACAACACATTCAGGAAACTGGCACACAGACAACACAGTCAGGAAAATGGCGCACAGACAAAACAGTCGGGAGTATGCCACACAGACAACACAGTCGGGAAACTGGCACACAGACAACACAGTCGGGAGTATGCCACACAGACAACACAGTCGGGAAACTGGCACACAGACAACAAAATCAGGAAACTGGCACACAGACAACACAGTCAGGAATCTGGCACACAGAGAACCAAGTCAGGAAACTGGCACCGATACAACTCAGTCAGGAATCTGGCACATAGACAACACAGTCGTGAATCTGGAACACAGACAACACAGTCGGGAATCTGGCACACAGACAACACTGTCAGGAATCTGGCACACAGACAACACAGTCAGGAATCTGGCACACAGACAACACCGTCGGGAATCTGGCACACAGACAACACAGTCGGGAATCTGGCACACAGACAACACAGTCGGGAATCTGGCACACAGACAACACATTCCGGAATCTATCACACAGACAACACAGTCAGGAATCTGGCACACAGACAACACATTCAGGAAACTGGCACACAGACAACACAGTCAGGAAACTGGCACCCAGACAAAACAGTCAGCAAACTGGCACACAGATAACACAGTCGGGCATCTGGCACACGGACAAGAAAGTCAGGAAACTGTCACCGATACAACTCAGTCAGGAATCTGGCACACAGACAACACAGTCGGGAATCTGGCACACAGACAACGCAGTCGGGAATCTGGCACACAGACAACACAGTCGGGAATCTGGCACACAGACAACACAGTCGGGAATCTGGCACACGGACAACACAGTCGGGAATCTGGCACACAGACAACACATTCGGAATCCATCACACAGACAACACAGTCAGGAAACTGGCACACAGACAACACATTCAGGAATCTGGCACACAGACAACACAGTAGGGAATCTGGCACACAGACCACACAGTCGGGAATCTGGCACACGGACAACAAAGTCAGGAAACTGGCACCGATACAACTCAGTCAGGAATCTGGCACACAGACAACACAGTCGTGAATCTGGCACACAGACAACGCAGTCGGGAATCTGGCAAACAGACAACACAGTCGGGAATCTGGCACACAAACAACACAGTCGGGAATCTGGCACACAGACAACACAGTCGGGAATCTGGCACACAGACAACACAGTCGGGAATCTGGCACACAGACAACACAGTCGGGAATCTGGCACACAGACAACACAGACGGGAATCTGGCACACAGACAACACATTCCGGAATCTATCACACAGACAACACAGTCAGGAAACTGGCACACAGACAACACATTCAGGAAACTGGCACACAGACAACACAGTCAGGAAACTGGCACCCAGACAAAACAGTCAGCAAACTGGCACACAGACAACACAGTTGGGAATCTGGCACACAGGCAACACAGACGGGAATCTGGCACACAGACAACACAGTCGGGAATCTGGCACACAGACAACACAGTCGGGAACCTGGCACACAGTCAACACATTCGGGAATCTATCACACAGACAACACAGTCAGGAAACTGGCACAAAGACAACACATTCAGGAAACTGGCTCACAGACAACACAGTCAGGAGACTGGCACCCAGACAGCACAGTCAGGAATCTGGCACACAGACAACACAGTCGGGAATATGGCAGACAGACAACACAGTAAGGAAACTGGCACACGGACAACACAGTCAGGAAACTGGCACAGAGACAACCAAGTCAGAAAACTGGCACCGATACAACTCAGTCAGGAATCTGGCACACAGACAACACAGTCGGCAATCTGGAACACAGACAACACAGTCGGGATTCTGGCACACAGACAACACAGTCAGGAATCTGGCACACAGACAACACAATCGGGAATCTGGCACATAGACAACACAGTCGGGAATCTGGCACAAAGACAACTCAGTCGGGAATCTGGCACACAGACAACACAGTCGGGAATCTGGCACACAGACATCACAGTCGGGAATCTGGCACACAGACAACACAGTCGGGAATCTGGCACACAGACAACACAGTCGGGAAATTGGCGCACAGGCAACACAGTCATGAATCTGGCACACAGGCAACACAGTCAGGAATCTGGCACACAGACAACACAGTCGGGAATCTGGCACACAGACAACACAGTCGGGAATCTGGCACACAGAGAACACATTCAGGAATCTATCACGCAGACAACACAGTCAAGAAACTGGCACACAGACAACACATTCAGGAAACTGGCACACAGACAACACAGTCAGGAAAATGACACCCAGACAAAACAGTCAGCAAACTGGCACACAGACAACACAGTCTGGAAACTGGCACACAGACAACACACACAGGAGAGAGGCACCAAGACAACAGTCAGGCAGCGGCACCCAGACTACAGTCAGTAGACTGGCACCCAGACAACAAAGACAGGAAACAGGCGCACAGACAACACAGTCAGGAATCTGGCAAACAGACAACACAGTCGGGAATCTGGCACACAGACAACACAGTCGGGAATCTGGCACACAGACAACACATTCGGAATCTATCACACAGACAACACAGTCAGGAAACTGGCACACAGACAACACATTCAGGTAACTGGCACACAGACAACATAGTCGGGAATCTGGCAAACAGACCACACAGTCGGGAATCAGGCAGACGGACAACAAAGTCAGTAAACTGGCACCGATACAACTCAGTCAGGAATCTGGCACACAGACAACACAGTCGGGAATCTGGCACAAAGACAACGCAGTCGGGAATCTGGCACACAGACAACACAGTCGGGAATCTGGCGCACAGACAACACAGTCGGGATTCTGGCACACAGACAACACAGTCGGGAATCTGGCACACAGACAACACAGTCGGGAATCTGGCAGACAGACAACACAGTCAGGAAACTGGCATGCAGACAAAATATTCGGGAATCTGGCACACAGACAACACAGTCGGGAAACTGGCACACTGACAACACCGTCGGGATACTGGAACACAGACAACACAGTCGGGAATCTGGCACACAGACAACACAGTCGGGAAACTGGCACACAGACAACACATTCAGGAAACTGGCACACAGACAACACAGTCGGGAATCTGGCACACAGACAACACAGTCGGGAATCTGGCACACAGACAACACAGTCGGGAATCTGGCACACAGACAACACAGTCGGGAATCTGGCACACAGACAACACAGTCGGGAATCTGGCACACAGACAACACCGTCGGGAATCTGGCACACAGACAACACAGTCGGGAATCTGGCACACAGACAACACAGTCGGGAATCTGGCACACAGACAACACATTCCGGAATCTATCACACAGACAACACAGTCAGGAAGTTGGCACACAGACAACACATTCAGGAAACTGGCACACAGACAACACAGTCAGGAAACTGGCACCCAGACAAAACAGTCAGCAAACTGGCACACAGATAACACAGTCGGGCATCTGGCACACGGACAAGGAAGTCAGGAAACTGTCACCGATACAACTCAGTCAGGAATCTGGCACACAGACAACACAGTCGGGAATCTGGCACACAGACAACGCAGTCGGGAATCTGGCACACAGACAACACAGTCGGGAATCTGGCACACAGACAACACAGTCGGGAATCTGGCACACAGACAACACAGTCGGGAATCTGGCACACAGACAACACATTCGGAATCCATCACACAGACAACACAGTCAGGAAACTGGCACACAGACAACACATTCAGGAATCTGGCACACAGACAACACAGTAGGGAATCTGGCACACAGACCACACAGTCGGGAATCTGGCACACGGACAACAAATTCAGGAAACTGGCACCGATACAACTCAGTCAGGAATCTGGCACACAGACAACACAGTCGTGAATCTGGCACACAGACAACGCAGTCGGGAATCTGGCAAACAGACAACACAGTCGGGAATCTGGCACACAAACAACACAGTCGGGAATCTGGCACACAGACAACACAGTCGGGAATCTGGCACACAGACAACACAGTCGGGAATCTGGCACACAGACAACACAGTCGGGAATCTGGCACACAGACAACACAGTCGGGAATCTGGCACACAGACAACACATTCCGGAATCTATCACACAGACAACACAGTCAGGAAACTGGCACACAGACAACACATTCAGGAAACTGGCACACAGACAACACAGTCAGGAAACTGGCACCCAGACAAAACAGTCAGCAAACTGGCACACAGACAACACAGTTGGGAATCTGGCACACAGGCAACACAGACGGGAATCTGGCACACAGACAACACAGTCGGGAATCTGGCACACAGACAACACAGTCGGGAACCTGGCACACAGTCAACACATTCGGGAATCTATCACACAGACAACACAGTCAGGAAACTGGCACAAAGACAACACATTCAGGAAACTGGCTCACAGACAACACAGTCAGTAGACTGGCACCCAGACAGCACAGTCAGGAATCTGGCTCACAGACAACACAGTCGGGAATATGGCAGACAGACAACACAGTAAGGAAACTGGCACACGGACAACACAGTCAGGAAACTGGCACAGAGACAACCAAGTCAGAAAACTGGCACCGATACAACTCAGTCAGGAATCTGGCACACAGACAACACAGTCGGCAATCTGGCACACAGACAACACAGTCGGGATTCTGGCACACAGACAACACAGTCAGGAATCTGGCACACAGACAACACAATCGGGAATCTGGCACATAGACAACACAGTCGGGAATCTGGCACAAAGACAACTCAGTCGGGAATCTGGCACACAGACAACACAGTCGGGAATCTGGCACACAGACATCACAGTCGGGAATCTGGCACACAGACAACACAGTCGGGAATGTGGCACACAGACAACACAGTCGGGAAATTGGCGCACAGGCAACACAGTCATGAATCTGGCACACAGGCAACACAGTCAGGAATCTGGCACACAGACAACACAGTCGGGAATCTGGCACACAGACAACACAGTCGGGAATCTGGCACACAGAGAACACATTCAGGAATCTATCACGCAGACAACACAGTCAAGAAACTGGCACACAGACAACACATTCAGGAAACTGGCACACAGACAACACAGTCAGGAAAATGACACCCAGACAAAACAGTCAGCAAACTGGCACACAGACAACACAGTCTGGAAACTGGCACACAGACAACACACACAGGAGAGAGGCACCAAGACAACAGTCAGGCAGCGGCACCCAGACTACAGTCAGTAGACTGGCACCCAGACAACAAAGACAGGAAACAGGCGCACAGACAACACAGTCAGGAATCTGGCAAACAGACAACACAGTCGGGAATCTGGCACACAGACAACACAGTCGGGAATCTGGCACACAGACAACACATTCGGAATCTATCACACAGACAACACAGTCAGGAATCTGGCAGACAGACAACACAGTCAGGAAACTGGCATGCAGACAAAATATTCGGGAATCTGGCACACAGACAACACAGTCGGGAAACTGGCACACTGACAACACCGTCGGGATACTGGAACACAGACAACACAGTCGGGAATCTGGCACACAGACAACACAGTCGGGAAACTGGCACACAGACAACACATTCAGGAAACTGGCACACAGACAACACAGTAGGGAATCTGGCACACTGACCACACAGTCGGGAATCTGGCAAGCGGACAACAAAGTCAGGAAACTGGCACCGATACAACTCAGTCAGGAATCTGGCACACAGACAACACAGTCGTGAATCTGGCACATAGACAACGCAGTCGGGAATCTGGCAAACAGACAACAAGTCGGGAATCTGGCACACAAACAACACAGTCGGGAATCTGGCACACAGACAACACAGTCGGGAATCTGGCACACAGACAACTCAGTCGGGAATCTGGCACACAGACAACACAGTCGGGAATCTGGCACACAGACAACACAGTCGGGAATCTGGCACACAGACAACTCAGTCGGGAATCTGGCACACAGACAACACAGTCGGGAATCTGGCACACAGACATCACAGGCGGGAATCTGGCACACAGACAACACAGTCGGGAATCTGGCACACAGACAACACAGTCGGGTTTCTGACACACAGACAACACAGTCGGGAATCTGGCACACAGGCAACACAGCCAGGAATATGGCACACAGACAACACAATCAGGAAACTGGCACACAGACAACACTGTCAGGAAACTGGCACCCACACAAAACAGTCAGCAAACTGGCACACAGACAACACAGTCAGGAATCTGGCACACAGACAACACAGTCGGGAATCTGGCACACAGACAACGCAGTCGGGAATCTGGCACACAGACAGCACAGTCGGGAAGCTGGCACACAGACAACACAGTCGGGAATCTGGCACACAGACAACACATTCAGGAAACTGGCACACAGACAACACAGTCAGGAAAATGGCACACAGACAAAACAGTCGGGAGTATGCCACACAGACAACAGAGTCGGGAAACTGGCACACAGACAACACAGTCGGGAGTATTCCACACAGACAACACAGTCGGGAAACTGGCACACAGACAACAAAATCAGGAAACTGGGACACAGACAACACAGTCAGGAATCTGGCACACAGAGAACCAAGTCAGGAAACTGGCACCGATACAACTCAGTCAGGAATATGGCACATAGACAACACAGTCGGGAATCTGGAACACAGACAACACAGTCGGGAATCTGGCACACAGACAACACTGTCAGGAATCTGGCACACAGACAACACAGTCGGGAATCTGGCACACAGACAACACAGTCGGGAATCTGGCACACAGACAACACAGTCGGGAATCTGGCACACAGACAACACAGTCGGGAATCTGGCACACAGACAACACAGTCGGGAATCTGGCACACAGACAACACGGTCGGGAATCTGGCACACAGACAACACAGTCGGGAATCTGGCACACAGACAACACAGTCGGGAATCTGGCACGCAGACAACACATTCCGGAATCTATCACACAGACAACACAGTCAGGAATCTGGCACACAGACAACACATTCAGGAAACTGGCACACAGACAACACAGTCAGGAAACTGGCACCCAGACAAAACAGTCAGCAAACTGGCACACAGATAACACAGTCGGGCATCTGGCACACAGACAAGAAAGTCAGGAAACTGTCACCGATACAACTCAGTCAGGAATCTGGCACACAGACAACACAGTCGGGAATCTGGCACACAGACAACGCAGTCGGGAATCTGGCACACAGACAACACAGTCGGGAATCTGGCACACAGACAACGCAGTCGGGAATCTGGCACACAGACAACACAGTCGGGAATCTGGCACACAGACAACACATTCGGAATCCATCACACAGACAACACAGTCAGGAAACTGGCACACAGACAACACATTCAGGAATCTGGCACACAGACAACACAGTAGGGAATCTGGCACACAGACCACACAGTCGGGAATCTGGCACACGGACAACAAAGTCAGGAAACTGGCACCGATACAACTCAGTCAGGAATCTGGCACACAGACAACACAGTCGTGAATCTGGCACACAGACAACGCAGTCGGGAATCTGGCAAACAGACAACACAGTCGGGAATCTGGCACACAAACAACACAGTCGGGAATCTGGCACACAGACAACACAGTCGGGAATCTGGCACACAGACAACACAGTCGGGAATCTGGCACACAGACAACACAGTCGGGAATCTGGCACACAGACAACACAGTCGGGAATCTGGCACACAGACAACAAATTCCGGAATCTATCACACAGACAACACAGTCAGGAAACTGGCACACAGACAACACATTCAGGAAACTGGCACACAGACAACACAGTCAGGAAACTGGCACCCAGACAAAACAGTCAGCAAACTGGCAAACAGACAACACAGTTGGGAATCTGGCACACAGGCAACACAGACGGGAATCTGGCACACAGACAACACAGTCGGGAATCTGGCACACAGACAACACAGTCGGGAGTATGCCACACAGACAACACAGTCGGGAAACTGGCACACAGAAAACAAAATCAGGAAACTGGCACACAGACAACACAGTCAGGAATCTGGCACACAGAGAACCAAGTCAGGAAACTGGCACCGATACAACTCAGTCAGGAATCTGGCACACAGACAAGACAGTCGGCAATCTGGCACACAGACAACACAGTCGGGATTCTGGCACACAGACAACACAGTCAGGAATCTGGCACACAGACAACACAATCGGGAATCTGGCACATAGACAACACAGTCGGGAATCTGGCACAAAGACAACTCAGTCGGGAATCTGGCACACAGACAACACAGTCGGGAATCTGGCACACAGACATCACAGTCGGGAATCTGGCACACAGACAACACAGTCGGGAATCTGGCACACAGACAACACAGTCGGGAAATTGGCGCACAGGCAACACAGTCATGAATCTGGCACACAGGCAACACAGTCAGGAATCTGGCACACAGACAACACAGTCGGGAATCTGGCACACAGACAACACAGTCGGGAATCTGGCACACAGAGAACACATTCAGGAATCTATCACGCAGACAACACAGTCAAGAAACTGGCACACAGACAACACATTCAGGAAACTGGCACACAGACAACACAGTCAGGAAAATGACACCCAGACAAAACAGTCAGCAAACTGGCACACAGACAACACAGTCTGGAAACTGGCACACAGACAACACACACAGGAGAGAGGCACCAAGACAACAGTCAGGCAGCAGCACCCAGACTACAGTCAGTAGACTGGCACCCAGACAACAAAGACAGGAAACAGGCGCACAGACAACACAGTCAGGAATCTGGCAAACAGACAACACAGTCGGGAATCTGGCACACAGACAACACAGTCGGGAATCTGGCACACAGACAACACATTCGGAATCTATCACACAGACAACACATTCAGGAAACTGGCACACAGACAACATAGTCGGGAATCTGGCAAACAGACCACACAGTCGGGAATCAGGCAGACGGAAAACAAAGTCAGTAAACTGGCACCGATACAACTCAGTCAGGAATCTGGCACACAGACAACACAGTCGGGAATCTGGCACAAAGACAACGCAGTCGGGAATCTGGCACACAGACAACACAGTCGGGAATCTGGCGCACAGACAACACAGTCGGGATTCTGGCACACAGACAACACAGTCGGGAATCTGGCACACAGACAACACAGTCGGGAATCTGGCACACAGACAACACAGTCAGGAAACTGGCATCCAGACAAAATATTCGGGAATCTGGCACACAGACAACACAGTCGGGAAACTGGCACACTGACAACACCATCGGGATACTGGAACACAGACAACACAGTCGGGAATCTGGCACACAGACAACACAGTCGGGAATCTGGCACACAGACAACACAGTCGGGAATCTGGCACACAGACAACACAGTCGGGAATCTGGCACACAGACAACACATTCGGAATCGATCACATAGACAACACAGTCAGGAAACTGGCACACAGACAACACATTCAGGAAACTGGCACACAGACAACACAGTAGGGAATCTGGCACACTGACCACACAGTCGGGAATCTGGCACACGGACAACAAAGTCAGGAAACTGGCACCGATACAACTCAGTCAGGAATCAGGCACACAGACAACACAGTCGTGAATCTGGCACAAAGACAACGCAGTCGGGAATCTGGCAAACAGACAACACAGTCGGGAATCTGGCACACAAACAACACAGTCGGGAATCTGGCACACAGACAACACAGTCGGGAATCTGGCACACAGACAACTCAGTCGGGAATCTGGCACACAGAACACACAGTCGGGAATCTGGCACACAGACAACACAGTCGGGAATCTGGCACACAGACAACTCAGTCGGGAATCTGGCACACAGAGAACACAGTCGGGAATCTGGCACACAGACAACTCAGTCGGGAATCTGGCACACAGACAACACAGTCGGGAATCTGGCACACAGACATCACAGGCGGGAATCTGGCGCACAGACAACACAGTCGGGAATCATGGCACACAGACAACACAGTCGGGTTTCTGACACACAGACAACACAGTCGGGAATCTGGCACACAGGCAACACAGTCAGGAATATGGCACACAGACAACACAATCAGGAAACTGGCACACAGACAACACTGTCAGGAAACTGGCACCCACACAAAACAGTCAGCAAACTGGCACACAGACAACACAGTCAGGAATCTGGCACACAGACAACAGTCGGGAATCTGGCACACAGACAACGCAGTCGGGAATCTGGCACACAGACAACACAGTCGGGAATCTGGCACACAGACAACACAGTCGGGAAATTGGCGCACAGGCAACACAGTCATGAATCTGGCACACAGGCAACACAGTCAGGAATCTGGCACACAGACAACACAGTCGGGAATCTGGCACACAGACAACACAGTCGGGAATCTGGCACACAGAGAACACATTCAGGAATCTATCACGCAGACAACACAGTCAAGAAACTGGCACACAGACAACACATTCAGGAAACTGGCACACAGACAACACAGTCAGGAAAATGACACCCAGACAAAACAGTCAGCAAACTGGCACACAGACAACACAGTCTGGAAACTGGCACACAGACAACACACACAGGAGAGAGGCACCAAGACAACAGTCAGGCAGCAGCACCCAGACTACAGTCAGTAGACTGGCACCCAGACAACAAAGACAGGAAACAGGCGCACAGACAACACAGTCAGGAATCTGGCAAACAGACAACACAGTCGGGAATCTGGCACACAGACAACACAGTCGGGAATCTGGCACACAGACAACACATTCGGAATCTATCACACAGACAACACATTCAGGAAACTGGCACACAGACAACATAGTCGGGAATCTGGCAAACAGACCACACAGTCGGGAATCAGGCAGACGGAAAACAAAGTCAGTAAACTGGCACCGATACAACTCAGTCAGGAATCTGGCACACAGACAACACAGTCGGGAATCTGGCACAAAGACAACGCAGTCGGGAATCTGGCACACAGACAACACAGTCGGGAATCTGGCGCACAGACAACACAGTCGGGATTCTGGCACACAGACAACACAGTCGGGAATCTGGCACACAGACAACACAGTCGGGAATCTGGCACACAGACAACACAGTCAGGAAACTGGCATCCAGACAAAATATTCGGGAATCTGGCACACAGACAACACAGTCGGGAAACTGGCACACTGACAACACCATCGGGATACTGGAACACAGACAACACAGTCGGGAATCTGGCACACAGACAACACAGTCGGGAATCTGGCACACAGACAACACAGTCGGGAATCTGGCACACAGACAACACAGTCGGGAATCTGGCACACAGACAACACATTCGGAATCGATCACATAGACAACACAGTCAGGAAACTGGCACACAGACAACACATTCAGGAAACTGGCACACAGACAACACAGTAGGGAATCTGGCACACTGACCACACAGTCGGGAATCTGGCACACGGACAACAAAGTCAGGAAACTGGCACCGATACAACTCAGTCAGGAATCAGGCACACAGACAACACAGTCGTGAATCTGGCACACAGACAACGCAGTCGGGAATCTGGCAAACAGACAACACAGTCGGGAATCTGGCACACAAACAACACAGTCGGGAATCTGGCACACAGACAACACAGTCGGGAATCTGGCACACAGACAACTCAGTCGGGAATCTGGCACACAGAACACACAGTCGGGAATCTGGCACACAGACAACACAGTCGGGAATCTGGCACAAAGACAACTCAGTCGGGAATCTGGCACACAGAGAACACAGTCGGGAATCTGGCACACAGACAACTCAGTCGGGAATCTGGCACACAGACAACACAGTCGGGAATCTGGCACACAGACATCACAGGCGGGAATCTGGCACACAGACAACACAGTCGGGAATCATGGCACACAGACAACACAGTCGGGTTTCTGACACACAGACAACACAGTCGGGAATCTGGCACACAGGCAACACAGTCAGGAATATGGCACACAGACAACACAATCAGGAAACTGGCACACAGACAACACTGTCAGGAAACTGGCACCCACACAAAACAGTCAGCAAACTGGCACACAGACAACACAGTCAGGAATCTGGCACACAGACAACAGTCGGGAATCTGGCACACAGACAACGCAGTCGGGAATCTGGCACACAGACAACACAGTCGGGAAGCTGGCACACAGACAACACAGTCGGGAATCTGGCACACAGACAACACATTCAGGAAACTGGCACACAGACAACACAGTCAGGAAAATGGCGCACAGACAAAACAGTCAGGAGTTGCCACACAGACAACACAGTCGGGAAACTGGCACACAGACAACACAGTCGGGAGTATGCCACACAGACAACACAGTCGGGAAACTGGCACACAGACACCAAAATCAGGAAACTGGCACACAGACAACACAGTCAGCAATCTGGCACACAGAGAACCAAGTCAGGAAACTGGCACCGATACAACTCAGTCAGGAATCTGGCACATAGACAACACAGTCGTGAATCTGGAACACAGACAACACAGTCGGGAATCTGGCACACAGACAACACTGTCAGGAATCTGGCACACAGACAACACAGTCGGGAATCTGGCACACAGACAACACAGTCGGGAATCTGGCACACAGACAACACAGTCGGGAATCTGGCACACAGACAACACAGTCGGGAATCTGGCACACAGACAACACAGTCGGGAATCTGGCACACAGACAACACCGTCGGGAATCTGGCACACAGACAACAAAGTCGGGAATCTGGCACACAGACAACACAGTCGGGAATCTGGCACACAGACAACACATTCCGGAATCTATCACACAGACAACACAGTCAGGAAACTGGCACACAGACAACACATTCAGGAAACTGGCACACAGACAACACAGTCAGGAAACTGGCACCCAGACAAAACAGTCAGCAAACTGGCACACAGATAACACAGTCGGGCATCTGGCACACGGACAAGAAAGTCAGGAAACTGTCACCGATACAACTCAGTCAGGAATCTGGCACACAGACAACACAGTCGGGAATCTGGCACACAGACAACGCAGTTGGGAATCTGGCACACAGACAACACAGTCGGGAATCTGGCACACAGACAACACAGTCGGGAATCTGGCACACAGACAACACAGTCGGGAATCTGGCACACAGACAACACATTCGGAATCCATCACACAGACAACACAGTCAGGAAACTGGCACACAGACAACACATTCAGGAATCTGGCACACAGACAACACAGTAGGGAATCAGGCACACAGACCACACAGTCGGGAATCTGGCACACGGACAACAAAGACAGGAAACAGGCACCGATACAACTCAGTCAGGAATCTGGCACACAGACAACACAGTCGTGAATCTGCCACACAGACAACGCAGTCGGGAATCTGGCAAACAGACAACACAGTCGGGAATCTGGCACACAAGCAACACAGTCGGGAATCTGGCACACAGACAACACAGTCGGGAATCTGGCACACAGACAACACAGTCGGGAATCTGGCACACAGACAACACAGTCGGGAATCTGGCACACAGACAACTCAGTCGGGAATCTGGCACACAGACAACATAGTCGGGAATCTGGCACAAAGACATCACAGTCGGGAATCTGGCACACAGACAACACAGTCGGGAATCTGGCACACAGACAACACAGTCGGGAATCTGGCACACAGACAACACAGTCGGGAATCTGGCACACAGACAACACAGTCGGGAATCTGGCACACAGACAACACATTCGGAATCCATCACACAGACAACACAGTCAGGAAACTGGCAAAAAGACAACACATTCAGGAATCTGGCACACAGACAACACAGTAGGAAATCTGGCACACAGACCACACAGTCGGGAATCTGGCACACGGACAACAAAGTCAGGAAACTGGCACCGATACAACTCAGTCAGGAATCTGGCACACAGACAACACAGTCGTGAATCTGGCACACAGACAACGCAGTCGGGAATCTGGCAAACAGACAACACAGTCGGGAATCTGGCACACAAACAACACAGTCGGGAATCTGGCACACAGACAACACAGTCGGGAATCTGGCACACAGACAACACAGTCGGGAATCTGGCACACAGACAACACAGTCGGGAATCTGGCACACAGACAACACAGTCGGGAATCTGGCACACAGACAACACATTCCGGAATCTATCACACAGACAACACAGTCAGGAAACTGGCACACAGACAAAACAGTCAGCAAACTGGCACACAGACAACACAGTCGGGAATCTGGCAAACAGACAACACAGTCGGGAACCTGGCACACAGTCAACACATTCGGGAATCTATCACACAGACAACACAGTCAGGAAACTGGCACAAAGACAACACATTCAGGAAACTGGCTCACAGACAACACAGTCAGGAGACTGGCACCCAGACAGCACAGTCAGGAATCTGGCACACAGACAACACAGTCGGGAATATGGCAGACAGACAACACAGTAAGGAAACTGGCACACGGACAACACAGTCAGGAAACTGGCACAGAGACAACCAAGTCAGAAAACTGGCACCGATACAACTCAGTCGGGAATCTGGCACACAGACAACACAGTCGGCAATCTGGCACACAGACAACACAGTCGGGATTCTGGCACACAGACAACACAGTCAGGAATCTGGCACACAGACAACACAATCGGGAATCTGGCACATAGACAACACAGTCGCGAATCTGGCACAAAGACAACTCAGTCGGGAATCTGGCACACAGACAACACAGTCGGGAATCTGGCACACAGACATCACAGTCGGGAATCTGGCACACAGACAACACAGTCGGGAATCTGGCACACAGACAACACAGTCGGGAAATTGGCGCACAGGCAACACAGTCATGAATCTGGCACACAGGCAACACAGTCAGGAATCTGGCACACAGACAGCACAGTCGGGAATCTGGCACACAGACAACACAGTCGGGAATCTGGCACACAGAGAACACATTCAGGAATCTATCACGCAGACAACACAGTCAAGAAACTGGCACACAGACAACACATTCAGGAAACTGGCACACAGACAACACAGTCAGGAAAATGACACCCAGACAAAACAGTCAGCAAACTGGCACACAGACAACACAGTCTGGAAACTGGCACACAGACAACACACACAGGAGAGAGGCACCAAGACAACAGTCAGGCAGCGGCACCCAGACTACAGTCAGTAGACTGGCACCCAGACAACAAAGACAGGAAACAGGCGCACAGACAACACAGTCAGGAATCTGGCAAACAGACAACACAGTCGGGAATCTGGCACACAGACAACACAGTCGGGAATCTGGCACACAGACAACACATTCGGAATCTATCACACAGACAACACAGTCAGGAAACTGGCACACAGACAACACATTCAGGAAACTGGCACACAGACAACATAGTCGGGAATCTGGCAAACAGACCACACAGTCGGGAATCAGGCAGACGGAAAACAAAGTCAGTAAACTGGCACCGATACAACTCAGTCAGGAATCTGGCACACAGACAACACAGTCGGGAATCTGGCACAAAGACAACGCAGTCGGGAATCTGGCACACAGACAACACAGTCGGGAATCTGGCACACAGACAACACAGTCAGGAAACTGGCATCCAGACAAAATATTCGGGAATCTGGCACACAGACAACACAGTCGGGAAACTGGCACACTGACAACACCGTCGGGATACTGGAACACAGACAACACAGTCGGGAATCTGGCACACAGCCAACACAGTCGGGAATCTGGCACACAGACAACACAGTCGGGAATCTGGCACACAGACAAAACAGTCGGGAATCTGGCACACAGACAACACATTCGGAATCGATCACATAGACAACACAGTCAGGAAACTGGCACACAGACAACACATTCAGGAAACTGGCACACAGACAACACAGTAGGGAATCTGGCACACTGACCACACAGTCGGGAATCTGGCACACGGACAACAAAGTCAGGAAACTGGCACCGATACAACTCAGTCAGGAATCTGGCACACAGACAACACAGTCGTGAATCTGGCACACAGACAACGCAGTCGGGAATCTGGCAAACAGACAACACAGTCGGGAATCTGGTACACAAACAACACAGTCGGGAATCTGGCACACAGACAACACAGTCGGGAATCTGGCACACAGACAACACAGTCGGGAATCTGGCACACAGACAACACAGTCGGGAATCTGGCACACAGACAACACAGTCGGGAATCTGGCACACAGACAACACAGTCGGGAATCTGGCACACAGACAACTCAGTCGGGAATCTGGCACACAGACAACACAGTCGGGAATCTGGCACACAGACATCACAGGCGGGAATCTGGCACACAGGCAACAAGTCGGGAATCTGGCACACAGACAACACAGTCGGGAATCTGGCACACAGACAACACAGTCGGGAATCTGGCACACAGACAACACAGTCGGGAATCTGGCACACAGACAACACATTCGGAATCCATCACAGAGACAACACAGTCAGGAAACTGGCACACAGACAACACATTCAGGAATCTGGCACACAGACAACACAGTAGGTAATCTGGCACACAGACCACACAGTCGGGAATCTGGCACACCGACAACAAAGTCAGGAGACTGGCACCGATACAACTCAGTCAGGAATCTGGCACACAGACAACACAGTCGGGAATCTGGCACACAGACAACGCAGTCGGGAATCTGGCAAAGAGACAACACAGTCGGGAATCTGGCACACATACAACACAGTCGGGAATCTGGCACACAGACAACACAGTCGGGAATCTGGCACACAGACATCACAGTCGGGAATCTGGCACACAGACAACACAGTCGGGAATCTGGCACACAGACAACACAGTCGGGAAATTGGCGCACAGGCAACACAGTCATGAATCTGGCACACAGGCAACACAGTCAGGAATCTGGCACACAGACAGCACAGTCGGGAATCTGGCACACAGACAACACAGTCGGGAATCTGGCACACAGAGAACACATTCAGGAATCTATCACGCAGACAACACAGTCAAGAAACTGGCACACAGACAACACATTCAGGAAACTGGCACACAGACAACACAGTCAGGAAAATGACACCCAGACAAAACAGTCAGCAAACTGGCACACAGACAACACAGTCTGGAAACTGGCACACAGACAACACACACAGGAGAGAGGCACCAAGACAACAGTCAGGCAGCGGCACCCAGACTACAGTCAGTAGACTGGCACCCAGACAACAAAGACAGGAAACAGGCGCACAGACAACACAGTCAGGAATCGGGCAAACAGACAACACAGTCGGGAATCTGGCACACAGACAACACAGTCGGGAATCTGGCACACAGACAACACATTCGGAATCTATCACACAGACAACACAGTCAGGAAACTGGCACACAGACAACACATTCAGGAAACTGGCACACAGACAACATAGTCGGGAATCTGGCAAACAGACCACACAGTCGGGAATCAGGCAGACGGAAAACAAAGTCAGTAAACTGGCACCGATACAACTCAGTCAGGAATCTGGCACACAGACAACACAGTCGGGAATCTGGCACAAAGACAACGCAGTCGGGAATCTGGCACACAGACAACACAGTCGGGAATCTGGCACACAGACAACACAGTCAGGAAACTGGCATCCAGACAAAATATTCGGGAATCTGGCACACAGACAACACAGTCGGGAAACTGGCACACTGACAACACCGTCGGGATACTGGAACACAGACAACACAGTCGGGAATCTGGCACACAGACAACACAGTCGGGAATCTGGCACACAGACAACACAGTCGGGAATCTGGCACACAGACAACACAGACGGGAATCTGGCACACAGACAACACATTCGGAATCGATCACATAGACAACACAGTCAGGAAACTGGCACACAGACAACACATTCAGGAAACTGGCACACAGACAACACAGTAGGGAATCTGGCACACTGACCACACAGTCGGGAATCTGGCACACGGACAACAAAGTCAGGAAACTGGCACCGATACAACTCAGTCAGGAATCTGGCACACAGACAACACAGTCGTGAATCTGGCACACAGACAACGCAGTCGGGAATCTGGCAAACAGACAACACAGTCGGGAATCTGGTACACAAACAACACAGTCGGGAATCTGGCACACAGACAACACAGTCGGGAATCTGGCACACAGACAACACAGTCGGGAATCTGGCACACAGACAACACAGTCGGGAATCTGGCACACAGACAACACAGTCGGGAATCTGGCACACAGACAACACAGTCGGGAATCTGGCACACAGACAACTCAGTCGGGAATCTGGCACACAGACAACACAGTCGGGAATCTGGCACACAGACATCACAGGCGGGAATCTGGCACACAGGCAACAAGTCGGGAATCTGGCACACAGACAACACAGTCGGGAATCTGGCACACAGACAACACAGTCGGGAATCTGGCACACAGACAACACAGTCGGGAATCTGGCACACAGACAACACATTCGGAATCCATCACAGAGACAACACAGTCAGGAAACTGGCACACAGACAACACATTCAGGAATCTGGCACACAGACAACACAGTAGGTAATCTGGCACACAGACCACACAGTCGGGAATCTGGCACACCGACAACAAAGTCAGGAGACTGGCACCGATACAACTCAGTCAGGAATCTGGCACACAGACAACACAGTCGGGAATCTGGCACACAGACAACGCAGTCGGGAATCTGGCAAAGAGACAACACAGTCGGGAATCTGGCACACATACAACACAGTCGGGAATCTGGCACACAGACAACACAGTCGGGAATCTGGCACACAGACAACACAGTCGGGAATCTGGCTCACAGAAAACACATTCGGGAATCTATCACACAGACAACACAGTCAGGAAACTGGCACAAAGACAACACATTCAGGAAACTGGCTCACAGACAACACAGTCAGGAGACTGGCACCCAGACAGCACAGTCAGGAATCTGGCACACAGACAACACAGTCGGGAATATGGCACACAGACAACACAGTAAGGAAACAGGCACACGGACAACACAGTCAGGAAACTGGCACAGAGACAACCAAGTCAGAAAACTGGCACCGATACAACTCAGTCAGGAATCTGGCACACAGACAACACAGTCGACAATCTGGCACACAGACAACACATTCGGGATTCTGGCACACAGACAACACAGTCAGGAATCTGGCACACAGACAACACAATCGGGAATCTGGCACATAGACAACACAGTCGGGAATCTGGCACACAGACAACACATTCAGGAAACTGGCACACAGACAACATAGTCGGGAATCTGGCAAACAGACCACACAGTCGGGAATCAGGCAGACGGAAAACAAAGTCAGTAAACTGGCACCGATACAACTCAGTCAGGAATCTGGCACACAGACAACACTGTCGGAAATCTGGCACAAAGACAACGCAGTCGGGAATCTGGCACACAGACAACACAGTCGGGAATCTGGCACACAGACAACATAGTCGGGAATCTGGCAAACAGACCACACAGTCGGGAATCAGGCAGACGGAAAACAAAGTCAGTAAACTGGCACCGATACAACTCAGTCAGGAATCTGGCACACAGACAACACAGTCGGGAATCTGGCACAAAGACAACGCAGTCGGGAATCTGGCACAAGACAACACAGTCGGGAATCTGGTGCACAGACAACACAGTCGGGATTCTGGCACACAGACAACACAGTCGGGAATCTGGCACACAGACAACACAGTCGGGAATCTGGCACACAGACAACACAGTCAGGAAACTGGCATCCAGACAAAATATTCGGAAATCTGGCACACAGACAACACAGTCGGGAAACTGGCACACTGACAACACCGTCGGGATACTGGAACACAGACAACACAGTCGGGAATCTGGCACACAGACAACACAGTCGGGAATCTGGCACACAGACAACACAGTCGGGAATCTGGCACACAGACAACACAGTCGGGAATCTGGCACACAGACAACACATTCGGAATCGATCACATAGACAACACAGTCAGGAAACTGGCGCACAGACAACACATTCAGGAAACTGGCACACAGACAACACAGTAGGGAGTCTGGCACACTGACCACACAGTCGGGAATCTGGCACACGGACAACAAAGTCAGGAAACTGGCACCGATACAACTCAGTCAGGAATCTGGCACACAGACAACACAGTCGTGAATCTGGCACACAAACAACACAGTCGGGAATCTGGCACACAGACAACACAGTCGGGAATCTGGCACACAGACAACACAGTCGGGAATCTGGCACACAGACAACACAGTCGGGAATCTGGCACACAGACAACACAGTCGGGAATCTGGCACACCGACAACTTAGTCGGGAATCTGGCACACAGACAACACAGTCGGGAATCTGGCACACAGACATCACAGGCGGGAATCTGGCACACAGACAACACAGTCGGGAATCTGGCACACAGACAACTCAGTCGGGAATCTGGCACACAGACAACACAGTCGGGAATCTGGCACACAGACATCACAGGCGGGAATCTGGCACACAGACAACAAGTCGGGAATCTGGCACACAGACAACACAGTCGGGAATCTGGCACACAGACAACACAGTCGGGAATCTGGCACACAGACAACACAGTCGGGAATCTGGCACACAGACAACACATTCGGAATCCATCACAGAGACAACACAGTCAGGAAACTGGCACACAGACAACACATTCAGGAATCTGGCACACAGACAACACAGTAGGTAATCTGGCACACAGACCACACAGTCGGGAATCTGGCACACCGACAACAAAGTCAGGAGACTGGCACCGATACAACTCAGTCAGGAATCTGGCACACAGACAACACAGTCGGGAATCTGGCACACAGACAACGCAGTCGGGAATCTGGCAAAGAGACAACACAGTCGGGAATCTGGCACACATACAACACAGTCGGGAATCTGGCACACAGACAACACAGTCGGGAATCTGGCACACAGACAACACAGTCGGGAATCTGGCTCACAGACAACACATTCGGGAATCTATCACACAGACAACACAGTCAGGAAACTGGCACAAAGACAACACATTCAGGAAACTGGCTCACAGACAACACAGTCAGGAGACTGGCACCCAGACAGCACAGCCAGGAATCTGGCACACAGACAACACAGTCGGGAATATGGCACACAGACAACACAGTAAGGAAACAGGCACACGGACAACACAGTCAGGAAACTGGCACAGAGACAACCAAGTCAGAAAACTGGCACCGATACAACTCAGTCAGGAATCTGGCACATAGACAACACAGTCGGCAATCTGGCACACAGACAACACATTCGGGATTCTGGCACACAGACAACACCGTCAGGAATCTGGCACACAGACAACACAATCGGGAATCTGGCACATAGACAACACAGTCGGGAATCTGGCACACAGACAACTCAGTCGGGAATCTGGCACACAGACAACACCGTCGGGAATCTGGCACACAGACATCACAGTCGGGAATCTGGCACACAGACAACACAGTCGGGAATCTGGCACACAGACAACACAGTCGGGAAATTGGCGCACAGGCAACACAGTCGGGAATCTGGCACACAGGCAACACAGTCAGGAATCTGGCACGCAGACAACACAGTCGGGAATCTGGCACACAGACAACACAGTCGGGAATCTGGCACACAGAGAACACATTCAGGAATCTATCACGCAGACAACACAGTCAAGAAACTGGCACACAGACAACACATTCAGGAAACTGGCACACAGACAACACAGTCACTAAACTGACACCCAGACAAAACAGTCAGCATACTGGCACACAGACAACACAGTCTGGAAACTGGCACACAGACAACACACACAGGAGAGAGGCACCAAGACAACAGTCAGGCAGCGGCACCCAGACTACAGTCAGTAGACTGGCACCCAGACAACAAAGACAGGAAACAGGCGCACAGACAACACAGTCAGGAATCTGGCAAACAGACAACACAGTCGGGAATCTGGCACACAGACAACACAGTCGGCAATCTGGCACACAGACAACACATTCGGAATCTATCACACAGACAACACAGTCAGGAAACTGGCACGCAGACAACACATTCAGGAAACTGGCACACAGACAACATAGTCGGGAATCTGGCAAACAGACCACACAGTCGGGAATCAGGCAGACGGACAACAAAGTCAGTAAACTGGCACCGATACAACTCAGTCAGGAATCTGGCACACAGACAACACAGTCGGGAATCTGGCACAAAGACAACGCAGTCGGGAATCTGGCACACAGACAACACAGTCGGGAATCTGGCGCACAGACAACACAGTCGGGATTCTGGCACACAGACAACACAGTCGGGAATCTGGCACACAGACAACACAGTCGGGAATCTGGCACACAGACAACACAGTCAGGAAACTGGCATGCAGACAAAATATTCGGGAATCTGGCACACAGACAACACAGTCGGGAAACTGGCACACTGACAACACCGTCGGGATACTGGAACACAGACAACACAGTCGGGAATCTGGCACACAGACAACACAGTCGGGAATCTGGCACACAGACAACACAGTCGGGAATCTGGCACACAGACAACACAGTCGGGAATCTGGCACACAGACAACACATTCGGAATCGATCACATAGACAACACAGTCAGGAAACTGGCACACAGACAACACATTCAGGAAACTGGCACACAGACAACACAGTAGGGAATCTGGCACACTGACCACACAGTCGGGAATCTGGCACACGGACAACAAAGTCAGGAAACTGGCACCGATACAACTCAGTCAGGAATCTGGCACACAGACAACACAGTCGTGAATCTGGCACACAGACAACGCAGTCGGGAATCTGGCAAACAGACAACACAGTCGGGAATCTGGCACACAAACAACACAGTCGGGAATCTGGCACACAGACAACACAGTCAGGAATCTGGCACACAGACAACACAGTCGGGAATCTGGCACACAGACAACACAGTCGGGAATCTGGCACACAGACAACTCAGTCGGGAATCTGGCACACAGACAACACAGTCGGGAATCTGGCACACAGACATCACAGGCGGGAATCTGGCACACAGACAACAAGTCGGGAATCTGGCACACAGACAACACAGTCGGGAATCTGGCACACAGACAACACAGTCGGGAATCTGGCACACAGACAACACAGTCGGGAATCTGGCACACAGACAACACATACGGAATCCATTACACAGACAACACAGTCAGGAAACTGGCACACAGACAACACATTCAGGAATCTGGCACACAGACAACACAGTAGGTAATCTGGCACACAGACCACACAGTCGGGAATCTCGCACACGGACAACAACGTCAGGAAACTGGCACCGATACAACTCAGTCATGAATCTGGCACACAGACAACACAGTCGGGAATCTGGCACACAGACAATGCAGTCGGGAATCTGGCAAAGAGACAACACAGTCGGGAATCTGGCACACATACAACACAGTCGGGAATCTGGCACACAGACAACACAGTCGGGAATCTGGCACACAGACAACACAGTCGGGAATCTGGCTCACAGACAACACATTCGGGAATCTATCACACAGACAACACAGTCAGGAAACTGGCACAAAGACAACACATTCAGGAAACTGGCTCACAGACAACACAGTCAGGAGACTGGCACCCAGACAGCACAGTCAGGAATCTGGCACACAGACAACACAGTCGGGAATATGGCAGACAGACAACACAGTAAGGAAACTGGCACACGGACAACAAAGTCAGGAAACTGGCACCGATACAACTCAGTCAGGAATCGGGCGCACAGACAACACAGTCGGGAATCTGGCACACAGACAACGCAGTCGGGAATCTGGCAAAGAGACAATACAGTCGGGAATCTGGCACACATGCAACATAGTCGGGAATCTGGCACACAGACAACACAGTCGGGAATCTGGCTCACAGACAACACAGTCGGGAATCTGGCACACAGACAACACAGTCGGGAATCTGGCACACAGACAACACATTCCGGAATCTATCACACAGACAACACAGTCAGGAATCTGGCACACAGACAACACAGTCGGGAATCTGGCACACAGACAACACAGTCGGGAATCTGGCACACAGACAACACATTCGGAATCCATCACAGAGACAACACAGTCAGGAAACTGGCACACAGACAACACATTCAGGAATCTGGCACACAGACAACACAGTAGGTAATCTGGCACACAGACCACACAGTCGGGAATCTGGCACACCGACAACAAAGTCAGGAGACTGGCACCGATACAACTCAGTCAGGAATCTGGCACACAGACAACACAGTCGGGAATCTGGCACACAGACAACGCAGTCGGGAATCTGGCAAAGAGACAACACAGTCGGGAATCTGGCACACATACAACACAGTCGGGAATCTGGCACACAGACAACACAGTCGGGAATCTGGCACACAGACAACACAGTCGGGAATCTGGCTCACAGAAAACACATTCGGGAATCTATCACACAGACAACACAGTCAGGAAACTGGCACAAAGACAACACATTCAGGAAACTGGCTCACAGACAACACAGTCAGGAGACTGGCACCCAGACAGCACAGTCAGGAATCTGGCACACAGACAACACAGTCGGGAATATGGCACACAGACAACACAGTAAGGAAACAGGCACACGGACAACACAGTCAGGAAACTGGCACAGAGACAACCAAGTCAGAAAACTGGCACCGATACAACTCAGTCAGGAATCTGGCACACAGACAACACAGTCGACAATCTGGCACACAGACAACACATTCGGGATTCTGGCACACAGACAACACAGTCAGGAATCTGGCACACAGACAACACAATCGGGAATCTGGCACATAGACAACACAGTCGGGAATCTGGCACACAGACAACACATTCAGGAAACTGGCACACAGACAACATAGTCGGGAATCTGGCAAACAGACCACACAGTCGGGAATCAGGCAGACGGAAAACAAAGTCAGTAAACTGGCACCGATACAACTCAGTCAGGAATCTGGCACACAGACAACACTGTCGGAAATCTGGCACAAAGACAACGCAGTCGGGAATCTGGCACACAGACAACACAGTCGGGAATCTGGCACACAGACAACATAGTCGGGAATCTGGCAAACAGACCACACAGTCGGGAATCAGGCAGACGGAAAACAAAGTCAGTAAACTGGCACCGATACAACTCAGTCAGGAATCTGGCACACAGACAACACAGTCGGGAATCTGGCACAAAGACAACGCAGTCGGGAATCTGGCACACAGACAACACAGTCGGGAATCTGGTGCACAGACAACACAGTCGGGATTCTGGCACACAGACAACACAGTCGGGAATCTGGCACACAGACAACACAGTCGGGAATCTGGCACACAGACAACACAGTCAGGAAACTGGCATCCAGACAAAATATTCGGAAATCTGGCACACAGACAACACAGTCGGGAAACTGGCACACTGACAACACCGTCGGGATACTGGAACACAGACAACACAGTCGGGAATCTGGCACACAGACAACACAGTCGGGAATCTGGCACACAGACAACACAGTCGGGAATCTGGCACACAGACAACACAGTCGGGAATCTGGCACACAGACAACACATTCGGAATCGATCACATAGACAACACAGTCAGGAAACTGGCGCACAGACAACACATTCAGGAAACTGGCACACAGACAACACAGTAGGGAGTCTGGCACACTGACCACACAGTCGGGAATCTGGCACACGGACAACAAAGTCAGGAAACTGGCACCGATACAACTCAGTCAGGAATCTGGCACACAGACAACACAGTCGTGAATCTGGCACACAAACAACACAGTCGGGAATCTGGCACACAGACAACACAGTCGGGAATCTGGCACACAGACAACACAGTCGGGAATCTGGCACACAGACAACACAGTCGGGAATCTGGCACACAGACAACACAGTCGGGAATCTGGCACACCGACAACTTAGTCGGGAATCTGGCACACAGACAACACAGTCGGGAATCTGGCACACAGACATCACAGGCGGGAATCTGGCACACAGACAACACAGTCGGGAATCTGGCACACAGACAACTCAGTCGGGAATCTGGCACACAGACAACACAGTCGGGAATCTGGCACACAGACATCACAGGCGGGAATCTGGCACACAGACAACAAGTCGGGAATCTGGCACACAGCAAACACAGTCGGGAATCTGGCACACAGACAACACAGTCGGGAATCTGGCACACAGACAACACAGTCGGGAATCTGGCACACAGACAACACATTCGGAATCCATCACAGAGACAACACAGTCAGGAAACTGGCAAACAGACAACACATTCAGGAATCTGGCACACAGACAACACAGTAGGTAATCTGGCAAACAGACCACACAGTCGGGAATCTGGCACACCGACAACAAAGTCAGGAGACTGGCACCGATACAACTTAGTCAGGAATCTGGCACACAGACAACACAGTCGGGAATCTGGCACACAGACAACGCAGTCGGGAATCTGGCAAAGAGACAACACAGTCGGGAATCTGGCACACATACAACACAGTCGGGAATCTGGCACACAGACAACACAGTCGGGAATCTGGCACACAGACAACACAGTCGGGAATCTGGCTCACAGACAACACATTCGGGAATCTATCACACAGACAACACAGTCAGGAAACTGGCACAAAGACAACACATTCAGGAAACTGGCTCACAGACAACACAGTCAGGAGACTGGCACCCAGACAGCACAGCCAGGAATCTGGCACACAGACAACACAGTCGGGAATATGGCACACAGACAACACAGTAAGGAAACAGGCACACGGACAACACAGTCAGGAAACTGGCACAGAGACAACCAAGTCAGAAAACTGGCACCGATACAACTCAGTCAGGAATCTGGCACATAGACAACACAGTCGGCAATCTGGCACACAGACAACACATTCGGGATTCTGGCACACAGACAACACCGTCAGGAATCTGGCACACAGACAACACAATCGGGAATCTGGCACATAGACAACACAGTCGGGAATCTGGCACACAGACAACTCAGTCGGGAATCTGGCACACAGACAACACCGTCGGGAATCTGGCACACAGACATCACAGTCGGGAATCTGGCACACAGACAACACAGTCGGGAATCTGGCACACAGACAACACAGTCGGGAAATTGGCGCACAGGCAACACAGTCGGGAATCTGGCACACAGGCAACACAGTCAGGAATCTGGCACGCAGACAACACAGTCGGGAATCTGGCACACAGACAACACAGTCGGGAATCTGGCACACAGAGAACACATTCAGGAATCTATCACGCAGACAACACAGTCAAGAAACTGGCACACAGACAACACATTCAGGAAACTGGCACACAGACAACACAGTCACTAAACTGACACCCAGACAAAACAGTCAGCAAACTGGCACACAGACAACACAGTCTGGAAACTGGCACACAGACAACACACACAGGAGAGAGGCACCAAGACAACAGTCAGGCAGCGGCACCCAGACTACAGTCAGTAGACTGGCACCCAGACAACAAAGACAGGAAACAGGCGCACAGACAACACAGTCAGGAATCTGGCAAACAGACAACACAGTCGGGAATCTGGCACACAGACAACACAGTCGGCAATCTGGCACACAGACAACACATTCGGAATCTATCACACAGACAACACAGTCAGGAAACTGGCACGCAGACAACACATTCAGGAAACTGGCACACAGACAACATAGTCGGGAATCTGGCAAACAGACCACACAGTCGGGAATCAGGCAGACGGACAACAAAGTCAGTAAACTGGCACCGATACAACTCAGTCAGGAATCTGGCACACAGACAACACAGTCGGGAATCTGGCACAAAGACAACGCAGTCGGGAATCTGGCACACAGACAACACAGTCGGGAATCTGGCGCACAGACAACACAGTCGGGATTCTGGCACACAGACAACACAGTCGGGAATCTGGCACACAGACAACACAGTCGGGAATCTGGCACACAGACAACACAGTCAGGAAACTGGCATGCAGACAAAATATTCGGGAATCTGGCACACAGACAACACAGTCGGGAAACTGGCACACTGACAACACCGTCGGGATACTGGAACACAGACAACACAGTCGGGAATCTGGCACACAGACAACACAGTCGGGAATCTGGCACACAGACAACACAGTCGGGAATCTGGCACACAGACAACACAGTCGGGAATCTGGCACACAGACAACACATTCGGAATCGATCACATAGACAACACAGTCAGGAAACTGGCACACAGACAACACATTCAGGAAACTGGCACACAGACAACACAGTAGGGAATCTGGCACACTGACCACACAGTCGGGAATCTGGCACACGGACAACAAAGTCAGGAAACTGGCACCGATACAACTCAGTCAGGAATCTGGCACACAGACAACACAGTCGTGAATCTGGCACACAGACAACGCAGTCGGGAATCTGGCAAACAGACAACACAGTCGGGAATCTGGCACACAAACAACACAGTCGGGAATCTGGCACACAGACAACACAGTCAGGAATCTGGCACACAGACAACACAGTCGGGAATCTGGCACACAGACAACACAGTCGGGAATCTGGCACACAGACAACTCAGTCGGGAATCTGGCACACAGACAACACAGTCGGGAATCTGGCACACAGACATCACAGGCGGGAATCTGGCACACAGACAACAAGTCGGGAATCTGGCACACAGACAACACAGTCGGGAATCTGGCACACAGACAACACAGTCGGGAATCTGGCACACAGACAACACAGTCGGGAATCTGGCACACAGACAACACATACGGAATCCATTACACAGACAACACAGTCAGGAAACTGGCACACAGACAACACATTCAGGAATCTGGCACACAGACAACACAGTAGGTAATCTGGCACACAGACCACACAGTCGGGAATCTCGCACACGGACAACAACGTCAGGAAACTGGCACCGATACAACTCAGTCATGAATCTGGCACACAGACAACACAGTCGGGAATCTGGCACACAGACAATGCAGTCGGGAATCTGGCAAAGAGACAACACAGTCGGGAATCTGGCACACATACAACACAGTCGGGAATCTGGCACACAGACAACACAGTCGGGAATCTGGCACACAGACAACACAGTCGGGAATCTGGCTCACAGACAACACATTCGGGAATCTATCACACAGACAACACAGTCAGGAAACTGGCACAAAGACAACACATTCAGGAAACTGGCTCACAGACAACACAGTCAGGAGACTGGCACCCAGACAGCACAGTCAGGAATCTGGCACACAGACAACACAGTCGGGAATATGGCAGACAGACAACACAGTAAGGAAACTGGCACACGGACAACAAAGTCAGGAAACTGGCACCGATACAACTCAGTCAGGAATCGGGCGCACAGACAACACAGTCGGGAATCTGGCACACAGACAACGCAGTCGGGAATCTGGCAAAGAGACAATACAGTCGGGAATCTGGCACACATGCAACATAGTCGGGAATCTGGCACACAGACAACACAGTCGGGAATCTGGCTCACAGACAACACAGTCGGGAATCTGGCACACAGACAACACAGTCGGGAATCTGGCACACAGACAACACATTCCGGAATCTATCACACAGACAACACAGTCAGGAAACTGGCACACAGACAACACATTCAGGAAACTGGCACACAGACAACACAGTCAGGAAACTGGCACCCAGACGAAACAGTCAGCAAACTGGCACACAGACAACACAGTTGGGAATCTGGCACACAGGCAACACAGACGGGAATCTGGCACACAGACAACACAGTCGGGAATCTGGCACACAGACAACACAGTCGGGAACCTGGCACACAGTCAACACATTCGGGAATCTACCACACAGACAACACAGTCAGGAAACTGGCACAAAGACAACACATTCAGGAAACTGGCTCACATTCAACACAGTCAGGAGACTGGCACCCAGACAGCACAGTCAGGAATCTGGCACACAGACAACACAGTCGGGAATATGGCACACAGACAACACAGTAAGGAAACTGGCACACAGACAACACAGTCAGGAAACTGGCACAGAGACAACCAAGTCAGAAAACTGACACCGATACAACTCAGTCAGGAATCTGGCACACAGACAACACAGTCGGCAATCTGGCACACAGACAACACAGTCGGGAATCTGGCACACAGTCAACACAGTCAGGAATCTGGCACACAGACAACACAATCGGAAAACTGGCACATAGACAACACAGTCGGGAATCTGGCACACAGACAACTCAGTCGGGAATCTGGCACACAGACAACACAGTCGGGAATCTCGCACACAGACATCACAGTCGGGAAACTGGCCCACAGACAACACAGTCAGGAATTTGGCACACAGACAACACAGTCAGCAAACGGGCACACAGACAACACAGTCAGGAAACTGACACACAGACAACACAATCAGGAAAATGGCACACAGAGAACACAGTCATTAAGCTGGCACACAGACAACACAGTCAGGAAACTGGCACCCCGACAATACACTCAGCAAACCGGCACACAGACAACACAGTCACTAAATGGGCGCAAAGACAACATAGTCAGGAGAAAGGCACTAAGACAACAGTAAGGCACTGGCACGCAGACCACAGTCAGGAGACTGGCACCAAGACAACAGAGTCAGGAATCTGGTGCACAGACAACACAGTCAGGAATCTGGCACACAGACAACACAGTCATGAAAATCGTACCCAGACAAGACAGTCCGGATCTGGCACAAAGACAACAGATTCGGGAATCTGGCACACAGAAAACAGATTCAGGAAATGGCACACAGGCAACAAAGTCAGGAAGCTGGCACACAGATAACACAGTCAGGAAACTGGCACACAGACAACACAGTCAGGAAACTGGCACACAGACAACACAGTCAGCAACCGGGCACACAGACAACACAGACAGGAAACTGACACACAGACAACACAGTCAGGAAACAGGCAAACAGAGAACACAGTCAGGAAACTGGCACACAGAGAACACAGTCAGGAAACTGGCACCCCGACAATACACTCAGCAAACCGGCACACAGACAACACAGTCACTAAATTGGCGCAAAGACAACATAGTCAGGAGAAAGGCACTAAGACAACAGTCAGGCACTGGCACGCAGACCACAGTCAGGAGACTGGCACCAAGACAACAGAGTCAGGAATCTGGTGCACAGACAACACAGTCAGGAATCTGGCGCACAGACAACACAGTCAGGAAACTGGTACCCAGACAACACACTCGGGATCTGGCACAAAGACAACAGATGCGGGAATCTGGCAGACAGACAACAGATTCGGGAAATGGCACACAGGTAACACAGTCAGGAAGCTGGCACACAGGCAATACAGTCAGGAAGCTGGCACACAGGCAACACACTCAGGAAGCTGGCACACAGGCAACACAGACAGTAAACTGGCACACAGACAACACAGTCGGGAATCTGGCACACAGGCAACACAGTCGGGAAATTGGCACACAGGCAACACAGTCGGGAATCTGGCACAGAGGCAAAACAGTCGGGAATCTGGCACACAGGCAACAACGTCAGGAAGCTTGCACGCAGGCAACACATTTGGAAGCTGGCACACAGCCACAAAGTCGGGAAGCTAGCACGCAAGCAACACAGCCGGGAATCTGGCATGCAGACAACACAGTCGGGAATCTGGCTCACAGACAACACAGTCGGGAATCTGGCACACAGACAACACAGTTGGGAATCTGCCACACGGACAACACAGTCGGGAATCTGGCACACAGACAACACAGTCGGGAATCTGGTACACAGACAAGACATTCGGGAATCTATCACACAGACAACACAGTCAGGAAACTGGCACACAGACAACACTTTCAGGAAACTGGCACACAGTCAACACAGTCAGGAAACTGGCAAACAGACAAAACACACAGGAGAGAGGCACCAAGACAACAATCAGGCAGCGGCACTCAGACTACAGTCAGGAGACTGGCACCCAGACAACACAGTCAGGAAACTGGCGCACAGACAACACAGTCAGGAATCTGGCACACAGACAACACAGTCGGGAATATGGCACACAGACAACACAGACAACACAGTCGGGAAACTGGCACACAGACAACGCAGTCGGGAAACTGGCACACAGACAACACAGTCGGGAAACTGGCGCACAGACAACACAGTTAGGAAACTGGCACACCGAAAACACTGACAGGAAACTGGTACCCATCAGCTAAGTCAGGAAACTGCCACCCAATCAACACAGGAAACTGGCGCACAGACAACACAGTCAGGAATCTGGCACACAGACAACACAGTCGGGAATATGGCACACAGACAACACGTTCAGGAAACTGGCGCACAGAAAACAGAGTCAGGAAACTGGTACACAGACAACACAGTCAGGATACTGGCACACAGACAACACAGTCAGCAAACTGGCACACAGAGAACTCAGTCAGGAAACTGGCACCCCGACAATACACTCTGCAAACCGGCACACAGACAACACAGTCACTAAATGGGCGCAAAGACAACATAGTCAGGAGAAAGGCACTAAGACAAAGTAAGGCACTGGCACGCAGACCACAGTCAGGAGACTGGCACCAAGACAACAGAGTCAGGAATCTGGTGCACAGACAACACAGTCAGGAATCTGGCACACAGACAACACAGTCATGAAAATGGTACCCAGACAAGACAGTCCGGATCTGGCACAAAGACAACAGATTCGGGAATCTGGCACACAGAAAACAGATTCAGGAAATGGCACACAGGCAACAAAGTCAGGAAGCTGGCACACAGATAACACAGTCAGGAAACTGGCACACAGACAACACAGTCAGGAAACTGGCACACAGACAACACAGTCAGCAAACGGGCACACAGACAACACAGACAGGAAACTGACACACAGACAACACAGTCAGGAAACAGGCAAACAGAGAACACAGTCAGGAAACTGGCACACAGAGAACACAGTCAGGAAACTGGCACCCCGACAATACACTCAGCAAACCGGCACACAGACAACACAGTCACTAAATTGGCGCAAAGACAACATAGTCAGGAGAAAGGCACTAAGACAATAGTAAGGCACTGGCACGCAGACCACAGTCAGGAGACTGGCACCAAGACAACAGAGTCAGGAATCTGGTGCACAGACAACACAGTCAGGAATCTGGCGCACAGACAACACAGTCAGGAAACTGGTACCCAGACAACACACTCGGGATCTGGCACAAAGACAACAGATGCGGGAATCTGGCAGACAGACAACAGATTCGGGAAATGGCACACAGGCAACACAGTCAGGAAGCTGGCACACAGGCAATACAGTCAGGAAGCTGGCACACAGGCAACACACTCAGGAAGCTGGCACACAGGCAACACAGACAGTAAACTGGCACACAGACAACACAGTCGGGAATCTGGCACACAGACAACACTTTCAGGAAACTGGCACACAGTCAACACAGTCAGGAAACTGGCAAACAGACAAAACACACAGGAGAGAGGCACCAAGACAACAATCAGGCAGCGGCACTCAGACTACAGTCAGGAGACTGGCACCCAGACAACACAGTCAGGAAACTGGCGCACAGACAACACAGTCAGGAATCTGGCACACAGACAACACAGTCGGGAATATGGCACACAGACAACACAGACAACACAGTCGGGAAACTGGCACACAGACAACACAGTCGGGAAACTGGCGCACAGACAACACAGTTAGGAAACTGGCACACCGAAAACACTGACAGGAAACTGGTACCCATCAGCTAAGTCAGGAAACTGCCACCCAAACAACACAGGAAACTGGCGCACAGACAACACAGTCAGGAATCTGGCACACAGACAACACAGTCGGGAATATGGCACACAGACAACACGTTCAGGAAACTGGCACACAGAAAACAGAGTCAGGAAACTGGTACACAGACAACACAGTCAGGATACTGGCACACAGACAACACAGTCAGCAAACTGGCACACAGAGAACTCAGTCAGGAAACTGGCACCCCGACAATACACTCAGCAAACCGGCACACAGACAACACAGTCACTAAATGGGCGCAAAGACAACATAGTCAGGAGAAAGGCACTAAGACAAAGTAAGGCACTGGCACGCAGACCACAGTCAGGAGACTGGCACCAAGACAACAGAGTCAGGAATCTGGTGCACAGACAACACAGTCAGGAATCTGGCACACAGACAACACAGTCATGAAAATGGTACCCAGACAAGACAGTCCGGATCTGGCACAAAGACAACAGATTCGGGAATCTGGCACACAGAAAACAGATTCAGGAAATGGCACACAGGCAACAAAGTCAGGAAGCTGGCACACAGATAACACAGTCAGGAAACTGGCACACAGACAACACAGTCAGGAAACTGGCACACAGACAACACAGTCAGCAAACGGGCACACAGACAACACAGACAGGAAACTGACACACAGACAACACAGTCAGGAAACAGGCAAACAGAGAACACAGTCAGGAAACTGGCACACAGAGAACACAGTCAGGAAACTGGCACCCCGACAATACACTCAGCAAACCGGCACACAGACAACACAGTCACTAAATTGGCGCAAAGACAACATAGTCAGGAGAAAGGCACTAAGACAATAGTAAGGCACTGGCACGCAGACCACAGTCAGGAGACTGGCACCAAGACAACAGAGTCAGGAATCTGGTGCACAGACAACACAGTCAGGAATCTGGCGCACAGACAACACAGTCAGGAAACAGGCAAACAGAGAACACAGTCAGGAAACTGGCACACAGAGAACACAGTCAGGAAACTGGCACCCCGACAATACACTCAGCAAACCGGCACACAGACAACACAGTCACTAAATTGGCGCAAAGACAACATAGTCAGGAGAAAGGAACTAAGACAACAGTCAGGCACTGGCATGCAGACCACAGCCAGGAGACTGGCACCAAGACAACAGAGTCAGGAATCTGGTGCACAGACAACACAGTCAGGAATCTGGCGCACAGGCAACACAGTCAGGAAACTGGTACCCAGACAACACACTCCGGATCTGGCACAAAGACAACAGATGCGGGAATCTGGCAGACAGACAACAGATTCGGGAAATGGAACACAGGCAACACAGTCAGGAAGCTGGCACACAGGCAATACAGTCAGGAAGCTGGCACACAGGCAACACACTCAGGAAGCTGGCACACAGGCAACACAGACAGTAAACTGGCACACAGACAACACAGTCGGGAATCTGGCACACAGGCAACACAGTCGGGAAATTGGCACACAGGCAACACAGTCGGGAATCTGGCACACAGGCAAAACAGTCGGGAATCTGGCACACAGGCAACAACGTCAGGAAGCTTGCACGCAGGCAACACATTTGGAAGCTGGCACACAGCCACAAAGTCGGGAAGCTAGCACGCAAGCAACACAGCCGGGAATCTGGCATGCAGACAACACAGTCGGGAATCTGGCACACAGACAACACAGTCGGGAATCTGGCACACAGACAACACAGTTGGGAATCTGCCACACGGACAACACAGTCGGGAATCTGGCACACAGACAACACAGTCGGGAATCTGGTACACAGACAAGACATTCGGGAATCTATCACACAGACAACACAGTCAGGAAACTGGCACACAGACAACACTTTCAGGAAACTGGCACACAGTCAACACAGTCAGGAAACTGGCAAACAGACAAAACACACAGGAGAGAGGCACCAAGACAACAATCCGGCAGCGGCACTCAGACTACAGTCAGGAGACTGGCACCCAGACAACACAGTCAGGAAACTGGCGCACAGACAACACAGTCAGGAATCTGGCACACAGACAACACAGTCGGGAATATGGCACACAGACAACACAGACAACACAGTCGGGAAACTGGCACACAGACAACGCAGTCGGGAAACTGGCACACAGACAACACAGTCGGGAAACTGGCGCACAGACAACACAGTTAGGAAACTGGCACACCGAAAACACTGACAGGAAACTGGTACCCATCAGCTAAGTCAGGAAACTGCCACCCAATCAACACAGGAAACTGGCGCACAGACAACACAGTCAGGAATCTGGCACACAGACAACACAGTCGGGAATATGGCACACAGACAACACGTTCAGGAAACTGGCACACAGAAAACAGAGTCAGGAAACTGGTACACAGACAACACAGTCAGGATACTGGCACACAGACAACACAGTCAGCAAACTGGCACACAGAGAACTCAGTCAGGAAACTGGCACCCCGACAATACACTCTGCAAACCGGCACACAGACAACACAGTCACTAAATGGGCGCAAAGACAACATAGTCAGGAGAAAGGCACTAAGACAAAGTAAGGCACTGGCACGCAGACCACAGTCAGGAGACTGGCACCAAGACAACAGAGTCAGGAATCTGGTGCACAGACAACACAGTCAGGAATCTGGCACACAGACAACACAGTCATGAAAATGGTACCCAGACAAGACAGTCCGGATCTGGCACAAAGACAACAGATTCGGGAATCTGGCACACAGAAAACAGATTCAGGAAATGGCACACAGGCAACAAAGTCAGGAAGCTGGCACACAGATAACACAGTCAGGAAACTGGCACACAGACAACACAGTCAGGAAACTGGCACACAGACAACACAGTCAGCAAACGGGCACACAGACAACACAGACAGGAAACTGACACACAGACAACACAGTCAGGAAACAGGCAAACAGAGAACACAGTCAGGAAACTGGCACACAGAGAACACAGTCAGGAAACTGGCACCCCGACAATACACTCAGCAAACCGGCACACAGACAACACAGTCACTAAATTGGCGCAAAGACAACATAGTCAGGAGAAAGGCACTAAGACAATAGTAAGGCACTGGCACGCAGACCACAGTCAGGAGACTGGCACCAAGACAACAGAGTCAGGAATCTGGTGCACAGACAACACAGTCAGGAATCTGGCGCACAGACAACACAGTCAGGAAACTGGTACCCAGACAACACACTCGGGATCTGGCACAAAGACGACAGATGCGGGAATCTGGCAGACAGACAACAGATTCGGGAAATGGCACACAGGCAACACAGTCAGGAAGCTGGCACACAGGCAATACAGTCAGGAAGCTGGCACACAGGCAACACACTCAGGAAGCTGGCACACAGGCAACACAGACAGTAAACTGGCACACAGACAACACAGTCGGGAATCTGGCACACAGACAACACTTTCAGGAAACTGGCACACAGTCAACACAGTCAGGAAACTGGCAAACAGACAAAACACACAGGAGAGAGGCACCAAGACAACAATCAGGCAGCGGCACTCAGACTACAGTCAGGAGACTGGCACCCAGACAACACAGTCAGGAAACTGGCGCACAGACAACACAGTCAGGAATCTGGCACACAGACAACACAGTCGGGAATATGGCACACAGACAACACAGACAACACAGTCGGGAAACTGGCACACAGACAACACAGTCGGGAAACTGGCGCACAGACAACACAGTTAGGAAACTGGCACACCGAAAACACTGACAGGAAACTGGTACCCATCAGCTAAGTCAGGAAACTGCCACCCAATCAACACAGGAAACAGGCGCACAGACAACACAGTCCGGAATCTGGCACACAGACAACACAGTCGGGAATATGGCACACAGACAACACGTTCAGGAAACTGGCACACAGAAAACAGAGTCAGGAAACTGGTACACAGACAACACAGTCAGGATACTGGCACACAGACAACACAGTCAGCAAACTGGCACACAGAGAACTCAGTCAGGAAACTGGCACCCCGACAATACACTCAGCAAACCGGCACACAGACAACACAGTCACTAAATGGGCGCAAAGACAACACAGTCAGGAGAAAGGCACTAAGACAAAGTAAGGCACTGGCACGCAGACCACAGTCAGGAGACTGGCACCAAGACAACAGAGTCAGGAATCTGGTGCACAGACAACACAGTCAGGAATCTGGCACACAGACAACACAGTCATGAAAATGGTACCCAGACAAGACAGTCCGGATCTGGCACAAAGACAACAGATTCGGGAATCTGGCACACAGAAAACAGATTCAGGAAATGGCACACAGGCAACAAAGTCAGGAAGCTGGCACACAGATAACACAGTCAGGAAACTGGCACACAGACAACACAGTCAGGAAACTGGCACACAGACAACACAGTCAGCAAACGGGCACACAGACAACACAGACAGGAAACTGACACACAGACAACACAGTCAGGAAACAGGCAAACAGAGAACACAGTCAGGAAACTGGCACACAGAGAACACAGTCAGGAAACTGGCACCCCGACAATACACTCAGCAAACCGGCACACAGACAACACAGTCACTAAATTGGCGCAAAGACAACATAGTCAGGAGAAAGGCACTAAGACAATAGTAAGGCACTGGCACGCAGACCACAGTCAGGAGACTGGCACCAAGACAACAGAGTCAGGAATCTGGTGCACAGACAACACAGTCAGGAATCTGGCGCACAGACAACACAGTCAGGAAACTGGTACCCAGACAACACACTCGGGATCTGGCACAAAGACAACAGATGCGGGAATCTGGCAGACAGACAACAGATTCGGGAAATGGCACACAGGCAACACAGTCAGGAAGCTGGCACACAGGCAATACAGTCAGGAAGCTGGCACACAGGCAACACACTCAGGAAGCTGGCACACAGGCAACACAGACAGTAAACTGGCACACAGACAACACAGTCGGGAATCTGGCACACAGGCAACACAGTCGGGAAATTGGCACACAGGAAACACAATCGGGAATCTGGCACACAGGCAAAACAGTCGGGAATCTGGCACACAGGCAACAACGTCAGGAAGCTTGCACGCAGGCAACACATTTGGAAGCTGGCACACAGCCACAAAGTCGGGAAGCTAGCACGCAAGCAACACAGCCGGGAATCTGGCATGCAGACAACACAGTCGGGAATCTGGCACACAGACAACACAGTCGGGAATCTGGCACACAGACAACACAGTTTGGAATCTGCCACACGGACAATACAGTCGGGAATCTGGCACACAGACAACACAGTCGGGAATCTGGTACACAGACAAGACATTCGGGAATCTATCACACAGACAACACAGTCAGGAAACTGGCACACAGACAACACTTTCAGGAAACTGGCACACAGTCAACACAGTCAGGAAACTGGCAAACAGACAAAACACACAGGAGAGAGGCACCAAGACAACAATCAGGCAGCGGCACTCAGACTACAGTCAGGAGACTGGCACCCAGACAACACAGTCAGGAAACTGGCGCACAGACAACACAGTCAGGAATCTGGCACACAGACAACACAGTCGGGAATATGGCACACAGACAACACAGACAACACAGTCGGGAAACTGGCACACAGACAACGCAGTCGGGAAACTGGCACACAGACAACACAGTCGGGAAACTGGCGCACAGACACCACAGTTAGGAAACTGGCACACCGAAAACACTGACAGGAAACTGGTACCCATCAGCTAAGTCAGGAAATTGCCACCCAATCAACACAGGAAACTGGCGCACAGACAACACAGTCAGGAATCTGGCACACAGACAACACAGTCGGGAATATGGCACACAGACAACACGTTCAGGAAACTGGCACACAGAAAACAGAGTCAGGAAACTGGTACACAGACAACACAGTCAGGATACTGGCACACAGACAACACAGTCAGGAAACTGGCACACAGAGAACTCAGTCAGGAAACTGGCACCCCGTCAACACAGTCCGGAAACTGGTACACAGACAACACAGACACTAAATTGGCGCGAAGACAACACAGTCAGGAGAATGGCACTAAGACAACAATCAGGCACTGTCACCCATACCACAGTCAGGAGACTGGCACCAAGACAACACAGTCAGGAATCTGGTGCACAGACAACACAGTCAGGAATCTGGCACACAGACAACACAGTCATGAAAATGGTACCCAGACAAGACAGTCCGGATCTGGCACAAAGACAACAGACTCGGGAATCTGGCACACAGAAAACAGATTCAGGAAATGGCACACAGGCAACACAGGCAGGAAGCTGGCACACAGATAACACAGTCAGGAAACTGGCACACAGACAACACAGTCAGGAATTTGGCACACAGACAACACAGTCAGCAAACGGGCACACAGACAACACAGTCAGGAAACTGACACACAGACAACACAGTCAGGAAACAGGCACACAGAGAACACAGTCAGGAAACTGGCACACAGAAAACACAGTCAGGAAATTGGCACCCCGACAATACACTCAGCTAACCGGCACACAGACAACACTGTCACTAAATTGGCGCAAAGACAACATAGTCAGGAGAAAGGCACTAAGACAACAGTCAGGCACTGGCAAGCAGACCACAGTCAGGAGACTGGCACCAAGACAACAGAGTCAGGAATCTGGTGCACAGACAACACAGTCAGGAATCTGGCGCACAGACAGCACAGTCAGGAAACTGGTACCCAGACACCACAGTCGGGATCTGGCACAAAGACAACAGATAAGGGAATCTGGCACACAGACAACAGATTCGGGAAATGACACAAAGGCAACACAGTCAGGAAGCTGGCACACAGGCAACACAGTCAGGAAGCAGGCACACAGGCAATACATTCAGGAAGCTGGCACACAGGCAACACAGTCAGGAAGCTGGCACACAGGCAACACATTCAGGAAGCTGGCACACAGGCATTACAGACGGGAAGCTTGCACACAGGCAACACAGTCAGGAAGCTGGCACACAGGCAACACTGCCAGGAAGCTGGTACACAGGCAACACAGCCAGGAAGCCGGCACACTGGCAACACAGTCAGGAAGCTGGCACACAGGCAATACATTCAGGAAGCTGGCACAAAGGCAACACATTCAGGAAGCAGGCACTCAGGCATTACAGACAGGAAGCTTGCACACAGGCAACACAGTCACGAAGCTGGCACACAGGCAACACAGTCAGGAAGCTGGCACACTGGCAACACAGTCAGGAAGCTGGAACATACGCAACACAGTCAGGAAACTGGCACCCAGACAACTCAGTCAGGAAACTTTCACACAGACAACACAGTCGGGAATCTGGCACACAGACAACACAGTGGGGAATCTGGCACACAGACAACACATACGGCAATCTATCACGCAGACAACACTGTCAGGAAACTGGCACACAGACAACACATTCAGGAAACTGGCACACAGACAACACAGTCAGGAAACTGGCACACAGACAACAACACACAGGAGAGAGGCACCAAGACAACAGTCAGGTAGCGGCACACAGACTACAGTCAGGAGAGTGGCACCCTGACAACACAGTCAGGAAACTGGCGCACAGACAACACAGTCAGCAAACTGGCACACAGACAACACAGTCAGGAAGCTGGCACACAGGCAACACAGTCAGGAAGCTGGCACACAGATAACACAGTCAGGAAACTGGCACACAGACAACACAGTCAGGAATTTGGCACACAGACAACACAATCAGGAAACAGGCACACAGAGAACACAGTCAGGAATGTGGCACACAGAGAACACAGTCAGGAAACTGGCACCCCGACAATACACTCAGCAAACCGGCACACAGACAACACAGTCACTAAATTGGCGCAAAGACAACATAGTCAGGAGAAAGGCACTAAGACAACAGTCAGGCACTGGTACGCAGACCACAGTCAGGAGACTGGCACCAAGACAACAGAGTCAGGAATCTGGTGCACAGACAACACAGTCAGGAATCTGGCACACAGACAACACAGTCAGGAAACTGGTACCCAGACAACACACTCGGGATCTGGCACAAAGACAACAGATGCGGGAACCTGGCAGACAGACAACAGATTCGGGAAATGGCACACAGGCAACACAGTCAGGAAGCTGGCACACAGGCAATACAGTCAGGAAGCTGGCACACAGGCAACACACTCAGGAAGCTGGCACACAGGCAACACAGACAGTAAACTGGCACACAGACAACACAGTCGGGAATCTGGCACACAGGCAACACAGTCGGGAAATTGGCACACAGGCAACACAGTCGGGAATCTGGCACACAGGCAAAACAGTCGGGAATCTGGCACACAGGCAACAACGTCAGGAAGCTTGCACGCAGGCAACACATTTGGAAGCTGGCACACAGCCACAAAGTCGGGAAGCTAGCACGCAAGCAACACAGCCGGGAATCTGGCATGCAGACAACACAGTCGGGAATCTGGCACACAGACAACACAGTCGGGAATCTGGCACACAGACAACACAGTTTGGAATCTGCCACACGGACAATACAGTCGGGAATCTGGCACACAGACAACACAGTCGGGAATCTGGTACACAGACAACACATTCGGGAATCTGGCACACAGACAACACAGTCAGGAAACTGGCACACAGACAACACTTTCAGGAAACTGGCACACAGTCAACACAGTCAGGAAACTGGCAAACAGACAAAACACACAGGAGAGAGGCACCAAGACAACAATCAGGCAGCGGCACTCAGACTACAGTCAGGAGACTGGCACCCAGACAACACAGTCAGGAAACTGGCGCACAGACAACACAGTCAGGAATCTGGCACACAGACAACACAGTCGGGAATATGGCACACAGACAACACAGACAACACAGTCGGGAAACTGGCACACAGACAACGCAGTCGGGAAACTGGCACACAGACAACACAGTCGGGAAACTGGCGCACAGACAACACAGTTAGGAAACTGGCACACCGAAAACACTGACAGGAAACTGGTACCCATCAGCTAAGTCAGGAAACTGCCACCCAATCAACACAGGAAACTGGCGCACAGACAACACAGTCAGGAATCTGGCACACAGACAACACAGTCGGGAATATGGCACACAGACAACACGTTCAGGAAACTGGCACACAGAAAACAGAGTCAGGAAACTGGTACACAGACAACACAGTCAGGATACTGGCACACAGACAACACAGTCAGGAAACTGGCACACAGAGAACTCAGTCAGGAAACTGGCACCCCGTCAACACAGTCCGGAAACTGGTACACAGACAACACAGACACTAAATTGGCGCGAAGACAACACAGTCAGGAGAATGGCACTAAGACAACAATCAGGCACTGTCACCCATACCACAGTCAGGAGACTGGCACCAAGACAACAGAGTCAGGAATCTGGTGCACAGACAACACAGTCAGGAATCTGGCACACAGACAACACAGTCATGAAAATGGTACCCAGACAAGACAGTCCGGATCTGGCACAAAGACAACAGACTCGGGAATCTGGCACACAGAAAACAGATTCAGGAAATGGCACACAGGCAACACAGGCAGGAAGCTGGCACACAGATAACACAGTCAGGAAACTGGCACACAGACAACACAGTCAGGAATTTGGCACACAGACAACACAGTCAGCAAACGGGCACACAGACAACACAGTCAGGAAACTGACACACAGACAACACAGTCAGGAAACAGGCACACAGAGAACACAGTCAGGAAACTGGCACACAGAAAACACAGTCAGGAAATTGGCACCCCGACAATACACTCAGCTAACCGGCACACAGACAACACTGTCACTAAATTGGCGCAAAGACAACATAGTCAGGAGAAAGGCACTAAGACAACAGTCAGGCACTGGCAAGCAGACCACAGTCAGGAGACTGGCACCAAGACAACAGAGTCAGGAATCTGGTGCACAGACAACACAGTCAGGAATCTGGCGCACAGACAGCACAGTCAGGAAACTGGTACCCAGACACCACAGTCGGGATCTGGCACAAAGACAACAGATAAGGGAATCTGGCACACAGACAACAGATTCGGGAAATGACACAAAGGCAACACAGTCAGGAAGCTGGCACACAGGCAACACAGTCAGGAAGCAGGCACACAGGCAATACATTCAGGAAGCTGGCACACAGGCAACACAGTCAGGAAGCTGGCACACAGGCAACACATTCAGGAAGCTGGCACACAGGCATTACAGACGGGAAGCTTGCACACAGGCAACACAGTCAGGAAGCTGGCACACAGGCAACACTGCCAGGAAGCTGGCACACAGGCAACACAGCCAGGAAGCTGGCACACTGGCAACACAGTCAGGAAGCTGGCACACAGGCAATACATTCAGGAAGCTGGCACACAGGCAACACATTCAGGAAGCAGGCACTCAGGCATTACAGACGGGAAGCTTGCACACAGGCAACACAGTCACGAAGCTGGCACACAGGCAACACAGTCAGGAAGCTGGCACACTGGCAACACAGTCAGGAAGCTGGAACATACGCAACACAGTCAGGAAACTGGCACCCAGACAACTCAGTCAGGAAACTTTCACACAGACAACACAGTCGGGAATCTGGCACACAGACAACACAGTGGGGAATCTGGCACACAGACAACACATACGGCAATCTATCACGCAGACAACACTGTCAGGAAACTGGCACACAGACAACACATTCAGGAAACTGGCACACAGACAACACAGTCAGGAAACTGGCACACAGACAACAACACACAGGAGAGAGGCACCAAGACAACAGTCAGGTAGCGGCACACAGACTACAGTCAGGAGAGTGGCACCCTGACAACACAGTCAGGAAACTGGCGCACAGACAACACAGTCAGCAAACTGGCACACAGACAACACAGTCAGGAAGCTGGCACACAGGCAACACAGTCAGGAAGCTGGCACACAGATAACACAGTCAGGAAACTGGCACACGGACAACACAGTCAGGAATTTGGCACACAGACAACACAGTCAGCAAACGGGCACACAGACAACACAGTCAGGAAACTGACACACAGACAACACAATCAGGAAACAGGCACACAGAGAACACAGTCAGGAATGTGGCACACAGAGAACACAGTCAGGAAACTGGCACCCCGACAATACACTCAGCAAACCGGCACACAGACAACACAGTCACTAAATTGGCGCAAAGACAACATAGTCAGGAGAAAGGCACTAAGACAACAGTAAGGCACTGGCACGCAGACCACAGTCAGGAGACTGGCACCAAGACAACAGAGTCAGGAATCTGGTGCACAGACAACACAGTCAGGAATCTGGCACACAGACAACACAGTCATGAAAATTGTACCCAGACAAGACAGTCGGGATCTGGCACAAAGACAACAGATTCGGGAATCTGGCACACAGAAAACAGATTCAGGAAATGGCACACAGGCAACACAGTCAGGAAGCTGGCACACAGATAACACAGTCAGGAAACTGGCACACAGACAACACAGTCAGGAAACTAGCACACAGACAACACAGTCAGCAAACGGGCACACAGACAACACAGACAGGAAACTGACACACAGACAACACAGTCAGGAAACAGGCAAACAGAGAACACAGTCAGGAAACTGGCACACAGAGAACACAGTCAGGAAACTGGCACCCCGACAATACACTCAGCAAACCGGCACACAGACAACACAGTCACTAAATTGGCGCACAGACAACACAGTCAGGAGAAAGGCACTAAGACAACAGTCAGGCACTGGCACCCAGATCACAGTCAGTAGACTGGCACCAAGACAGCAGAGTCAGGAATCTGGTGCACAGACAACACAGTCAGGAATCTGGCACACAGACAACACAGTCAGGAAACTGGTACCCAGACAAGACAGTCGGGACCTGGCACACAGGCAAAACAGTCGGGAATCTGGCACACAGGCAAAACAGTCGGGAATCTGGCACACAGGCAACAATGTCAGGAAGCTTGCACGCAGGCAACACATTTGGAAGCTGGCACACAGCCACAAAGTCGGGAAGCCAGCACGCAAGCAACACAGCCGGGAATCTGGCATGCAGACAACACAGTCGGGAATCTGGCACACAGACAGCACAGTCGGGAATCTGGCACACAGACAACACAGTTGGGAATCTGCCACACAGACAACACAGTCGGGAATCTGGCACACAGACCACACAGTCGGGAATCTGGCACACAGGCAAAACAGTCGGGAATCTGGCACACAGGCAACAATGTCAGGAAGCTTGCACGCAGGCAACACATTTGGAAGCTGGCACACAGCCACAAAGTCGGGAAGCCAGCACGCAAGCAACACAGCCGGGAATCTGGCATGCAGACAACACAGTCGGGAATCTGGCACACAGACAACACAGTCGGGAATCTGGCACACAGACAACACAGTTGGGAATCTGGCACACAGACAACACAGTCGGGAATCTGGCACACAGACCACACAGTCGGGAATCTGGTACACAGACAACACATTCGGGAATCTATCACACAGACAACACAGTCAGGAAACTGGCACACAGACAACACTTTCAGGAAACTGGCACACAGTCAACACAGTCAGGAAACTGGCAAACAGACAAAACACACAGGAGAGAGGCACAAAGACAACAATCAGGCAGCGGCACCCAGACTACAGTCAGGAGACTGGCACCCAGACAACACAGTCAGGAAACTGGTGCACAGACAACACAGTCAGGAATCTGGCACACAGACAACACAGTCGGGAATATGGCACACAGACAACACAGTCGGGAAACTGGCACACAGACAACACAGTCGGGAAACTGGCACACAGACAACACAGTCGGGAAACTGGCACACAGACAACACAGTCAGGAAACTGGCACACCGAAAACACTGACAGGAAACTGGCACCCAGACAGCTCAGTCAGGAAACTGCCACCCAATCAACTCAGTCAGGAAACTGGCACACAGACAACACGTTCAGGAAACTGGCACACAGAGAACAGAGTCAGGAAACTGGTACACAGACAACACAGTCAGGATACTGGCACACAGACAACACAGTCAGGAAACTGGCACACAGAGAAATCAGTCAGGAAACTGGCACCCCGTCAACACAGTCAGGAATCTGGCACACAGACAACACAGTCAGGAAATTGGTACCCCGACAATACACTCAGCTAACCGGCACACAGACAACACTGTCACTAAATTGGCGCAAAGACAACATAGTCAGGAGAAAGGCACTAAGACAACAGTCAGGCACTGGCACGCAGACCACAGTCAGGAGACTGGCACCAAGACAACAGAGTCAGGAATCTGGCGCACAGACAGCACAGTCAGGAAACTGGTACCCAGACACCACAGTCGGGATCTGGCACAAAGACAACAGATAAGGGAATCTGGCACACAGACAACAGATTCGGGAAATGGCACAAAGGCAACACAGTCAGGAAGCTGGCACACAGGCAACACAGTCAGGAAGCTGGCACACAGGCAATACATTCAGGAAGCTGGCACACAGGCAACACAGTCAGGAAGCTGGCACACAGGCAACACATTCAGGAAGCTGGCACACAGGCATTACAGACGGGAAGCTTGCACACAGGCAACACAGTCAGGAAGCTGGCACACAGGCAACACAGCCAGGAAGCTGGCACACAGGCAACACAGCCAGGAAGCTGGCACACTGGCAACACAGTCAGGAAGCTGGCACACAGGCAATACATTCAGGAAGCTGGCACACAGGCAACACATTCAGGAAGCTGGCACTCAGGCATTACAGATGGGAAGTTGCACACAGGCAACACAGTCACGAAGCTGGCACACAGGCAACACAGTCAGGAAGCTGGCACACAGGCAACACAGTCAGGAAGCTGGAACATACGCAACACAGTCAGGAAACTGGCACCCAGACAACTCAGTCAGGAAACTTTCACACAGACAACACAGACGGGAATCTGGCACACAGACAACACAGTGGGGAATCTGGCACACAGACAACACATACGGCAATCTATCACGCAGACAACACTGTCAGGAAACTGGCACACAGACAACACATTCAGGAAACTGGCACACAGACAACACAGTCAGGAAACTGGCACACAGACAACAACACACAGGAGAGAGGCACCAAGACAACAGTCAGGTAGCGGCACACAGACTACAGTCAGGAGAGTGGCACCCTGACAACACAGTCAGGAAACTGGCGCACAGACAACACAGTCAGCAAACTGGCACACAGACAACACAGTCAGGAAACTGACACACAGATAACACAGTCAGGAAACTGGCACACAGAGAACACAGTCAGGAAACTGGCACCCCGACAATACACTCAGCAAACCGGCACACAGACAACACAGTCACTAAATTGGCGCACAGACAACACAGTCAGGAGAAAGGCACTAAGACAACAGTCAGGCACTGGCACCCAGATCACAGTCAGTAGACTGGCACCAAGACAGCAGAGTCAGGAATCTGGTGCACAGACAACACAGTCAGGAATCTGGCACACAGACAACACAGTCAGGAAACTGGTACCCAGACAAGACAGTTGGGACCTGGCACAAAGATAACAGATGCGGGAATCTGGCACACAGACAACAGATTCGGGAAATGGCACACAGGCAACACAGTCAGGAAGCTAGCACACAGGCAACACAGTCAGGAAGCTGGCACACAGGCAACCCACTCAGGAAGCTGGCACACAGGCAACACAGACAGTAAGCTGGCACACAGACAACACAAACAGGAAACTGGTGCACAGACAACACAGTCAGGAATCTGGCGCACAGACAACACAGTCGGGAATATGGCACACAGACAACACAGTCGGGAAACTGGCACACAGACAACACAGTCGGGAAACTGGCACACAGACAACACAGTCGGGAAACTGGCACAGAGACAACACAATCAGGAAACTGGCACACCGAAAACACTGACAGGAATCTGGCACCCAGACAGCTCAGTCAGGAAACTGCCACCCAATCAACACAGTCAGGAAACTGGCACACAGACAACACGTTCAGGAAACTGGCACACAGAAAACAGAGTCAGGAAACTGGTACACAGACAACACAGTCAGGATACTGGCACACAGACAACACAGTCAGGAAACTGGCACACAGAGAAATCAGTCAGGAAACTGGCACCCCGTCAACACAGTCAGGAAACTGGTACACAGACAACACAGACACTAAATTGGTGCAAAGACAACACAGTCAGGAGAATGGCACTAAGACAAAAATCAGGCACTGGCACCCATACCTCAGTCAGGAGACTGGCACCATGACAACACAGTCAGGAATCTGGTGCACAGACAACACAGTCAGGAATCTGTCACACAGACAACAAAGTCATGAAAATGGTACCCAGACAAGACAGTCGGGATCTGGCACAAAGACAACATCTGGCACACAGAAAACAGATTCAGGAAATGGCACACAGGCAACACAGTCAGGAAGCTGGCACACAGATAACACAGTCAGGAAACTGGCACACAGACAACACAGTCAGGAATGTGGCACACAGACAACACAGTCAGCAAACTGGCACACAGACAACACAGTCAGGAAACTGACACACAGACAACACAGTCAGGAAACAGGCACACAGAGAACACAGTCAGGAAACTGGCACACAGAGAACACAGTCAGGAAACTGGCACCCCGACAATACACTCAGCAAACCGGCACACAGACAACACAGTCACTGAATTGGCGCAAAGACAACATAGTCAGGAGAAAGGCACTAAGACAACAGTAAGGCACTGGCACGCAGACCACAGTCAGGAGACTGGCACCAAGACAACAGAGTCAGGAATCTGGTGCACAGACAACACAGTCAGGAATCTGGTGCCCAGACAACACAGTCGTGATCAGGCACAAAGACAACAGAAAAGGGAATCTGGCACACCGACAACAGATTCGGGAAATGGCACACAGGCAACACAGTCAGGAAGCTGGCACACAGGCAACACAGTCAGGAAGCTGGCACACAGGCAATACATTCAGGAAGCTGGCACACAGGCAACACAGTCAGGAAGCTGGCACACAGGCAACACATTCAGGAAGCTGGCACACAGGCATTACAGACGGGAAGCTTCCACACAGGCAACACAGTCAGGAAGCTGGCACACAGGCAACACAGTCAGGAAGCTGGCACACAGACAACACAGCCAGGAAGCTGGCACACTGGCAACACAGTCAGGAATCTGGAACATAGGCAACACAGTCAGGAAAGTGGCACCCAGACAACTCAGTCAGGAAACTGTCACACAGACAACACAGTCGGGAATCTGGCACACAGACAACACATTCGGGAATCTGGCACACAGACAAGACATTCGGCAATCTATCACGCAGACAACACAGTCAGGAAATTGGCACACAGACAACACATTCAGGAAACTGGCACACAGACAACACAGTCAGGAAACTGGCACACAGACAACAACACTCAGGAGAGAGGCACCAAGACAACAGTCAGGCAGCGGCACCCAGACTACAGTCAGGAGAGTGGCACCCAGACAACACAGTCAGGAAACTGGCGGACAGACAACACAGTCAGCAAACTGGCACACAGACAACACAGTCAGGAAACTGGCACACAGACAACACAGTCAGGAAACTGACACACAGAGAACACAGTCAGGAAACTGGCACACAGAGAACACAGTCAGGAAACTGGCACCCCGACAATACACTCAGCAAACCGTCACACAGACAACACAGTCACTAAATTGGCGCACAGACAACACAGTCAGGAGAAAGGCACTAAGACAACAGTCAGGCACTGGCACCCAGATCACAGTCAGTAGACTGGCCGCAAGACAACAGAGTCAGGAATCTGGTGCACAGACAACACAGTCAGGAATCTGGCGCACAGACAAAACAGTCAGGAAACTGGAACCCAGACAAGATAGTCGGGACCTGGCACAAAGATAACAAATGCGGGAATCTGGCACACAGACAACAGATTCGGGAAATGGCACACAGGCAACACAGTCAGGAAGCTGGCACACAGGCAACACAGTCAGGAAGCTGGCACACAGGCAACACACTCAGGAAGCTGGCACACAGGCAACACAGTCAGTAAGCTGGCACACAGGCAACACATTCAAGAAGCTGGCACACAGGCAACACAGTCAGGAAGCTGGCACACTGGCAACACAGTCAGGAAGCTGGAACATAGGCAACACCGTCAGCAAACTGGCACCCAGACAACTCAGTCAGGAAACTGTCACACAGACAACACAGTCGGGAATCTGGCACACAGACAACACAGTCGGGAATCTGGCACACAGACAACACATTCGGGAATCTATCACACAGACAACACAGTCAGGAAGCTGGCACACAGACAGTCAGGAAACTGGCACACAGACAACACAGTTGGGATCTGGCCCACAGACAACATATTCGGGAAGAAAGCACACAGGCAATGGTGTCAGGAAGCTGGCACACAGGCAAAACAGTCAGGACGCTCGCACACAGGCAACACAGTCAGGAAGCTGGCTCACAGGCAATACAGTCAGGAAGCTGGCACACAGGCAACACAGTCAGGAAGCTGGCACACAGGCAACACAGTCAGGAAGCTGCAACACAGGCAACACAGTCAGGAAGCTGGCACACGGGCAACACAGTCAGGAAGCTGGCACACGGGCAACACAGTCAGGAAGCTGGCACATAGGCAACACAGACACGAAGCTGGCACACAGGCCTCACAGTCAGGAAGATGGCACACAGGCAACACATTCAGAAAGCTGGCATGTAGGCAACAAATTCAGGAAGCTGGCACACAGTCAAAACAGTTTGGAAGCTGGCACCCAGACATAGAGCTGTCAGGAAACTGGTACAAAGACAACACAGTCGGGAATTTGGCACACAGACAACACAGTCGGGAATCTGGCACACAGACAACATTGTCGGGAATCTGGCATGCAGACAACACATTCGGGAATCTGGCAAAAAGACAACACAGTCGGGAATCTGGCACACAGAAAACACAGTACGGAAGCTGGCACACAGGCAACACAGTCAGTAAGCTGGCCCACAGGCAACACAGTCATGAAACTGGCACACAGGCAACACAGTCAGGACGCTGGCACACAGGCAACACAGTCGGGAATCTGGCACACAGGCAACAACGTCAGGAAGCTTGCACGCAGGCAACACATTTGGAAGCTGGCACACAGCCACAAAGTCGGGAAGCTAGCACGCAAGCAACACAGTCGGGAATCTGGCACGCAGACAACACAGTCGGGAATCTGGCACACAGACAACACAGTCGGGAATCTGGAACACAGACAAAACAGTTGGGAATCTGCCACCCGGACAACACAGTCCGGAGTCTGGCACACAGACAACACAGTCGGACGTCAGGCACACAGACAACACGGACGGGAGTCCGGCACACAGACGACACAGTTGGGAATCTGGCACACGAACAACACAGTCGGGAATCTGGCATACAGACAACACAGTCGGGAATCTGGCACACAGACAACACAGTGGGGAATCTGGCATACAGACAACACAGACGGAATCTGGCACACTGACAACACAGTCGGGAATCTGGCACACAGACAACACAGTCGGCAATCTGGCACACAGACAACACAGTCAGGAAACTGACACACAGAGAACACAGTCAGGAAACTGGCACACAGAGAACACAGTCAGGAAACTGGCACCCCGACAATACACTCAGCAAACCGGCACACAGACAACACAGTCACTAAATTGGCGCACAGACAACACAGTCAGGAGAAAGGCACTAAGACAACAGTCAGGCACTGGCACCCAGATCACAGTCAGTAGACTGGCCGCAAGACAACAGAGTCAGGAATCTGGTGCACAGACAACACAGTCAGGAATCTGGCGCACAGACAAAACAGTCAGGAAACTGGTACCCAGACAAGATAGTCGGGACCTGGCACAAAGATAACAAATGCGGGAATCTGGCACACAGACAACAGATTCGGGAAATGGCACACAGGCAACACAGTCAGGAAGCTGGCACACAGGCAACACAGTCAGGAAGCTGGCACACAGGCAACACACTCAGGAAGCTGGCACACAGGCAACACAGTCAGTAAGCTGGCACACAGGAGACACATTCAAGAAGCTGGCACACAGGCAACACAGTCAGGAAGCTGGCACACTGGCAACACAGTCAGGAAGATGGAACATAGGCAACACAGTCAGCAAACTGGCACCCAGACAACTCAGTCAGGAAACTGTCACACAGACAACACAGTCGGGAATCTGGCACACAGACAACACAGTCGGGAATCTGGCACACAGACAACACATTCGGGAATCTATCACACAGACAACACAGTCAGGAAGCTGGCACACAGACAGTCAGGAAACTGGCACACAGACAACACAGTTGGGATCTGGCCCACAGACAACATATTCGGGAAGAAAGCACACAGGCAATGGTGTCAGGAAGCTGGCACACAGGCAAAACAGTCAGGACGCTCGCACACAGGCAACACAGTCAGGAAGCTGGCTCACAGGCAATACAGTCAGGAAGCTGGCACACAGGCAACACAGTCAGGAAGCTGGCACACAGGCAACACAGTCAGGAAGCTGGCACACGGGCAACACAGTCAGGAAGCTGGCACACGGGCAACACAGTCAGGAAGCTGGCACATAGGCAACACAGACACGAAGCTGGCACACAGGCCTCACAGTCAGGAAGATGGCACACAGGCAACACATTCAGAAAGCTGGCATGTAGGCAACAAATTCAGGAAGCTGGCACACAGTCAAAACAGTTTGGAAGCTGGCACCCAGACATAGAGCTGTCAGGAAACTGGTACAAAGACAACACAGTCGGGAATCTGGCACACAGACAACACAGTCGGGAATCTGGCACACAGACAACATTGTCGGGAATCTGGCATGCAGACAACACATTCGGGAATCTGGCAAAAAGACAACACAGTCGGGAATCTGGCACACAGAAAACACAGTCCGGAAGCTGGCACACAGGCAACACAGTCAGGAAGCTGGCCCACAGGCAACACAGTCATGAAACTGGCACACAGGCAACACAGTCAGGACGCTGGCACACAGGCAACACAGTCGGGAATCTGGCACACAGGCAACAACGTCAGGAAGCTTGAACGCAGGCAACACATTTGGAAGCTGGCACACCGCCACAAAGTCGGGAAGCTAGCACGCAAGCAACACAGTTGGGAATCTGGCACGCAGACAACACAGTCGGGAATCTGGCACACAGACAACACAGTCGGGAATCTGGAACACAGACAAAACAGTTGGGAATCTGCCACCCGGACAACACAGTCCGGAGTCTGGCACACAGACAACACAGTCGGACGTCAGGCACACAGACAACACGGACGGGAGTCTGGCACACAGACGACACAGTTGGGAATCTGGCACACGAACAACACAGTCGGGAATCTGGCATACAGACAACACAGTCGGGAATCTGGCACACAGACAACACAGTGGGGAATCTGGCATACAGACAACACAGACGGAATCTGGCACACTGACAACACAGTCGGGAATCTGGCACACAGACAACACAGTCGGCAATCTGGCACACAGACAACACAGTCGGCAGTATGGCACACAGACAACACAGTCGGGAAACTGGCACACAGGCAACACAGTCAGGAAACTGGCACATAGACAGCACAGTCAGGAAACTGGCACCCAGACAACTCAGTCAGGAAATTGTCACACAGACAACACAGACCGGAATCTGGCACACAGACAACACATTCGGGAATCTATCACACAGACAACACAGTCAGGAACCAGGCACACAAACAACACATTCAGGAAACTGGCACACAGACAACACAGTCAGGAAACTGGCACACAGACAAAACACACAGGAGAGAGGCACCAAGACAACAATCAGGCAGCGGCACCCAGACAACACAGTCAGGAAACTGGCGCAAAGACAACACAGTCAGGAATCTGGCACACAGACAACACAGTCGGGAATATGGCACACAGAAAACACAGTCGGGAAACTGGCACACAGACAACACAGTCGGGAAACTGGCACACAGACAACACAGTCGGGAAACTGGCACACAGACAACACAGTCGGGAAACTGGCACACAGTCAACACTGACAGGAAACTGGCAACCAGACAGCTCAGTCAGGAAACTGCCACCCAATCAACACAGTCAGGAAACTGGCACACAGACAACACATTCAGGAAACTGGCACACAGAAAACAGAGTCAGGAAACTGGTACACAGACAACACAGTCAGAATACTGGCACACAGACAACACAGTCAGGAAACTGGCACACAGAGAACTCAGTCAGGAAACTGGCACCCCGTCAACACAGTCAGGAAACTGGTACACAGACAACACAGACACTAAATTGGCGCAAAGACAACACAGTCAGGAGAAAGGCACTAAGACAACAGTCAGGCATTGGCACCCATACCACAGTCAGGAGACTGGCACCAAGACAACACAGTCAGGAATCTGGTGCACAGACAACACAGTCAGGAATCTGGCACACAGACAACACAGTCATGAAAATGGTACCCAGACAAGACAGTCGGGATCTGGCACAAAGACAACAGATTCGGGAATCTGGCACACAGAAAACAGATTCAGGAAATGGCACACAGGCAACACAGCCAGGAAGCTGGCACACAGGCTTCACAGTCAGGAAGCTGGCTCACAGGCTTCACAGTCAGGAAGCTGGCACACAGGCTTCACTGTCAGGAAGCTGGCATACAGGCAACACATCCAGGAAGCTGGCACACAGGCATTACAGACAGGAAGCTTGCACACAGGCAACACAGACAGGAAGCTGGCAAACAGGCAACACAGACAGGAGAGAGGCACCAAGAAAACAGTCAGGCAGTGGCACCCAGACCACAGTCAGGAGACTGGCACCCACAAAACACAGTCAGGAAACTGGCAGACAGACAACACAGTCAGGAAGCTGGCACACAGACAGTCAGGAAACTGGCACCCAGACAACACAGTTGCGATCTGGCCCACAGACAACATATTCGGGAAGAAGGCACACAGGCAATGGTGTCAGGAAGCTGGCACACAGGCAAAACAGTCAGGACGCTCGCACACAGGCAACACAGTCAGGAAGCTGGCTCACAGGCAACACAGTCAGGAAGCTGGCACATAGGCAGCACAGTCAGGAAGCTGGCACACAGGCAACACAGTCAGGAAGCTGCAACACAGGCAACACAGTCAGGAAGCTGGCACAGGGGCAACACAGTCAGGAAGCTGGCACACAGGCAACACAGTCAGGAAGATGGCACACAGGCAACACATTCAGAAAGCTGGCATGTAGGCAACAAATTCAGGAAGCTGGCACACAGTCAAAACAGTCTGGAAGCTGGCACCCAGACATAGAGCTGTCAGGAAACTGGTACAAAGACAACACAGTCGGGAATCTGGCATGCAGACAACACATTCGGGAATCTGGCATAAAACAACAAAGTCGGGAATCTGGCACACAGACAACACAGTCGGAAATCTGTCACACAGACAACACAGTCTGGAATCTGGCACACAGACAACACAGTCGGGAAATTGGCACACAGGCAACACAGTCGGAAATCTGGCACACAGGCAACACAGTTGGGAATCTGGCACACAGGCAACAACGTCAGGAAGCTTGCACGCAGGCAACATATTTGGAAGCTGGCACACAGCCTCAAAGTCGGGAAGCTAGCACGCAAGCAACACAGTCGGGAATCTGGCACGCAGACAACACAGTCGGGAATCTGGCACACAGGCAACACAGTCGGGAACCTGGCACACAGACAAAACAGTTGGGAACCTGCCACACGGACAACACAGTCGGGAGTCTGGCACACAGACGACAAACTTGGGAATCTGGCACACAGACAACACAGTCGGGAATCTGGCATATAGACAACACAGTCGGGAATCTGGCATACAGACAACACAGACGGAATCTGGCACACGGACAACACAGTCGTGAATCTGGCACACAGACAACACAGTCGGCAATCTGGCACACAGACAACACTGTCGGGAATCTGGCACACAGGCAACACAGTCAGGAAACTGGCACACAGACAGCACAGTCGGGAAACTGGCACCCAGACAACACAGTCGGGAATCTGGCACACAGACAACACAGTGGGGAATCTGGCATATAGACAACACAGTCGGGAATCTGGCATACAGACAACACAGACGGAATCTGGCACACGGACAACACAGTCGGGAAACTGGCACCCAGACAACACAGTCGGGAATCTGGCACACAGACAACACAGTCGGGAATCTGGCATATAGACAACACAGTCGGGAATCTGGCATACAGACAACACAGACGGAATCTGGCACACGGACAACACAGTCGGGAATCTGGCACACAGACAACACAGTCGGCAATCTGGCACACAGACAACACTGTCGGGAATCTGGCACACAGGCAACACAGTCAGGAAACTGGCACACAGACAGCACAGTCGGGAAACTGGCACCCAGACAACACAGTCGGGAATCTGGCACACAGACAACACAGTGGGGAATCTGGCATACAGACAACACAGACGGAATCTGGCACACTGACAACACAGTCGGGAATCTGGCACACAGACAACACAGTCGGCAATCTGGCACACAGACAACACAGTCAGGAAACTGACACACAGACAACACAGTCAGGAAACTGGCACACAGAGAACACAGTCAGGAAACTGGCACCCCGACAATACACTCAGCAAACCGGCACACAGACAACACAGTCACTAAATTGGCGCACAGACAACACAGTCAGGAGAAAGGCACTAAGACAACAGTCAGGCACTGGCACCCAGATCACAGTCAGTAGACTGGCCGCAAGACAACAGAGTCAGGAATCTGGTGCACAGACAACACAGTCAGGAATCTGGCGCACAGACAAAACAGTCAGGAAACTGGTACCCAGACAAGATAGTCGGGACCTGGCACAAAGATAACAAATGCGGGAATCTGGCACACAGACAACAGATTCGGGAAATGGCACACAGGCAACACAGTCAGGAAGCTGGCACACAGGCAACACAGTCAGGAAGCTGGCACACAGGCAACACTCTCAGGAAGCTGGCACACAGGCAACACAGTCAGTAAGCTGGCACACAGGCAACACATTCAAGAAGCTGGCACACAGGCAACACAGTCAGGAAGCTGGCACACTGGCAACACAGTCAGGAAGATGGAACATAGGCAACACAGTCAGCAAACTGGCACCCAGACAACTCAGTCAGGAAACTGTCACACAGACAACACAGTCGGGAATCTGGCACACAGACAACACAGTCGGGAATCTGGCACACAGACAACACATTCGGGAATCTATCACACAGACAACACAGTCAGGAAGCTGGCACACAGACAGTCAGGAAACTGGCACACAGACAACACAGTTGGGATCTGGCCCACAGACAACATATTCGGGAAGAAAGCACACAGGCAATGGTGTCAGGAAGCTGGCACACAGGCAAAACAGTCAGGACGCTCGCACACAGGCAACACAGTCAGGAAGCTGGCTCACAGGCAATACAGTCAGGAAGCTGGCACACAGGCAACACAGTCAGGAAGCTGGCACACAGGCAACACAGTCAGGAAGCTGCAACACAGGCAACACAGTCAGGAAGCTGGCACACGGGCAACACAGTCAGGAAGCTGGCACACGGGCAACACAGTCAGGAAGCTGGCACATAGGCAACACAGACACGAAGCTGGCACACAGGCCTCACAGTCAGGAAGATGGCACACAGGCAACACATTCAGAAAGCTGGCATGTAGGCAACAAATTCAGGAAGCTGGCACACAGTCAAAACAGTTTGGAAGCTGGCACCCAGACATAGAGCTGTCAGAAAACTGGTACAAAGACAACACAGTCGGGAATCTGGCACACAGACAACACAGTCGGGAATCTGGCACACAGACAACATTGTCGGGAATCTGGCATGCAGACAACACATTCGGGAATCTGGCAAAAAGACAACACAGACGGGAATCTGGCACACAGAAAACACAGTCCGGAAGCTGGCACACAGGCAACACAGTCAGGAAGCTGGCCCACAGGCAACACAGTCATGAAACTGGCACACAGGCAACACAGTCAGGACGCTGGCACACAGGCAACACAGTCGGGAATCTGGCACAGAGGCAACAACGTCAGGAAGCTTGAACGCAGGCAACACATTTGGAAGCTGGCACACCGCCACAAAGTCGGGAAGCTAGCACGCAAGCAACACAGTCGGGAATCTGGCACGCAGACAACACAGTCGGGAATCTGGCACACAGACAACACAGTCGGGAATCTGGAACACAGACAAAACAGTTGGGAATCTGCCACCCGGACAACACAGTCCGGAGTCTGGCACACAGACAACACAGTCGGACGTCAGGCACACAGACAACACGGACGGGAGTCTGGCACACAGACGACACAGTTGGGAATCTGGCACACGAACAACACAGTCGGGAATCTGGCATACAGACAACACAGTCGGGAATCTGGCACACAGACAACACAGTGGGGAATCTGGCATACAGACAACACAGACGGAATCTGGCACACTGACAACACAGTCGGGAATCTGGCACACAGACAACACAGTCGGCAATCTGGCACACAGACAACACAGTCGGCAGTATGGCACACAGACAACACAGTCGGGAAACTGGCACACAGGCAACACAGTCAGGAAACTGGCACATAGACAGCACAGTCAGGAAACTGGCACCCAGACAACTCAGTCAGGAAATTGTCACACAGACAACACAGACCGGAATCTGGCACACAGACAACACATTCGGGAATCTATCACACAGACAACACAGTCAGGAACCAGGCACACAAACAACACATTCAGGAAACTGGCACACAGACAACACAGTCAGGAAACTGGCACACAGACAAAACACACAGGAGAGAGGCACCAAGACAACAATCAGGCAGCGGCACCCAGACAACACAGTCAGGAAACTGGCGCAAAGACAACACAGTCAGGAATCTGGCACACAGACAACACAGTCGGGAATATGGCACACAGAAAACACAGTCGGGAAACTGGCACACAGACAACACAGTCGGGAAACTGGCACACAGACAACACAGTCGGGAAACTGGCACACAGACAACACAGTCGGGAAACTGGCACACAGTCAACACTGACAGGAAACTGGCAACCAGACAGCTCAGTCAGGAAACTGCCACCCAATCAACACAGTCAGGAAACTGGCACACAGACAACACATTCAGGAAACTGGCACACAGAAAACAGAGTCAGGAAACTGGTACACAGACAACACAGTCAGAATACTGGCACACAGACAACACAGTCAGGAAACTGGCACACAGAGAACTCAGTCAGGAAACTGGCACCCCGTCAACACAGTCAGGAAGCTGGTACACAGACAACACAGACACTAAATTGGCGCAAAGACAACACAGTCAGGAGAAAGGCACTAAGACAACAGTCAGGCACTGGCACCCATACCACAGTCAGGAGACTGGCACCAAGACAACACAGTCAGGAATCTGGTGCACAGACAACACAGTCAGGAATCTGGCACACAGACAACACAGTCATGAAAATGGTACCCAGACAAGACAGTCGGGATCTGGCACAAAGACAACAGATTCGGGAATCTGGCACACAGAAAACAGATTCAGGAAATGGCACACAGGCAACACAGCCAGGAAGCTGGCACACAGGTTTCACAGTCAGGAAGCTGGCTCACAGGCTTCACTGTCAGGAAGCTGGCACACAGGCTTCACTGTCAGGAAGCTGGCATACAGGCAACACATCCAGGAAGCTGGCACACAGGCATTACAGACAGGAAGCTTGCACACAGGCAACACAGACAGGAAGCTGGCAAACAGGCAACACAGACAGGAGAGAGGCACCAAGAAAACAGTCAGGCAGTGGCACCCAGACCACAGTCAGGAGACTGGCACCCACAAAACACAGTCAGGAAACTGGCAGACAGACAACACAGTCAGGAAGCTGGCACACAGACAGTCAGGAAACTGGCACCCAGACAACACAGTTGCGATCTGGCCCACAGACAACATATTCGGGAAGAAGGCACACAGGCAATGGTGTCAGGAAGCTGGCACACAGGCAAAACAGTCAGGACGCTCGCACACAGGCAACACAGTCAGGAAGCTGGCTCACAGGCAACACAGTCAGGAAGCTGGCACATAGGCAGCACAGTCAGGAAGCTGGCACACAGGCAACACAGTCAGGAAGCTGCAACACAGGCAACACAGTCAGGAAGCTGGCACACGGGCAACACAGTCAGGAAGCTGGCACACAGGCAACACAGTCAGGAAGATGGCACACAGGCAACACATTCAGAAAGCTGGCATGTAGGCAACAAATTCAGGAAGCTGGCACACAGTCAAAACAGTCTGGAAGCTGGCACCCAGACATAGAGCTGTCAGGAAACTGGTACAAAGACAACACAGTTGGGAAACTGGCACACAGACAACACAGTCGGGAATCTGGCACACAGACAACATTGTCGGGAATCTGGCATGCTGACAACACAGTCGGAAATCTGTCACACAGACAACACAGTCTGGAATCTGGCACACAGACAACACAGTCGGGAAATTGGCACACAGGCAACACAGTCGGAAATCTGGCACACAGGCAACACAGTTGGGAATCTGGCACACAGGCAACAACGTCAGGAAGCTTGCACGCAGGCAACATATTTGGAAGCTGGCACACAGCCTCAAAGTCGGGAAGCTAGCACGCAAGCAACACAGTCGGGAATCTGGCACGCAGACAACACAGTCGGGAATCTGGCACTCAGGCAACACAGTCGGGAACCTGGCACACAGACAAAACAGTTGGGAACCTGCCACACGGACAACACAGTCGGGAGTCTGGCACACAGACGACAAACTTGGGAATCTGGCACACAGACAACACAGTCGGGAATCTGGCATATAAACAACACAGTCGGGAATCTGGCATACAGACAACACAGACGGAATCTGGCACACGGACAACACAGTCGGGAATCTGGCACACAGACAACACATTCGGCAATCTGGCACACAGACAACACTGTCGGGAATCTGGCACACAGGCAACACAGTCAGGAAACTGGCACACAGACAGCACAGTCGGGAAACTGGCACCCAGACAACTCAGTCAGGAAACTGTCACAGAGACAACACAGTCGGGAATCTGGCACACAGACAACACAGTCGGGAATCTGGCACACAGACAACACATTCGGGAATCTATCACACAGACAACACAGTCAGGAACCAGGCACACAAACAACACATTCAGGAAACTGGCACACAGACAACACAGTCAGGAAACTGGCACACAGACAAAACACACAGGAGAGAGGCACCAAGACAACAATCAGGCAGCGGCACCCAGACTACAGTCAGGAGACTGGCACCCAAACAACACAGTCAGGAAACTGGTGCACAGACAACACAGTCAGGAATCTGCCATACAGACAACACAGACGGAATCTGGCACACGGACAACAAAGTCGGGAATCTGGCACACAGACAACACAGTCGGCAATCTGGCACACAGACAACACTGTCGGCAGTATGGCACACAGACAACACAGTCGGGAAACTGGCACACAGACAACACAGACACTAAATTGGCGCAAAGACAACACAGTCAGGAGAAAGGCACTAAGACAACAGTCAGGCACTGGCACCCATACCACAGTCAGGAGACTGGCACCAAGACAACACAGTCAGGAATCTGGTGCACAGACAACACAGTCAGGAATCTGGCACACAGACAACACAGTCATGAAAATGGTACCCAGACAAGACAGTCGGGATCTGGCACAAAGACAACAGATTCGGGAATCTGGCACACAGAAAACAGATTCAGGAAATGGCACACAGGCAACACAGCCAGGAAGCTGGCACACAGGCTTCACAGTCAGGAAGCTGGCTCACAGGCTTCACTGTCAGGAAGCTGGCACACAGGCTTCACTGTCAGGAAGCTGGCATACAGGCAACACATCCAGGAAGCTGGCACACAGGCATTACAGACAGGAAGCTTGCACACAGGCAACACAGACAGGAAGCTGGCAAACAGGCAACACAGACAGGAGAGAGGCACCAAGAAAACAGTCAGGCAGTGGCACCCAGACCACAGTCAGGAGACTGGCACCCACAAAACACAGTCAGGAAACTGGCAGACAGACAACACAGTCAGGAAGCTGGCACACAGACAGTCAGGAAACTGGCACCCAGACAACACAGTTGCGATCTGGCCCACAGACAACATATTCGGGAAGAAGGCACACAGGCAATGGTGTCAGGAAGCTGGCACACAGGCAAAACAGTCAGGACGCTCGCACACAGGCAACACAGTCAGGAAGCTGGCTCACAGGCAACACAGTCAGGAAGCTGGCACATAGGCAGCACAGTCAGGAAGCTGGCACACAGGCAACACAGTCAGGAAGCTGCAACACAGGCAACACAGTCAGGAAGCTGGCACACGGGCAACACAGTCAGGAAGCTGGCACACAGGCAACACAGTCAGGAAGATGGCACACAGGCAACACATTCAGAAAGCTGGCATGTAGGCAACAAATTCAGGAAGCTGGCACACAGTCAAAACAGTCTGGAAGCTGGCACCCAGACATAGAGCTGTCAGGAAACTGGTACAAAGACAACACAGTTGGGAAACTGGCACACAGACAACACAGTCGGGAATCTGGCACACAGACAACATTGTCGGGAATCTGGCATGCTGACAACACAGTCGGAAATCTGTCACACAGACAACACAGTCTGGAATCTGGCACACAGACAACACAGTCGGGAAATTGGCACACAGGCAACACAGTCGGAAATCTGGCACACAGGCAACACAGTTGGGAATCTGGCACACAGGCAACAACGTCAGGAAGCTTGCACGCAGGCAACATATTTGGAAGCTGGCACACAGCCTCAAAGTCGGGAAGCTAGCACGCAAGCAACACAGTCGGGAATCTGGCACGCAGACAACACAGTCGGGAATCTGGCACTCAGGCAACACAGTCGGGAACCTGGCACACAGACAAAACAGTTGGGAACCTGCCACATGGACAACACAGTCGGGAGTCTGGCACACAGACGACAAACTTGGGAATCTGGCACACAGACAACACAGTCGGGAATCTGGCATATAAACAACACAGTCGGGAATCTGGCATACAGACAACACAGACGGAATCTGGCACACGGACAACACAGTCGGGAATCTGGCACACAGACAACACAGTCGGCAATCTGGCACACAGACAACACTGTCGGGAATCTGGCACACAGGCAACACAGTCAGGAAACTGGCACACAGACAGCACAGTCGGGAAACTGGCACCCAGACAACTCAGTCAGGAAACTGTCACAGAGACAACACAGTCGGGAATCTGGCACACAGACAACACAGTCGGGAATCTGGCACACAGACAACACATTCGGGAATCTATCACACAGACAACACAGTCAGGAACCAGGCACACAAACAACACATTCAGGAAACTGGCACACAGACAACACAGTCAGGAAACTGGCACACAGACAAAACACACAGGAGAGAGGCACCAAGACAACAATCAGGCAGCGGCACCCAGACTACAGTCAGGAGACTGGCACCCAGACAACACAGTCAGGAAACTGGTGCACAGACAACACAGTCAGGAATGTGCCATACAGACAACACAGACGGAATCTGGCACACGGACAACAAAGTCGGGAATCTGGCACACAGACAACACAGTCGGCAATCTGGCACACAGACAACACTGTCGGCAGTATGGCACACAGACAACACAGTCGGGAAACTGGCACACAGGCAACACAGTCAGGAAACTGGCACACAGACAGCACAGTCTGGAAACTGGCACCCAGACAACTCAGTCAGGAAACTGTCACAGAGACAACACAGTCGGGAATCTGGCACACAGACAACACAGTCGGGAATCTGGCACACAGACAACACATTCGGGAATCTATCACACAGACAACACAGTCAGGAACCAGGCACACAAACAACACATTCAGGAAACTGGCACACAGACAACACAGTCAGGAAACTGGCACACAGACAAAACACACAGGAGAGAGGCACCAAGACAACAATCAGGCAGCGGCACCCAGACTACAGTCAGGAGACTGGCACCCAGACAACACAGTCAGGAAACTGGCACACAGACAACACAGTCAGGAATCTGGCACACAGACAACACAGTCGGGAATATGGCACACAGAAAACACAGTCGGGAAACTGGCACACAGACAACACAGTCGGGAAACTGGCACACAGACAACACAGTCGAAAAACTGGAACACAGACAACACAGTCGGGAAACTGGCACACAGACAACACTGACAGGAAACTGGCACCCAGACAGCTCAGTCAGGAAACTGCCACCCAATCAACACAGTCAGGAAACTGGCACACAGACAACACATTCAGGAAACTGGCACACAGAAAACAGAGTCAGGAAACTGGTACACAGACAACACAGTCAGGATACTGGCACACAGACAACACAGTCAGGAAACTGGCACACAGAGAACTCAGTCAGGAAACTGGCACCCCGTCAACACAGTCAGGAAACTGGTACACAGACAACACAGACACTAAATTGGCGCAAAGACAACACAGTCAGGAGAAAGGCACTAAGACAACAGTCAGGCATTGGCACCCATACCACAGTCAGGAGACTGGCACCAAGACAACACAGTCAGGAATCTGGTGCACAGACAACATAGTCAGGAACCTGGCACACAGACAACACAGTCATGAAAATGGTACCCAGACAAGACAGTCGGGATCTGGCACAAAGACAACAGATTCGGGAATCTGGAACACAGAAAACAGATTCAGGAAATGGCACACAGGCAACACAGCCAGGAAGCTGGCACACAGGCTCCACAGTCAGGAAGCTGGCTCAAAGGCTTCACAGGCAGGAAGCTGGCACACAGGCTTCACTGTCAGGAAGCTGGCACACAGGCAACACATCCAGGAAGCTGGCACACAGGCATTATAGACAGGAAGCTTGCACACAGACAACACAGTCGGGAAACTGGCACACAGGCAAAACAGTCAGGAAACTGGCACACAGACAGCACAGTCAGCAAACTGGGACACAAACAACACAGTCATGAAACTGGCACACAGACAACACAGACAGGAGAGAGGGACGAAGTAAACAGTCATGCAGCGGCACCCAGACTACAGTCAGGAGACTGGCACCCAGAAAACACAGTCAGGAAACTGGCACACAGACAACACAGTCGGGAGTCTGGCACACAGACAACACAGTCGGCAATCTGGCACACAGACAACACAGTCGGCAGTATGGCACACAGACAACACAGTCGGGAAACTGGCACACAGACAACACAGTCGGGAAACTGGCACACAGGCAACACAGTCAGGAAACTGGCACAAAGACAACACTGACAGGAAACTGGCACCCAGACAGCTCAGTCAGGAAACTGCCACCCAATCAACCAGTCAGGAAACTGGTACACAGACAACACGTTCAGGAATCTGGCACACAGAAAACAGAGTCAGGAAACTGGTACACAAACAACACAGTCAGGATACTGGCACACAGACAACACAGTCAGGAAACTGGCACACAGAGAACTCAGTCAGGAAACTGGCACCCCGTCAACACAGTCAGGAAACTGGTACACAGACAACACAGACACTAAATTGACGCAAAGACAACACAGTCAGGAGAATGGCACTAAGACAACAATCACGCACTGGCACCCATACCACAGTCAGGAGACTGGCACCAAGACAACACAGTCAGGAATCTGGCACACAGACAACACAGTCATGAAAATGGTACCCAGACAAGACAGTCGGGATCTGGCACAAAGACAACAGATTCGGGAATCTGGCACACAGAAAACAGATTCAGGAAATGGCACACAGGCAACACAGTCAGGAAGCTTGCACACAGATAACACAGTCAGGAAACTGGCACACAGACAACACAGTCAGGAAACTGACACACAGACAACACAGTCAGGAAACAGGCACACAGAGAACACAGTCAGGAAACTGGCACACAGAGAACACAGTCAGGAAACTGGCACCCCGACAATACACTCAGCAAACCGGCACACAGACAACACAGTCACTAAATTGGCGCAAAGACAACATAGTCAGGAGAAAGGCACTAAGACAACAGTAAGGCACTGGCACGCAGACCACAGTCAGGAGACTGGCACCAAGACAACAGAGTCAGGAATCTGGTGCACAGACAACACAGTCAGGAATCTGGCGCACAGACAACACAGTCAGGAAACTGGTACCCAGACAACACAGTCGGGATCTGGCACAAAGACAACAGATAAGGGAATCTGGCACACAGACAACAGATTCGGGAAATGGCACACAGGCAACACAGTCAGGAAGCTGGCACACAGGCAACACAGTCAGTAAGCTGGCACACAGGCAATACATTCAGGAAGCTGGCACACAGGCAACACAGTCAGGAAGCTGGCACACAGGCAACACATTCAGGAAGCTGGCACACAGGCATTACAGACGGGAAGCTTGCACACAGGCAACACAGTCAGGAAAATGGCACCCAGACAACTCTGTCAGGAAACTGTCACACAGACAACACAGTCGGGAATCTGGCACACAGACAACACAGTCGGGAATCTGGCACACAGACAACACATTCGGCAATCTATCATGCAGACAACACAGTCAGGAAATTGGCACACAGACAACACATTCAGGAAACTGGCACACAGACAACACAGTCAGGAAACTGGCACACAGACAACAACACACAGGAGAGAGGCACCAAGACAACAGTCAGGCAGCGGCACCCAGACTATAGTCAGGAGAGTGGCACCCAGACAACACAGTCAGGAAACTGGCGCACAGACAACACAGTCAGCAAACTGGCACACAGACAACCTAGTCAGGAAACTGGCACACAGACAACACAGTCAGGAAACTGACACACAGACAACACAGTCAGGAAACTGGCACACAGAGAACACAGTCAGGAAACTGGCACCCCGACAATACACTCAGCAAACCGGCACACAGACAACACAGTCACTAAATTGGCGCACAGACAACACAGTCAGGAGAAAGGCACTAAGACAACAGTCAGGCACTGGCACCCAGATCACAGTCAGTAGACTGGCACCAAGACAACATAGTCAGGAATCTGGTGCACAGACAACACAGTCAGGAATCTGGCGCACAGACAACACAGTCAGGAAACTGGTACCCAGACAAGATAGTCGGGACCTGGCACAAAGATAACAGCTGCGGGAATCTGGCACACAGACAACAGATTCGGGAAATGGCACACAGGCAACACAGTCAGGAAGCTGGCACAGAGGCAACACACTCAGGAAGCTGGCACACAGGCAACACACTCAGGAAGCTGGCACGCAGGCAACACAGTCAGTAAGCTGGCACACAGTCAACACATTCAAGAAACTGGCACACAGGCAACACAGTGAGTAAGCTGGCACACTGGCAACACAGTCAGGAACCTGGAACATAGGCAACACAGTCAGGAAACTGGCACCCAGACAACTCAGTCAGGAAACTGTCACACAGACAACACAGTCGGGAATCTGGCATTTAGACAACACAGTCGGGAATCTGGCACACTGACAACACATACGGGAATCTATCAGACAGACAGCACAGTCAGGAAACTGGCACACAGACAACACATTCAGGAAACTGGCACACAGACAACACAGTCAGGAAACTTGCACACAGACAACACACACAGGAGAGAGGCACGAAGACAACAGTCAGGCAGCTGCACCCAGACTCCAGTCAGGAGACTGGCACCCAGACAACACAGTCAGGAAACTGGCGCACAGACAACACAGTCAGGAATCTGGCCCACAGACAACACATTCGGGAATATGGCACACAGACAACACAGTCGGGAAACTGGCACACAGACAACACAGTCAGGAAACTGACACACAGAGAACACAGTCAGGATACTGGAAACCCGACAATACACTCAGCAAACCGGAACACAGACAACACAGTCAGGATACTGGCACACAGACAACACAGTCAGCAAACTGGTACACAGACAACACAGACACTAAACTGGCGCAAAGACAACACAGTCAGGAGAAAGGCACTAAGACAGCAGTCAGGCATTGGCACCCATACCACAGTAAGAAGACTGGCACCAAGACAACACAGTCAGGAATCTGGTGCACAGACAACACAGTCAGGAATCTGGCACGCAGACAACACATTCAGGAAAATGTTACCCAGACAAGATAGTCGGGATATGGCACAAAGACAACAGATTCGGGAATCTGGCACACAGAAAACAGATTCAGGAAATGGCACACATGCAACACAGTCAGGAAGCTGGCACACAGGCAACACAGTCAGGAAGCTGGCACACAGGCTTCACAGTCAGGAAGCTGGCACACAGGCTTCACAGTCAGGAAGCTGGCACACAGGCTTCACAGTTAGGAAGCTGGCACACAGGCTTCACAGACAGGAAACTGGCAGCCAGACAACTCATTCAGGAAACTGGCACACAGACAACACAGTCTGGAATCTGGCACACAGACAACACAGTCGGGAATCTGGTACACAGACAACACAGTCAGGAAGCTGGCACACAGTCAACACATTCAGGAAGCTGGCACACAGGCAACACAGTCAGGAAACTGGCACACAGACAACACACACAGGAGAGAGGCACGAAGACAACAGTCAGGCAGCTGCACCCAGACTCCAGTCAGGAGACTGGCACCCAGACAACACAGTCAGGAAACTGGCGCACAGACAACACAGTCAGGAATCTGGCACACAGACAACACATTCGGGAATATGGCACACAGACAACACAGTCGGGAAACTGGCACACAGACAACACAGTCAGGAAACTGACACACAGAGAACACAGTCAGGATACTGGAAACCCGACAATACACTCAGCAAACCGGAACACAGACAACACAGTCAGGATACTGGCACACAGACAACACAGTCAGCAAACTGGTACACAGACAACACAGACACTAAACTGGCGCAAAGACAACACAGTCAGGAGAAAGGCACTAAGACAGCAGTCAGGCATTGGCACCCATACCACAGTAAGAAGACTGGCACCAAGACAACACAGTCAGGAATCTGGTGCACAGACAACACAGTCAGGAATCTGGCACGCAGACAACACAGTCGGGAATCTGGCACACAGACAACACAGTCGGAAATCTGGCACACAGGCAACACAGTTGGGAATCTGGCACACAGGCAACAACGTCAGGAAGCTTGCACGCAGGCAACATATTTGGAAGCTGGCACACAGCCTCAAAGTCGGGAAGCTAGCACGCAAGCAACACAGTCGGGAATCTGGCACGCAGACAACACAGTCGGGAATCTGGCACACAGGCAACACAGTCGGGAACCTGGCACACAGACAAAACAGTTGGGAACCTGCCACACGGACAACACAGTCGGGAGTCTGGCACACAGACGACAAACTTGGGAATCTGGCACACAGACAACACAGTCGGGAATCTGGCATATAAACAACACAGTCGGAAATCTGGCATACAGACAACACAGACGGAATCTGGCACACGGACAACACAGTCGGGAATCTGGCACACAGACAACACAGTCGGCAATCTGGCACACAGACAACACTGTCGGGAATCTGGCACACAGGCAACACAGTCAGGAAACTGGCACACAGACAGCACAGTCGGGAAACTGGCACCCAGACAACTCAGTCAGGAAACTGTCACAGAGACAACACAGTCGGGAATCTGGCACACAGACAACACAGTCGGGAATCTGGCACACAGACAACACATTCGGGAATCTATCACACAGACAACACAGTCAGGAACCAGGCACACAAACAACACATTCAGGAAACTGGCACACAGACAACACAGTCAGGAAACTGGCACACAGACAAAACACACAGGAGAGAGGCACCAAGACAACAATCAGGCAGCGGCACCCAGACTACAGTCAGGAGACTGGCACCCAGACAACACAGTCAGGAAACTGGTGCACAGACAACACAGTCAGGAATCTGCCATACAGACAACACAGACGGAATCTGGCACAAGGACAACAAAGTCGGGAATCTGGCACACAGACAACACAGTCGGCAATCTGGCACACAGACAACACTGTCGGCAGTATGGCACACAGACAACACAGTCGGGAAACTGGCACACAGGCAACACAGTCAGGAAACTGGCACACAGACAGCACAGTCTGGAAACTGGCACCCAGACAACTCAGTCAGGAAACTGTCACAGAGACAACACAGTCGGGAATCTGGCACACAGACAACACAGTCGGGAATCTGGCACACAGACAACACATTCGGGAATCTATCACACAGACAACACAGTCAGGAACCAGGCACACAAACAACACATTCAGGAAACTGGCACACAGACAACACAGTCAGGAAACTGGCACACAGACAAAACACACAGGAGAGAGGCACCAAGACAACAATCAGGCAGCGGCACCCAGACTACAGTCAGGAGACTGGCACCCAGACAACACAGTCAGGAAACTGGCACACAGACAACACAGTCAGGAATCTGGCACACAGACAACACAGTCGGGAATATGGCACACTGAAAACACAGTCGGGAAACTGGCACACAGACAACACAGTCGGGAAACTGGCACACAGACAACACAGTCGAAAAACTGGAACACAGACAACACAGTCGGGAAACTGGCACACAGACAACACTGACAGGAAACTGGCACCCAGACAGCTCAGTCAGGAAACTGCCACCCAATCAACACAGTCAGGAAACTGGCACACAGACAACACATTCAGGAAACTGGCACACAGAAAACAGAGTCAGGAAACTGGTACACAGACAACACAGTCAGGATACTGGCACACAGACAACACAGTCAGGAAACTGGCACACAGAGAACTCAGTCAGGAAACTGGCACCCCGTCAACACAGTCAGGAAACTGGTACACAGACAACACAGACACTAAATTGGCGCAAAGACAACACAGTCAGGAGAAAGGCACTAAGACAACAGTCAGGCATTGGCACCCATACCACAGTCAGGAGACTGGCACCAAGACAACACAATCAGGAATCTGGTGCACAGACAACATAGTCAGGAACCTGGCACACAGACAACACAGTCATGAAAATGGTACCCAGACAAGACAGTCGGGATCTGGCACAAAGACAACAGATTCGGGAATCTGGCACACAGAAAACAGATTCAGGAAATGGCACACAGGCAACACAGCCAGGAAGCTGGCACACAGGCTCCACAGTCAGGAAGCTGGCTCACAGGCTTCACAGGCAGGAAGCTGGCACACAGGCTTCACTGTCAGGAAGCTGGCACACAGGCAACACATCCAGGAAGCTGGCACACAGGCATTACAGACAGGAAGCTTGCACACAGACAACACAGTCGGGAAACTGGCACACAGGCAAAACAGTCAGGAAACTGGCACACAGACAGCACAGTCAGCAAACTGGGACACAAACAACACAGTCATGAAACTGGCACACAGACAACACAGACAGGAGAGAGGGACGAAGTAAACAGTCATGCAGCGGCACCCAGACTACAGTCAGGAGACTGGCACCCAGAAAACACAGTCAGGAAACTGGCACACAGACAACACAGTCGGGAGTCTGGCACACAGACAACACAGTCGGCAATCTGGCACACAGACAACACAGTCGGCAGTATGGCACACAGACAACACAGTCGGGAAACTGGCACACAGACAACACAGTCGGGAAACTGGCACACAGGCAACACAGTCAGGAAACTGGCACAAAGACAACACTGACAGGAAACTGGCACCCAGACAGCTCAGTCAGGAAACTGCCACCCAATCAACCAGTCAGGAAACTGGTACACAGACAACACGTTCAGGAATCTGGCACACAGAAAACAGAGTCAGGAAACTGGTACACAAACAACACAGTCAGGATACTGGCACACAGACAACACAGTCAGGAAACTGGCACACAGAGAACTCAGTCAGGAAACTGGCACCCCGTCAACACAGTCAGGAAACTGGTACACAGACAACACAGACACTAAATTGACGCAAAGACAACACAGTCAGGAGAATGGCACTAAGACAACAATCACGCACTGGCACCCATACCACAGTCAGGAGACTGGCACCAAGACAACACAGTCAGGAATCTGGCACACAGACAACACAGTCATGAAAATGGTACCCAGACAAGACAGTCGGGATCTGGCACAAAGACAACAGATTCGGGAATCTGGCACACAGAAAACAGATTCAGGAAATGGCACACAGGCAACACAGTCAGGAAGCTTGCACACAGATAACACAGTCAGGAAACTGGCACACAGACAACACAGTCAGGAAACTGACACACAGACAACACAGTCAGGAAACAGGCACACAGAGAACACAGTCAGGAAACTGGCACACAGAGAACACAGTCAGGAAACTGGCACCCCGACAATACACTCAGCAAACCGGCACACAGACAACACAGTCACTAAATTGGCGCAAAGACAACATAGTCAGGAGAAAGGCACTAAGACAACAGTAAGGCACTGGCAAGCAGACCACAGTCAGGAGACTGGCACCAAGACAACAGAGTCAGGAATCTGGTGCACAGACAACACAGTCAGGAATCTGGCGCACAGACAACACAGTCAGGAAACTGGTACCCAGACAACACAGTCGGGATCTGGCACAAAGACAACAGATAAGGGAATCTGGCACACAGACAACAGATTCGGGAAATGGCACACAGGCAACACAGTCAGGAAGCTGGCACACAGGCAACACAGTCAGTAAGCTGGCACACAGGCAATACATTCAGGAAGCTGGCACACAGGCAACACAGTCAGGAAGCTGGCACACAGGCAACACATTCAGGAAGCTGGCACACAGGCATTACAGACGGGAAGCTTGCACACAGGCAACACAGTCAGGAAAATGGCACCCAGACAACTCTGTCAGGAAACTGTCACACAGACAACACAGTCGGGAATCTGGCACACAGACAACACAGTCGGGAATCTGGCACACAGACAACACATTCGGCAATCTATCATGCAGACAACACAGTCAGGAAATTGGCACACAGACAACACATTCAGGAAACTGGCACACAGACAACACAGTCAGGAAACTGGCACACAGACAACAACACACAGGAGAGAGGCACCAAGACAACAGTCAGGCAGCGGCACCCAGACTATAGTCAGGAGAGTGGCACCCAGACAACACAGTCAGGAAACTGGCGCACAGACAACACAGTCAGCAAACTGGCACACAGACAACCTAGTCAGGAAACTGGCACACAGACAACACAGTCAGGAAACTGACACACAGACAACACAGTCAGGAAACTGGCACACAGAGAACACAGTCAGGAAACTGGCACCCCGACAATACACTCAGCAAACCGGCACACAGACAACACAGTCACTAAATTGGCGCACAGACAACACAGTCAGGAGAAAGGCACTAAGACAACAGTCAGGCACTGGCACCCAGATCACAGTCAGTAGACTGGCACCAAGACAACATAGTCAGGAATCTGGTGCACAGACAACACAGTCAGGAATCTGGCGCACAGACAACACAGTCAGGAAACTGGTACCCAGACAAGATAGTCGGGACCTGGCACAAAGATAACAGCTGCGGGAATCTGGCACACAGACAACAGATTCGGGAAATGGCACACAGGCAACACAGTCAGGAAGCTGGCACAGAGGCAACACACTCAGGAAGCTGGCACACAGGCAACACACTCAGGAAGCTGGCACGCAGGCAACACAGTCAGTAAGCTGGCACACAGTCAACACATTCAAGAAACTGGCACACAGGCAACACAGTGAGTAAGCTGGCACACTGGCAACACAGTCAGGAACCTGGAACATAGGCAACACAGTCAGGAAACTGGCACCCAGACAACTCAGTCAGGAAACTGTCACACAGACAACACAGTCGGGAATCTGGCATTTAGACAACACAGTCGGGAATCTGGCACACTGACAACACATACGGGAATCTATCAGACAGACAGCACAGTCAGGAAACTGGCACACAGACAACACATTCAGGAAACTGGCACACAGACAACACAGTCAGGAAACTTGCACACAGACAACACACACAGGAGAGAGGCACGAAGACAACAGTCAGGCAGCTGCACCCAGACTCCAGTCAGGAGACTGGCACCCAGACAACACAGTCAGGAAACTGGCGCACAGACAACACAGTCAGGAATCTGGCCCACAGACAACACATTCGGGAATATGGCACACAGACAACACAGTCGGGAAACTGGCACACAGACAACACAGTCAGGAAACTGACACACAGAGAACACAGTCAGGATACTGGAAACCCGACAATACACTCAGCAAACCGGAACACAGACAACACAGTCAGGATACTGGCACACAGACAACACAGTCAGCAAACTGGTACACAGACAACACAGACACTAAACTGGCGCAAAGACAACACAGTCAGGAGAAAGGCACTAAGACAGCAGTCAGGCATTGGCACCCATACCACAGTAAGAAGACTGGCACCAAGACAACACAGTCAGGAATCTGGTGCACAGACAACACAGTCAGGAATCTGGCACGCAGACAACACATTCAGGAAAATGTTACCCAGACAAGATAGTCGGGATATGGCACAAAGACAACAGATTCGGGAATCTGGCACACAGAAAACAGATTCAGGAAATGGCACACATGCAACACAGTCAGGAAGCTGGCACACAGGCAACACAGTCAGGAAGCTGGCACACAGGCTTCACAGTCAGGAAGCTGGCACACAGGCTTCACAGTCAGGAAGCTGGCACACAGGCTTCACAGTTAGGAAGCTGGCACACAGGCTTCACAGACAGGAAACTGGCAGCCAGACAACTCATTCAGGAAACTGGCACACAGACAACACAGTCTGGAATCTGGCACACAGACAACACAGTCGGGAATCTGGTACACAGACAACACAGTCAGGAAGCTGGCACACAGTCAACACATTCAGGAAGCTGGCACACAGGCAACACAGTCAGGAAACTGGCACACAGACAACACACACAGGAGAGAGGCACGAAGACAACAGTCAGGCAGCTGCACCCAGACTCCAGTCAGGAGACTGGCACCCAGACAACACAGTCAGGAAACTGGCGCACAGACAACACAGTCAGGAATCTGGCACACAGACAACACATTCGGGAATATGGCACACAGACAACACAGTCGGGAAACTGGCACACAGACAACACAGTCAGGAAACTGACACACAGAGAACACAGTCAGGATACTGGAAACCCGACAATACACTCAGCAAACCGGAACACAGACAACACAGTCAGGATACTGGCACACAGACAACACAGTCAGCAAACTGGTACACAGACAACACAGACACTAAACTGGCGCAAAGACAACACAGTCAGGAGAAAGGCACTAAGACAGCAGTCAGGCATTGGCACCCATACCACAGTAAGAAGACTGGCACCAAGACAACACAGTCAGGAATCTGGTGCACAGACAACAGAGTCAGGAATCTGGCACGCAGACAACACAGTCGGGAATCTGGCACACAGACAACACAGTCGGGAATCTGGAACACAGACAAAACAGTTGGGAATCTGCCACCCGGACAACACAGTCCGGAGTCTGGCACACAGACAACACAGTCGGACGTCAGGCACACAGACAACACGGACGGGAGTCTGGCACACAGACGACACAGTTGGGAAAATGGCACACGAACAACAAAGTCGGGAATCTGGCATACAGACAACACAGTCGGGAATCTGGCACACAGACAACACAGTGGGGAATCTGGCATACAGACAACACAGACGGAATCTGGCACACTGACAACACAGTCGGGAATCTGGCACACAGACAACACAGTCGGCAATCTGGCACACAGACAACACAGTCGGCAGTATGGCACACAGACAACACAGTCGGGAAACTGGCACACAGGCAACACAGTCAGGAAACTGGCACATAGACAGCACAGTCAGGAAACTGGCACCCAGACAACTCAGTCAGGAAATTGTCACACAGACAACACAGACCGGAATCTGGCACACAGACAACACATTCGGGAATCTATCACACAGACAACACAGTCAGGAACCAGGCACACAAACAACACATTCAGGAAACTGGCACACAGACAACACAGTCAGGAAACTGGCACACAGACAAAACACACAGGAGAGAGGCACCAAGACAACAATCAGGCAGCGGCACCCAGACAACACAGTCAGGAAACTGGCGCAAAGACAACACAGTCAGGAATCTGGCACACAGACAACACAGTCGGGAATATGGCACACAGAAAACACAGTCGGGAAACTGGCACACAGACAACACAGTCGGGAAACTGGCACACAGACAACACAGTCGGGAAACTGGCACACAGACAACACAGTCGGGAAACTGGCACACAGTCAACACTGACAGGAAACTGGCAACCAGACAGCTCAGTCAGGAAACTGCCACACAATCAACACAGTCAGGAAACTGGCACACAGACAACACATTCAGGAAACTGGCACACAGAAAACAGAGTCAGGAAACTGGTACACAGACAACACAGTCAGGATACTGGCACACAGACAACACAGTCAGGAAACTGGCACACAGAGAACTCAGTCAGGAAACTGGCACCCCGTCAACACAGTCAGGAAACTGGTACACAGACAACACAGACACTAAATTGGCGCAAAGACAACACAGTCAGGAGAAAGGCACTAAGACAACAGTCAGGCACTGGCACCCATACCACAGTCAGGAGACTGGCACCAAGACAACACAGTCAGGAATCTGGTGCACAGACAACACAGTCAGGAATCTGGCACACAGACAACACAGTCATGAAAATGGTACCCAGACAAGACTGTCGGGATCTGGCACAAAGACAACAGATTCGGGAATCTGGCACACAGAAAACAGATTCAGGAAATGGCACACAGGCAACACAGCCAGGAAGCTGGCACACAGGCTTCACAGTCAGGAAGCTGGCTCACAGGCTTCACAGTCAGGAAGCTGGCACACAGGCTTCACTGTCAGGAAGCTGGCATACAGGCAACACATCCAGGAAGCTGGCACACAGGCATTACAGACAGGAAGCTTGCACACAGGCAACACAGACAGGAAGCTGGCAAACAGGCAACACAGACAGGAGAGAGGCACCAAGAAAACAGTCAGGCAGTGGCACCCAGACCACAGTCAGGAGACTGGCACCCACAAAACACAGTCAGGAAACTGGCAGACAGACAACACAGTCAGGAAGCTGGCACACAGACAGTCAGGAAACTGGCACCCAGACAACACAGTTGCGATCTGGCCCACAGACAACATATTCGGGAAGAAGGCACACAGGCAATGGTGTCAGGAAGCTGGCACACAGGCAAAACAGTCAGGACGCTCGCACACAGGCAACACAGTCAGGAAGCTGGCTCACAGGCAACACAGTCAGGAAGCTGGCACATAGGCAGCACAGTCAGGAAGCTGGCACACAGGCAACACAGTCAGGAAGCTGCAACACAGGCAACACAGTCAGGAAGCTGGCACACGGGCAACACAGTCAGGAAGCTGGCACACAGGCAACACAGTCAGGAAGATGGCACACAGGCAACACATTCAGAAAGCTGGCATGTAGGCAACAAATTCAGGAAGCTGGCACACAGTCAAAACAGTCTGGAAGCTGGCACCCAGACATAGAGCTGTCAGGAAACTGGTACAAAGACAACACAGTTGGGAAACTGGCACACAGACAACACAGTCGGGAATCTGGCACACAGACAACATTGTCGGGAATCTGGCATGCTGACAACACAGTCGGAAATCTGTCACACAGACAACACAGTCTGGAATCTGACACACAGACAACACAGTCGGGAAATTGGCACACAGGCAACACAGTCGGAAATCTGGCACACAGGCAACACAGTTGGGAATCTGGCACACAGGCAACAACGTCAGGAAGCTTGCACGCAGGCAACATATTTGGAAGCTGGCACACAGCCTCAAAGTCGGGAAGCTAGCACGCAAGCAACACAGTCGGGAATCTGGCACGCAGACAACACAGTCGGGAATCTGGCACACAGGCAACACAGTCGGGAACCTGGCACACAGACAAAACAGTTGGGAACCTGCCACACGGACAACACAGTCGGGAGTCTGGCACACAGACGACAAACTTGGGAATCTGGCACACAGACAACACAGTCGGGAATCTGGCATATAAACAACACAGTCGGGAATCTGGCATACAGACAACACAGACGGAATCTGGCACACGGACAACACAGTCGGGAATCTGGCACACAGACAACACAGTCGGCAATCTGGCACACAGACAACACTGTCGGGAATCTGGCACACAGGCAACACAGTCAGGAAACTGGCACACAGACAGCACAGTCGGGAAACTGGCACCCAGACAACTCAGTCAGGAAACTGTCACAGAGACAACACAGTCGGGAATCTGGCACACAGACAACACAGTCGGGAATCTGGCACACAGACAACACATTCGGGAATCTATCACACAGACAACACAGTCAGGAACCAGGCACACAAACAACACATTCAGGAAACTGGCACACAGACAACACAGTCAGGAAACTGGCACACAGACAAAACACACAGGAGAGAGGCACCAAGACAACAATCAGGCAGCGGCACCCAGACTACAGTCAGGAGACTGGCACCCAGACAACACAGTCAGGAAACTGGTGCACAGACAACACAGTCAGGAATGTGCCATACAGACAACACAGACGGAATCTGGCACACGGACAACAAAGTCGGGAATCTGGCACACAGACAACACAGTCGGCAATCTGGCACACAGACAACACTGTCGGCAGTATGGCACACAGACAACACAGTCGGGAAACTGGCACACAGGCAACACAGTCAGGAAACTGGCACACAGACAGCACAGTCTGGAAACTGGCACCCAGACAACTCAGTCAGGAAACTGTCACAGAGACAACACAGTCGGGAATCTGGCACACAGACAACACAGTCGGGAATCTGGCACACAGACAACACATTCGGGAATCTATCACACAGACAACACAGTCAGGAACCAGGCACACAAACAACACATTCAGGAAACTGGCACACAGACAACACAGTCAGGAAACTGGCACACAGACAAAACACACAGGAGAGAGGCACCAAGACAACAATCAGGCAGCGGCACCCAGACTACAGTCAGGAGACTGGCACCCAGACAACACAGTCAGGAAACTGGCACACAGACAACACAGTCAGGAATCTGGCACACAGACAACACAGTCGGGAATATGGCACACAGAAAACACAGTCGGGAAACTGGCACACAGACAACACAGTCGGGAAACTGGCACACAGACAACACAGTCGAAAAACTGGAACACAGACAACACAGTCGGGAAACTGGCACACAGACAACACTGACAGGAAACTGGCACCCAGACAGCTCAGTCAGGAAACTGCCACCCAATCAACACAGTCAGGAAACTGGCACACAGACAACACATTCAGGAAACTGGCACACAGAAAACAGAGTCAGGAAACTGGTACACAGACAACACAGTCAGGATACTGGCACACAGACAACACAGTCAGGAAACTGGCACACAGAGAACTCAGTCAGGATACTGGCACCCCGTCAACACAGTCAGGAAACTGGTACACAGACAACACAGACACTAAATTGGCGCAAAGACAACACAGTCAGGAGAAAGGCACTAAGACAACAGTCAGGCATTGGCACCCATACCACAGTCAGGAGACTGGCACCAAGACAACACAATCAGGAATCTGGTGCACAGACAACATAGTCAGGAACCTGGCACACAGACAACACAGTCATGAAAATGGTACCCAGACAAGACAGTCGGGATCTGGCACAAAGACAACAGATTCGGGAATCTGGAACACAGAAAACAGATTCAGGAAATGGCACACAGGCAACACAGCCAGGAAGCTGGCACACAGGCTCCACAGTCAGGAAGCTGGCTCACAGGCTTCACAGGCAGGAAGCTGGCACACAGGCTTCACTGTCAGGAAGCTGGCACACAGGCAACACATCCAGGAAGCTGGCACACAGGCATTACAGACAGGAAGCTTGCACACAGACAACACAGTCGGGAAACTGGCACACAGGCAAAACAGTCAGGAAACTGGCACACAGACAGCACAGTCAGCAAACTGGGACACAAACAACACAGTCATGAAACTGGCACACAGACAACACAGACAGGAGAGAGGGACGAAGTAAACAGTCATGCAGCGGCACCCAGACTACAGTCAGGAGACTGGCACCCACAAAACACAGTCAGGAAACTGGCACACAGACAACACAGTCGGGAGTCTGGCACACAGACAACACAGTCGGCAATCTGGCACACAGACAACACAGTCGGCAGTATGGCACACAGACAACACAGTCGGGAAACTGGCACACAGACAACACAGTCGGGAAACTGGCACACAGGCAACACAGTCAGGAAACTGGCACAAAGACAACACTGACAGGAAACTGGCACCCAGACAGCTCAGTCAGGAAACTGCCACCCAATCAACCAGTCAGGAAACTGGTACACAGACAACACGTTCAGGAATCTGGCACACAGAAAACAGAGTCAGGAAACTGGTACACAAACAACACAGTCAGGATACTGGCACACAGACAACACAGTCAGGAAACTGGCACACAGAGAACTCAGTCAGGAAACTGGCACCCCGTCAACACAGTCAGGAAACTGGTACACAGACAACACAGACACTAAATTGACGCAAAGACAACACAGTCAGGAGAATGGCACTAAGACAACAATCACGCACTGGCACCCATACCACAGTCAGGAGACTGGCACCAAGACAACACAGTCAGGAATCTGGCACACAGACAACACAGTCATGAAAATGGTACCCAGACAAGACAGTCGGGATCTGGCACAAAGACAACAGATTCGGGAATCTGGCACACAGAAAACAGATTCAGGAAATGGCACACAGGCAACACAGTCAGGAAGCTTGCACACAGATAACACAGTCAGGAAACTGGCACACAGACAACACAGTCAGGAAACTGACACACAGACAACACAGTCAGGAAACAGGCACACAGAGAACACAGTCAGGAAACTGGCACACAGAGAACACAGTCAGGAAACTGGCACCCCGACAATACACTCAGCAAACCGGCACACAGACAACACAGTCACTAAATTGGCGCAAAGACAACATAGTCAGGAGAAAGGCACTAAGACAACAGTAAGGCACTGGCACGCAGACCACAGTCAGGAGACTGGCACCAAGACAACAGAGTCAGGAATCTGGTGCACAGACAACACAGTCAGGAATCTGGCGCACAGACAACACAGTCAGGAAACTGGTACCCAGACAACACAGTCGGGATCTGGCACAAAGACAACAGATAAGGGAATCTGGCACACAGACAACAGATTCGGGAAATGGCACACAGGCAACACAGTCAGGAAGCTGGCACACAGGCAACACAGTCAGTAAGCTGGCACACAGGCAATACATTCAGGAAGCTGGCACACAGGCAACACAGTCAGGAAGCTGGCACACAGGCAACACATTCAGGAAGCTGGCACACAGGCATTACAGACGGGAAGCTTGCACACAGGCAACACAGTCATGAAAATGGCACCCAGACAACTCTGTCAGGAAACTGTCACACAGACAACACAGTCGGGAATCTGGCACACAGACAACACAGTCGGGAATCTGGCACACAGACAACACATTCGGCAATCTATCATGCAGACAACACAGTCAGGAAATTGGCACACAGACAACACATTCAGGAAACTGGCACACAGACAACACAGTCAGGAAACTGGCACACAGACAACAACACACAGGAGAGAGGCACCAAGACAACAGTCAGGCAGCGGCACCCAGACTATAGTCAGGAGAGTGGCACCCAGACAACACAGTCAGGAAACTGGCGCACAGACAACACAGTCAGCAAACTGGCACACAGACAACCTAGTCAGGAAACTGGCACACAGACAACACAGTCAGGAAACTGACACACAGACAACACAGTCAGGAAACTGGCACACAGAGAACACAGTCAGGAAACTGGCACCCCGACAATACACTCAGCAAACCGGCACACAGACAACACAGTCACTAAATTGGCGCACAGACAACACAGTCAGGAGAAAGGCACTAAGACAACAGTCAGGCACTGGCACCCAGATCACAGTCAGTAGACTGGCACCAAGACAACATAGTCAGGAATCTGGTGCACAGACAACACAGTCAGGAATCTGGCGCACAGACAACACAGTCAGGAAACTGGTACCCAGACAAGATAGTCGGGACCTGGCACAAAGATAACAGCTGCGGGAATCTGGCACACAGACAACAGATTCGGGAAATGGCACACAGGCAACACAGTCAGGAAGCTGGCACAGAGGCAACACACTCAGGAAGCTGGCACACAGGCAACACACTCAGGAAGCTGGCACGCAGGCAACACAGTCAGTAAGCTGGCACACAGTCAACACATTCAAGAAACTGGCACACAGGCAACACAGTGAGTAAGCTGGCACACTGGCAACACAGTCAGGAACCTGGAACATAGGCAACACAGTCAGGAAACTGGCACCCAGACAACTCAGTCAGGAAACTGTCACACAGACAACACAGTCGGGAATCTGGCATTTAGACAACACAGTCGGGAATCTGGCACACTGACAACACATACGGGAATCTATCAGACAGACAGCACAGTCAGGAAACTGGCACACAGACAACACATTCAGGAAACTGGCACACAGACAACACAGTCAGGAAACTTGCACACAGACAACACACACAGGAGAGAGGCACGAAGACAACAGTCAGGCAGCTGCACCCAGACTCCAGTCAGGAGACTGGCACCCAGACAACACAGTCAGGAAACTGGCGCACAGACAACACAGTCAGGAATCTGGCCCACAGACAACACATTCGGGAATATGGCACACAGACAACACAGTCGGGAAACTGGCACACAGACAACACAGTCAGGAAACTGACACACAGAGAACACGGTCAGGATACTGGAAACCCGACAATACACTCAGCAAACCGGAACACAGACAACACAGTCAGGATACTGGCACACAGACAACACAGTCAGCAAACTGGTACACAGACAACACAGACACTAAACTGGCGCAAAGACAACACAGTCAGGAGAAAGGCACTAAGACAGCAGTCAGGCATTGGCACCCATACCACAGTAAGAAGACTGGCACCAAGACAACACAGTCAGGAATCTGGTGCACAGACAACACAGTCAGGAATCTGGCACGCAGACAACACATTCAGGAAAATGTTACCCAGACAAGATAGTCGGGATATGGCACAAAGACAACAGATTCGGGAATCTGGCACACAGAAAACAGATTCAGGAAATGGCACACATGCAACACAGTCAGGAAGCTGGCACACAGGCAACACAGTCAGGAAGCTGGCACACAGGCTTCACAGTCAGGAAGCTGGCACACAGGCTTCACAGTCAGGAAGCTGGCACACAGGCTTCACAGTTAGGAAGCTGGCACACAGGCTTCACAGACAGGAAACTGGCAGCCAGACAACTCATTCAGGAAACTGGCACACAGACAACACAGTCTGGAATTTGGCACACAGACAACACAGTCGGGAATCTGGTACACAGACAACACAGTCAGGAAGCTGGCAGACAGTCAACACATTCAGGAAGCTGGCACACAGGCAACACAGTCAGGAAACTGGCACACAGACAACACACACAGGAGAGAGGCACGAAGACAACAGTCAGGCAGCTGCACCCAGACTCCAGTCAGGAGACTGGCACCCAGACAACACAGTCAGGAAACTGGCGCACAGACAACACAGTCAGGAATCTGGCACACAGACAACACATTCGGGAATATGGCACACAGACAACACAGTCGGGAAACTGGCACACAGACAACACAGTCAGGAAACTGACACACAGAGAACACAGTCAGGATACTGGAAACCCGACAATACACTCAGCAAACCGGAACACAGACCACACAGTCAGGATACTGGCACACAGACAACACAGTCAGCAAACTGGTACACAGACAACACAGACACTAAACTGGCGCAAAGACAACACAGTCAGGAGAAAGGCACTAAGACAGCAGTCAGGCATTGGCACCCATACCACAGTAAGAAGACTGGCACCAAGACAACACAGTCAGGAATCTGGTGCACAGACAACACAGTCAGGAATCTGGCACGCAGACAACACATTCAGGAAAATGTTACCCAGACAAGATAGTCGGGATATGGCACAAAGACAACAGATTCGGGAATCTGGCACACAGAAAACAGATTCAGGAAATGGCACACATGCAACACAGTCAGGAAGCTGGCACACAGGCAACACAGTCAGGAAGCTGGCACACAGGCTTCACAGTCAGGAAGCTGGCACACAGGCTTCACAGTCAGGAAGCTGGCACACAGGCTTCACAGTTAGGAAGCTGGCACACAGGCTTCACAGACAGGAAACTGGCAGCCAGACAACTCATTCAGGAAACTGGCACACAGACAACACAGTCTGGAATCTGGCACACAGACAACACAGTCGGGAATCTGGTACACAGACAACACAGTCAGGAAGCTGGCACACAGTCAACACATTCAGGAAGCTGGCACACAGGCAACACAGTCAGGAAACTGGCACACAGACAACACAGACAGGAGAGAGCCACCAAGACAACAGTCAGGCAGTGGCACCCAGACCACAGTCAGGAGACTGGCACCCAGAAAACACAGTCAGGAAACTGGCGCACAGACAACACAGTCAGGAAGCTGGCACACAAACAGTCAGGAAACTGGCACCCAGACAACACAGTTGCGATCTGGCCCACAGACAACATATTCGGGAACAAAGCACACAGGCAATGGTGTCAGGAAGCTGGCACACAGGCAAAACAGTCAGGATGCTCGCACACAGGCAACACAGGCAGGAAGCTGGCTCACAGGCAACACAGTCAGGAAGCTGGCACACAGACAACACAGTCAGGAAGCTGGCACACAGGCAACACAGTCAGGAAGCTGCAACACAGGCAACACAGTCAGGAAGCTGGCACACGGGCAACACAGTCAGGAAGCTGGCACACGGGCAACACAGTCTGGAAGCTGGCACATAGGCAACACAGACACGAAGCAGGCACACAGGCATCACAGTCAGGAAGATGGCACACAGGCAACACATTCAGAAAGCTGGCATGTAGGCAACAAATTCAGGAAGCTGGCACACAGTCAAAACAGTCTGGATGCTGGCACCCAGACATAGAGCTGTCAGGAAACTGGTACAAAGTCAACACAGTCGGGAATCTGGCACACAGACAACACAGTTGGGAATCTGGCACACAGACAACACAGACAGGAAACTGGCACCCAGACTAAACAGTCAGTAAACTGGCACCCAGACTACACCGTCAGGAAACTGGCACACAGACAACACAGTCAGGAAACTGGCACCCAGGCAACACAGTCAGGAAACTGGCACACAGACAACATAGTCAGCAAACTGGCACAAAGCAAACACAGTCAGCAAACTGGCACGCAGAAAACACAATCCAGGAACTGGCACACAGGCGACACAGTCCGGAAATTGGCACAAAGGCAACACTGTCTGGAAAATGGCAATCATGAGACACAGTCAGGAAAATGGCGCAAAGACGACACACTCGGGAATCTGGGGCACAGACATCGAGCAGTCGCGAATCTGGCAAACAGAGAGCGAACAGCCGGTAATCTGGCGCACAGACAGCACAGTCGGGAAACTGGAACACAGACAGCACATTCGGGAATCTGGCAAACAGACAACACAGTCGGGAATATGGCACACAGACAACACAATCGTGAAAATGGCACACAGACAACACAGTCGGGAAACGGGCACCCAGACAACTCAGTCGGGAAACTGGCACAAAGACAACACAGTCAGGAAACTGGCACACAGACAACACAGTCAGGAAACTGGCACACAGACAACACAGTCAGGAAACTGGCACACAGACAACACAGTCAGGAAACTGGCACACAGATAACACAGTCAGGAATCTGGCACACAGACAACACGTTCAGGAATCTGGCACATAGACAACACAGTCAAGTATCTGGCACACAGACAACAAGGTCAGGAATCTGGCACACAGACAGCAGTCAGGAATCAGGCACACAGACAACACAGACAGGAAGCTGGCACACAGACAACACAGTCAGGAAGCTGGCACACAGGCAACACAGTCAGGAAGCAGGCACACAGACAACACAGTCAGGAAGCTGGCACACAGACAACACAGTCAGGAATCTGGCACACAGACAACACAGTCAGGAAGCTGGCACACAGACAACAAAGTCAGGAAGCTGGCAGCAGACAACAGAGTCAGGAAGCTGGCACACAGACAACACAGTCAGGAACCTGGCACACAGACAACACAGTCAGGAAGCTGGCACACAGACAACACAGTCAGGAAGCTGGCACACAGACAACACACTCCGGAAGTTGGCAACCAGGCAACAGAGTCAGGAAGCTGGCTCACAGGCAACACAGTCAGGAAGCTGGCACACAGGAAACACAGTCAGTAAGCTGGCACACAGGCAACACAGTCAGGAAGCTGGAACACAGGCATCACAGTCAGGAAGCTGGCACACAGACAGCACATTCAGGAATCAGGGACACAGACAACACAGTCAGGAAACTGACAACTGGCACAAAGACAACACAGTCAGGAAGCTGGCACACAGACAACAGTCAGGAAGCTGGCACACAAGCAACACAATCAGGAAGCTGACACACAGGCCACACAGTCAGGAAGATGGCACATAGGCAACACAGACAGGAAGCTGGCACACAGGCAACACAGTCAGGAAGCTGGCACATAGGCAACACAGTCAGGAAACTGGCACACAGGCAACACAGTCAGGAAACTGGCACACAGGCAACACAGTCAGGAAGCTGGCACACAGGCAACACAGTCAGGAAGCTGGCACACAGGCAACACAGTCAGGAATCTGGCACACAGGCAACACAGTCAGGAGGCCGGCACACAGGCAACACAGTCAGGAGGCTGCCACACAGGCAACACAGTCAGGAAGCTGGCACACAGGCAACACAGTCAGGAAGCTGGCACACAGGCTACGCAGTCAGGAAGCTGGCACACAGGCAACACAGACAGGAAGCTGGCACACAGGCAACACAGACAGGAAGCTGGCACACAGGCAACAAAGTCAGGAAGCTAGCATGCAGGCAACACAGTCAGGAAGCTGGCACCCAGACAAAGAGCTGTCAGGAAAATCGTACCACAGACAACACAGTCTGGAAACTGGCACACAGACAACATAGTCTGGAATCTGGAAAACAGACAACACAGACGGGAATCTGGCACACAGGCAACACAGTCGGGAATCTGGCACACAGACAACACAGTCATGTATCTGGCACACAGACAACAAGGTCAGGAATCTGGCACATCGACAGCAGTCAGGGATCAGGCACACAGACAACACAGTCAGGAAGCTGGCACCCAGACAAAGAGCTGTCAGGAAAGTCGTACCACAGACAACACAGTCTGGAAACTGGCACACAGACAACATACTCTGGAATCTGGAAAACAGACAACACAGACGGGAATCTGGCACACAGGCAACACAGTCGGGAATCTGGCACACAGACAACAGAGTCATGTATCTGGCACACAGACAACAAGGTCAGGAATCTGGCACATCGACAGCAGTCAGGGATCAGGCACACAGACAACTCAGTCAGGAAGCTGGCACACAGACAACACAGTCAGGAAGCTGGCACACAGGCAACACAGTCAGGAAGCTGGCACACAGACAACAAAGTCAGGAAGCTGGCACACAGACAACACAGTCAGGAAGCTGGCACACAGACAGCACAGTCAGGAAGATGGCACACAGACAACACAGTCAGGAAGCTGGCAGCAGACAACACAGTCAGGAAGCTGGCACACAGACAACACAGTCAGAAAACTGGCAGGCAGACAACACAGTCAGGAATCTGTCACAGACAACACGTTCAGGAATCTGGCATACAGACAACACAATCATGTATCTGGCACAGAGACAACACAGTCAGGAATCTGGCACACAGACAGCAGTCAGGAATCAGGCACACAGACAACACAGTCAGGAAGCTGGCACACAGACAACACAGTCAGGAAGCTGGCACACAGGCAACACAGTCAGGAAGCTGGCTCACAGGCAACACAGACAGGAAACTGGAACACAGGCAACACAGTCAGTTAGCTGGCACACAGGCAACACAGTCAGCATACTGGCACAGAGGCAACACAGTCAGGAAGCTGGCACACAGAAAACACAGTCAGAAAGCTGGCACACAGGCAACACAGTCAGGAAGCTGGCACAGAGGCAACACAGTCATGAAGCTGTCACACAGGCAACACAGTCAGGAAGCTGGCACACAGGCAGCACAGTCAGGAAGCTGGCACACAGGCAACACAGTCAGGAAGCTGGCACACAAGAAATACAGTCAGGAAGCTGGCACACAGGCAACACAGACAGGACGCCAGCACAAAGGCAACACATACAGGAAAACGGCACACAGGCAACACAGTCAGGAAACTGGGACCTAGACAACACTGTCAGGAAACTGGCACAGAGACAACACAGTCAGGAAACTGGCACACAGACAACACAGTCAGGAAACTGGCATGCAGACAACACAGTCAGGAATCTGGCACTCAGACAACACAGTCAGCAATCTGGCACACAGACAACACAGTAATGTATCTGGCACGCAGACAACACAGTCGGGATTCTGGCACACAGACAACACAGTCAGGAAACTGACAACTGGCACAAAGACAACACAGTCAGGAAGCTGGCACACAGACAACAGTCAGGAAGCTGGCACACAGGCAACACAATCAGGAAGCTGGCACACAGGCAACACAGTCAGGAAGCTGGCACACAGACAACACAGAAGAAAGCTGGCACACAGAAAACACAGTCAGGACGCCGGCACAAAGGCAACACATACAGGAACATGGCACACAGGCAACACAGTCAGGAAACTGGCACCTAGACAACACTGTCAGGAAACTGGCACACAGGCAACACAGTCAGGAAGCTGGCACACAGGCAACACAGTCAGGAAGCTGGCACACAGGCAACACAGTCAGGAAGCTGGCACACAGGCAACACAGTCAGGAAGCTGGCACACAGGCAACACAGTCAGGAAGATGGCTCACAGGAAATACAGTCAGGAAGATGGCTCACAGGAAATACAGTCAGGAAGCTGGCACACAGGCAACACAGACAGGGCGCCGGCACAAAGGCATCACATACAGGAAAATGGCACAAAGGCAACACAGTCAGGAAACTGGCGCCTAGACAACACAGTCAGGAAACTGGCAAACAGACTACACAGTCAGGAAACTGGCACACAGACAACACAGTCAGGAAACTGGCAGACAGACAACACAGTCAGGAAACTGGCACACAGACAACACAGTCAGGTATCTGGCACACAGACAACACGTTCAGAAATCTGGCACACAGACAACACAGTCATGTATCTGGCACACAGACAACACAGTCAGGAATCTGGCACACAGACAGCAGTCAGGAATCAGGCACACAGACAACACAGTCAGGAAGCTGGCACACAGACAACACAGTCAGGAAGCTGGCACACAGGCAACACAGTCAGGAAGCTGGCACACAGGCAACACAGTCAGGAAGCTGGCACACAAAAACACAGTCAGCAAGCTGGCACACAGACAACACAGTCAGGTAACTGGCACACAGACAACACAGTCAGTAAGCTGGCACACAGACAACACAGTCAGGAAGCTGGCAGCAGACAACACAGTCAGGAAGCTAGCACACAGACAACACAGTCAGGAACCTGGCACACAGACAACACAGTCAGGAGGCTGGAACACAGACAACACAGTCAGGAAGCTGGCACACAGACAACACACTCCGGAAGTTGGCACACAGGCAACACAGTCAGGAAGCTGGCTCACAGGCAACACAGTCAGGAAGCTGGCACACAGGAAACACAGTCAGCACGCTGGCACACAGGCAACACAGTCAGGAAGCTAGCACACAGGCAACACAGTCAGAAAGTTGGCACACAGAAAACACAGTCAGAAATCTGGCACACGGGCAACACAGTCAGGACGCTGGCACACAGGCAACACAGTCAGGACGCTGGCACACAGGCAACACAGTCAGGAAGCTGGCACCCAGGCAACACTTTCAGGAAGATGGCACACAGACAACACAGTCAGGAAGCAGGCACACAGGAAATACAGTCAGAAAGCTGGCACACAGGCAAGCACAGACAGTAATCTGGCACACAGACAGCAGTCAGGAAGCAGGCACACAGACAACACAGTCAGGAAGCTGGCACACAGGCAACACAGACAGGACGCCGGCACAAAGGCAACACACACAGGAAAATGGCACACAGGCAATACAGTCAGGGAACTGGCACCCAGACAACACAGCCAGGAAACTGGAACAAAGAGAACACAGTCAGGAATCTGGCACATAGACAGCACAGTCAGGAATCTGGCACACAGACAACACATTCAGGATTCTGGCACACAGACAACACAGTCAGGAAACTGACAACTGGCACAAAGACAACACAGTCAGGAAGATGGCACACAGACAACAGTCAGGAAGCTGGCACACAGGCAACACAATCAGGAAGCTGGCACACAGGCAACACAGTCAGGAATCTGGCACACAGACAACACAGTCAGGAAGCTGGCACACAGGCAACACAGTCCGGAAGCTGGCACACAGGCAACACAGTCAGGAAGCTGGCACACAGACAACAAGGTCAGGAATCTGGCACACAAACAACACAGTCAGGAAGCTGGCACACAGACAACACAGTCAGGAGGCTGGCACCTAGACAACACAGTCAGGAAGCTGGCAGCAGACAACACAGTCACGAAGCTGGCAGCAGACAACAAAGTCAGGAAGCTGGCACACAGACAACACAGTCAGGAAGCTGGCACACAGACAACAACGTCAGGAAGCTGGCACACAGACAACACAGGCAGGAAGCTGGCACACAGACAACACACTCCGGAGGTTGGCACACAGGCAACACAGTCAGGAAGCTGGCTCACAGGCAACATGTGTCAGGAAGCTGGCATACAGGAAACACAGTCAGTTAGCTGGCACACAGGCAACACAGTCAGCAAGCTGGCACACAGGCAAGACAGTCAGAATGCTGGCACACAGGCAACACAGTCAGAAAGCTGGCACACAGAAAACACAGTCAGAAATCTGGCACACGGGCAACACAGTCAGGAAGCTGGCACACAGGCAACACGGTCAGGAAGCTGGCACTCAGGCAACACATTCAGGAAGATGGCACACAGGCAACACAGACAGGAATCTGGCACACAGACAGCAGTCAGGAAGCAGGCACACAGACAACACAGTCAGGAAGCTGCAACACAGGCAACACAGACAGGAAGCCGGCACAAAGGCAACACAGACAGGAAAATGGCACACAGGCAACACAGTCAGGAAACTGGCACCCAGACAACACAGTCAGGAAACTGGCACAAAGAGACCACAGTCAGGAATCTGGCACATAGACAACACAGTCAGGAATCTGGCACACAGACAACACATTCAGGATTCTGGCACACAGACAACACAGTCAGGAAACTGACAACTGGCACAAAGACAACACAGTCAGGAAGATGGCACACAGACAACAGTCAGGAAGCAGGCACACAGGCAACACAGTCAGGAAGCTGGCACACAGGCAACACAGTCAGGAAGCTGGCACACAGACAACACAGTCAGGAAGCTGGCACACAGGCAACACAGTCAGGAAGCTGGCACACAGGCAACACAGTCAGGAAGCTGGCACACAGACAACAAGGTCAGGAATCTGGCACACAAACAACACAGTCAGGAAGCTGGCACACAGACAACACAGTCAGGAAGCTGGCACTCAGACAACACAGTCAGGAAGCTGGCAGCAGACAACACAGTCACGAAGCTGGCAGCAGACAATACAGTCAGGTAGCTGGCACACAGACAACACAGTCAGGAAGCTGGCACACAGACAACAAAGTCAGGAAGCTGGCACACAGACAACACAGGCAGGAAGCTGGCACACAGACAACACACTGCGGAGGTTGGCACACAGGCAACACAGTCAGGAAGCTGGCTCACAGGCAACACAGTCAGGAAGCTGGCACACAGGAAACAGAGTCAGAAAGCTGGCACACAGGCAACACAGTCAGAAAGCTGGCACACAGAAAACACAGTCAGAAATCTGGCACACGGGCAACACAGTCAGGAAGCTGGCACACAGGCAACACAGTCAGGAAGCTGGCACTCAGGCAACACAGACAGGGCGCCGGCACAAAGGCATCACATACAGGAAAATGGCACAAAGGCAACACAGTCAGGAAACTGGCGCCTAGACAACACAGTCAGGAAACTGGCAAACAGACTACACAGTCAGGAAACTGGCACACAGACAACACAGTCAGGAAACTGGCAGACAGACAACACAGTCAGGAAACTGGCACACAGACAACACAGTCAGGAATCTGGCACACAGACAACACGTTCAGAAATCTGGCACACAGACAACACAGTCATGTATCTGGCACACAGACAACACAGTCAGGAATCTGGCACACAGACAGCAGTCAGGAATCAGGCACACAGACAACACAGTCAGGAAGCTGGCACACAGACAACACAGTCAGGAAGCTGGCACACAGGCAACACAGTCAGGAAGCTGGCACACAGGCAACACAGTCAGGAAGCTGGCACACAAAAACACAGTCAGCAAGCTGGCACACAGACAACACAGTCAGGTAACTGGCACACAGACAACACAGTCAGTAAGCTGGCACACAGACAACACAGTCAGGAAGCTGGCAGCAGACAACACAGTCAGGAAGCTAGCACACAGACAACACAGTCAGGAACCTGGCACACAGACAACACAGTCAGGAGGCTGGAACACAGACAACACAGTCAGGAAGCTGGCACACAGACAACACACTCCGGAAGTTGGCACACAGGCAACACAGTCAGGAAGCTGGCTCACAGGCAACACAGTCAGGAAGCTGGCACACAGGAAACACAGTCAGCACGCTGGCACACAGGCAACACAGTCAGGAAGCTAGCACACAGGCAACACAGTCAGAAAGTTGGCACACAGAAAACACAGTCAGAAATCTGGCACACGGGCAACACAGTCAGGACGCTGGCACACAGGCAACACAGTCAGGACGCTGGCACACAGGCAACACAGTCAGGAAGCTGGCACCCAGGCAACACATTCAGGAAGATGGCACACAGACAACACAGTCAGGAAGCAGGCACACAGGAAATACAGTCAGAAAGCTGGCACACAGGCAAGCACAGACAGTAATCTGGCACACAGACAGCAGTCAGGAAGCAGGCACACAGACAACACAGTCAGGAAGCTGGCACACAGGCAACACAGACAGGACGCCGGCACAAAGGCAACACACACAGGAAAATGGCACACAGGCAATACAGTCAGGGAACTGGCACCCAGACAACACAGCCAGGAAACTGGAACAAAGAGAACACAGTCAGGAATCTGGCACATAGACAGCACAGTCAGGAATCTGGCACACAGACAACACATTCAGGATTCTGGCACACAGACAACACAGTCAGGAAACTGACAACTGGCACAAAGACAACACAGTCAGGAAGATGGCACACAGACAACAGTCAGGAAGCTGGCACACAGGCAACACAATCAGGAAGCTGGCACACAGGCAACACAGTCAGGAATCTGGCACACAGACAACACAGTCAGGAAGCTGGCACACAGGCAACACAGTCCGGAAGCTGGCACACAGGCAACACAGTCAGGAAGCTGGCACACAGACAACAAGGTCAGGAATCTGGCACACAAACAACACAGTCAGGAAGCTGGCACACAGACAACACAGTCAGGAGGCTGGCACCTAGACAACACAGTCAGGAAGCTGGCAGCAGACAACACAGTCACGAAGCTGGCAGCAGACAACAAAGTCAGGAAGCTGGCACACAGACAACACAGTCAGGAAGCTGGCACACAGACAACAACGTCAGGAAGCTGGCACACAGACAACACAGGCAGGAAGCTGGCACACAGACAACACACTCCGGAGGTTGGCACACAGGCAACACAGTCAGGAAGCTGGCTCACAGGCAACATGTGTCAGGAAGCTGGCATACAGGAAACACAGTCAGTTAGCTGGCACACAGGCAACACAGTCAGCAAGCTGGCACACAGGCAAGACAGTCAGAATGCTGGCACACAGGCAACACAGTCAGAAAGCTGGCACACAGAAAACACAGTCAGAAATCTGGCACACGGGCAACACAGTCAGGAAGCTGGCACACAGGCAACACGGTCAGGAAGCTGGCACTCAGGCAACACATTCAGGAAGATGGCACACAGGCAACACAGACAGGAATCTGGCACACAGACAGCAGTCAGGAAGCAGGCACACAGACAACACAGTCAGGAAGCTGCAACACAGGCAACACAGACAGGAAGCCGGCACAAAGGCAACACAGACAGGAAAATGGCACACAGGCAACACAGTCAGGAAACTGGCACCCAGACAACACAGTCAGGAAACTGGCACAAAGAGACCACAGTCAGGAATCTGGCACATAGACAACACAGTCAGGAATCTGGCACACAGACAACACATTCAGGATTCTGGCACACAGACAACACAGTCAGGAAACTGACAACTGGCACAAAGACAACACAGTCAGGAAGATGGCACACAGACAACAGTCAGGAAGCAGGCACACAGGCAACACAGTCAGGAAGCTGGCACACAGGCAACACAGTCAGGAAGCTGGCACACAGACAACACAGTCAGGAAGCTGGCACACAGGCAACACAGTCAGGAAGCTGGCACACAGGCAACACAGTCAGGAAGCTGGCACACAGACAACAAGGTCAGGAATCTGGCACACAAACAACACAGTCAGGAAGCTGGCACACAGACAACACAGTCAGGAAGCTGGCACTCAGACAACACAGTCAGGAAGCTGGCAGCAGACAACACAGTCACGAAGCTGGCAGCAGACAATACAGTCAGGTAGCTGGCACACAGACAACACAGTCAGGAAGCTGGCACACAGACAACAAAGTCAGGAAGCTGGCACACAGACAACACAGGCAGGAAGCTGGCACACAGACAACACACTGCGGAGGTTGGCACACAGGCAACACAGTCAGGAAGCTGGCTCACAGGCAACACAGTCAGGAAGCTGGCACACAGGAAACAGAGTCAGAAAGCTGGCACACAGGCAACACAGTCAGAAAGCTGGCACACAGAAAACACAGTCAGAAATCTGGCACACGGGCAACACAGTCAGGAAGCTGGCACACAGGCAACACAGTCAGGAAGCTGGCACTCAGGCAACACATTCAGGAAGATGGCACACAGGCAACACAGTCAGGAAGCAGGCACAAAGGAAATACAGTCAGAAAGCTGGCACACAGGCAACACAGACAGGAATCTGGCACACGGACAGCAGTCAGGAAGCAGGCACACAGACAACACAGTCAGGAAGCTGGCACACAGGCAACAAAGACAGGACGCCGGCACAAAGCAACACAGACAGGAAAATGGCACACAGACAACACAGTCAGGAAGCTGGCACACAGACAACAGAGTCAGGAAGCTGGCACACAGACAACACAGTCAGGAAGCTGGCAGCAGACAACACAGTCACGAAGCTGGCAGCAGACAACACACTCCGGAAGTTGGCACACAGGCAACACAGTCAGGAAGCTGGCTCACAGGCAACACAGTCAGGAAGCTGGCACACAGGAAACACAGTCAGTTAGCTGGCACACAGGCAAAACAGTCAGCAGGCTGGCACACAGGCAACACAGTCAGAAAGCTGGCACACAGAAAACACAGTCAGAAAGCTGGCACACAGGCAACACAGTCAGGAAGCTGGCACACAGGCAACACCGTCAGGAAGCTGGCACACAGGCAACACAGTCAGGAAGCTGGCACACAGGCAATACAGTCAGGAAGCTGGCACACAGGAAATACAGTCAGGAAGCTGGCACACAGGCAACACAGACAGGACACCGGCACAAAGGCAACACATACAGGAAAATGGCACACAGGCAACACAGTCAGGAAACTGGCACCTAGACAACACAGTCAGGAAACTGGCACACAGACAACACAGTCAGGAAACTGGCACACAGACAACACAGTCAGGAAACTGGCACACAGACAACACAGTCAGGAATCTGGCACACAGACAACACGTTCAGGAATCTGGCACACAGACAACACAGTCATGTATCTGGCACACATACAACACAGTCAGGAATCTGGCACACAGACAGCAGTCAGGAATCAGGCACACAGACAACACAGTCAGGAAGCTGGCACACAGACAACACAGTCAGGAAGCTGGCACACAGGCAACACAGTCAGGAAGCTGGCACACAGGCAAAACAGTCTGGAAGCTGACAAACAAAAACACAGTCAGGAAGCTGGCACACAGACAACACAGTCAGGAAACTGGCACACAGACAACACAGTCAGGAAGCTGGCACACAGACAACACAGTCAGGAAGCTGGCAGCAGACAACACAGTCACGACGCTAGCACACAGAGAACACAGTCAGGAACCTGGCACACAGACAACACAGTCAGGAGGCTGGAACACTGACAACACAGTCAGGAAACTGGCACACAGACAACACACTCCGGAGGTTGGCACACCGGCAACACAGTCAGGAAGCTGGCACACAGGAAACACAGTCAGAAAGCTGGCACACAGGCAACACAGTCAGGAGGCTGGCACACAGGCAACACAGTCAGAAAGCTGGCACACAGAAAACACAGTCAGAAATCTGGCACACGGGCAACACAGACAGGAAGCAGGCACACAGGAAATACTGTCAGAAAGCTGGCACACAGGCAACACAGACAGGAATCTGGCACACAGACAGCAGTCAGGAAGCAGGCACACAGACAACACAGTCAGGAAGCTGGCACACAGGCAACACAGACAGGACGCCGGCACAAAGGCAACACAGACTGGAAAATGGCACACAGGCAACACAGTCAGGAAACTGGCACCCAGACAACACAGTCAGGAAACTGGCACAAAGAGAACACAGTCAGGAATCTGGCACATAGACAGCACAGTCAGGAAGCTGGCACACAGACAACACATTCAGGATTCTGGCACACAGACAACACAGTCAGGAAACTGACAACTGGCACAAAGACAACACAGTCTGGAAGATGGCACACAGACAACAAGCAGGAAGCTGGCACACAGGCAACACAATCAGGAAGCTGGCACACAGGCAACACAGTCAGGAAGCTGGCACATAGACAACACAGTCAGGAAGCTGGCACACAGGCAACACAGTCAGGAAGCTGGCACACAGGCAACGCAGTCAGGAAGCTGTCACACAGACAACACAGTCAGGAAGCTGGCACACAGACAACACAGTCACGAAGCTGGCAGCAGGCAACACAGTCACGAAGCTGGCAGCAGACAACACAGTCACGAAGCTGGCACACAGACAACACAGTCAGGAAGCTGGCACACAGACAACAAAGTCAGGAAGCTGGCAGACAGACAACACAGGCAGGAAGCTGGCACACAGACAACACACTCCGGAAGTTGGCACACAGGCAACACAGTCAGGAAGCTGGCTCACAGGCAACACAGTCAGGAAGCTGGCACACATGAAACACAGTCAGTTCACTGGCACACAGGCAACACAGTCAGCAAGCTGGCACACAGGCAACACAGTCAAAATCTGGCACACAGAAAACACAGTCAGAAAGCTGGCACACAGGCAACACAGTCAGGAAGCAGGCACACAGGCAACACCGTCAGGAAGCTGGCACACAGGCAACACAGTCAGGAAGCTGGCACACAGGCAACACAGTCAGGAAGCTGGCACACAGGAATTACAGTCAGGAAGCTGGCACACAGGCAACAGAGACAGGACACCGGCACAAAGGCAACACATACAGGAAAATGGCACACAGGCAACACAGTCAGGAAACTGGCACCTAGACAACACAGTCAGGAAACTGGCAAACAGACAACACAGTCAGGAAACTGGCACACAGACAACACAGTCAGGAAACTGGCACACAGACAACACAGTCAGGAAAATGGCACACAGACAACACGTTCAGGAATCTGGCAAACAGACAACACAGTCATGTATCTAGCACACATACAACACAGTCAGGATTCTGGCACACAGACAGCAGTCAGGAATCAGGCACACAGACAACACAGTCAGGAAGCTGGCACACAGACAACACAGTCAGGAAGCTGGCACACAGGCAACAAAGTCAGGAAGCTGGCACACAGGCAACACAGTCAGGAAGCTGGCACACAAAAACACAGTCAGCAAGCTGGCACACAGACAACACAGTCAGGAAACTGGCACACAGACAACACAGTCAGGAAGCTGGCACACAGACAACACAGTCAGGAAGCTGGCAGCAGACAACACAGTCACGAATCTAGCACACAGACAACACAGTCAGGAACCTGGCACACAGACAACACAGTCAGGAGGCTTGCACACAGACAACACAGTCAGGAAACTGGCACATAGACAACGCACTCCAGATGTTGGCACACAGGCAACACAGTCAGGAAGCTGGCACACAGGCAACACAGTCAGTAAGCTGGCACACAGGCAACACAGTCAGGAAGCTGGCACACAGGCAACACAGTCAGAAAGCTGGCACACAGAAATCACAGTCAGAAAGCTGGCACACGGGCAACACAGTCAGGAAGCTGGCACACAGGCAACACAGTCAAGAAGCTGGCACTCAGGCAACACATTCAGGAAGATGGCACACAGGCAACACAGTCATGTATCTGGCAAACAGACAACACAGTAAGGAATCTGGCATACAGACAGCAGTCAGGAATCAGGCACACAGACAACACAGTCAGGAAGCTGGCACCCAGACATCACAGTCAGGAAGCTGGCACACAGGCAACACAGTCAGGAAGCTGGCACACAGACAACACAGTCAGGAATCTGGCACACAGACAACACAGTCAGGAAGCTGGCACACAGACAACACAGTCAGGAAGCTGGCAGCAGACAACACAGTCACGAAGCTGGCAGCAGACAACACAGTCAGGAAGCTGGCACCCAGACACACAGTCAGGAACCTGGCACAAAGACAACACAGTCAGGAAGCTGGCACACAGACAACACAGTCAGGAATCTGGCAAACAGACAACACACTCCGGAAGTTGGCACACAGGCAGCACAGTCAGGAAGCTTGCTCACAGTCAAAACAGTCAGGAAGCTGGCACACAGGAAACACAGTCAGTTAGCTGGCACACAGACAACACAGTCAGGAAGCTGGCACACAGGCAATACAGTCAGGAAGCTGGCACACAGGCAACACCGTCAGGAAGCTGGCACACAGGCAATACCGTCAGGAAGCTGGCACACAGGCAACACAGTCAGGAAGCTGGCACACAGGCAACACAGTCAGGAAGCTGGCACACAGGAAATACAGTCAGGAAGCTGGCACACAGGCAACACAGACAGGACACCGGCACAAAGGCAACACATACAGGAAAATGGCACACAGGCAACACAGTCAGGAAACTGGCACCTAGACAACACAGTCAGGAAACTGGCACACAGACAACACAGTCAGGAAACTGGCACACAGACAACACAGTCAGGAAACTGGCACACAGACAACACAGTCAGGAATCTGGCACACAGACAACACGTTCAGGAATCTGGCACACAGACAACACAGTCATGTATCTGGCACACATACAACACAGTCAGGAATCTGGCACACAGACAGCAGTCAGGAATCAGGCACACAGACAACACAGTTAGGAAGCTGGCACACAGACAACACAGTCAGGAAGCTGGCACAAAGGCAACACAGTCAGGAAGCTGGCACACAGGCAAAACAGTCTGGAAGCTGGCACACAAAAACACAGTCAGGAAGCTGGCACACAGACAACACAGTCAGGAAACTGGCACACAGACAACACAGTCAGGAAGCTGGCACACAGACAACACAGTCAGGAAACTGGCAGCAGACAACAGAGTCACGAAGCTAGCACACAGACAACACAGTCAGGAACCTGGCACACAGACAACACAGTCAGGAGGCTGGCACACAGACAACACAGTCAGGAAGCTGGCACACAGACAACACAGTCAGGAAGCTGGCAGCAGACAACACAGTCACGAAGCTGGCAGCAGACAACACAGTCAGCAAGCTGGCACCCAGACACACAGCCAGGAACCTGGCACAAAGACAACACAGTCAGGAAGCTGGCACACAGACAACACAGTCAGGAATCTGGCAAACAGACAACACACTCCGGAAGTTGGCACACAGGCAGCACAGTCAGGAAGCTTGCTCACAGTCAAAACAATCAGGAAGCTGGCACACAGGAAACACAGTCAGTTAGCTGGCACACAGACAACACAGTAAGGAAGCTGGCACACAGGCTACACAGTCAGAAAGCTGGCACACAGAAAACACAGTCAGAAAGCTGGCACACAGGCAACACAGTCAGGAAGCTGGCACACAGGCAACACAGTCAGGAAGCTGGCACACAGGCAGCACAGTCAGGAAACTGGCACACAGACAACACAGTCAGGAAGCTGGCACACAGGAAATACAGTCAGGAAGCTGGCACACAGGCAACACAGACAGGACTCCGGCACAAAGGCAACACATACAGGAAAATGGCACACAGGCAACACAGTCAGGAAACTGGCACCTAGACAACACAGTCAGGAAACTGGCACACAGACAACACAGTCAGGAAACTGGCACACAGACAACACAGTCAGGAAACTTCCACACAGACAACACAGTCAGGAATATGGCACACAGACAACACGTTCAGGAATCTGGCACACAGACAACACAGTCATGTATCTGGCACACAGACAACACAGTCTGGAATCTGGCACACAGACAGCAGTCAGGAATCAGGCACACAGACAACACAGTCAGGAAGCTGGCACACAGACAACACAGGCAGGAAGCGGGCACACAGACAACACACTCCAGAAGTTGGCACACAGGAAACACAGTCAGGAAGCTGGCTCACAGGCAACACAGTCAGGAAGCTGGCACACAGGAAACGCAGTCAGTTAGCTGGCACACAGGCAACACAGTCAGCAAGCTGGCACACAGGCAACACAGTCAGAAAGCTGGCACACAGAAAACACAGTCAGAAAGCTGGCACACAGGCAACACAGTCAGGAAGCTGGCACACAGACAACACAGTCAGGAAGCTGGCACACAGGCAACACAGTCAGGAAGCTGTCACACAGGCAACACAGTCAGGAAGCTGGCACACAGGAAATATAGTCAGGAAGCTGGCACACCGGCAACACAGACAGGACACCGGCACAAAGGCAACACATACAGGAAAATGGCACACAGGCAACACAGTCAGGAAACTGGCACCTAGACAACACAGTCAGGTAACTGGCACACAGACAACACAGTCAGGAAAATGGCACACAGACAACACAGTCAGGAAACTTCCACACAGACAACACAGTCAGGAATCTGGCACACAGACAACACGTTCAGGAATCTGGCACACAGACAACACAGTCATGTATCTGGCACACAGACAACACAGTCAGGAATCTGGCACACAGACAGCAGTCAGGAATCAGGCACACAGACAACACAGTCAGGAAGCTGGCACACAGACAGCACAGTCAGGAAGCTGGCACACAGGCAACACAGGCAGGAAGCTGGCACACAGGCAACACAGTCAGGAAGCTGGCACACAAAAACACAGTCAGCAAGCTGGCACACAGACAACACAGTCAGGAAACTGGCACACAGACAACACAGTCAGGATTCTGGAACACAGACAACACTGTCAGGAAGCTGGCAGCAGACAACACAGTCACGAAGCTCGCACACAGACAACACAGTCAGGAACCTGGCACACCGACAACACAGTCAGGACGCTGGCACACAGACAACACAGTCAGGAAGCTGGCACACAGACAACACACTCCAGAAGTCGGCACACAGGCAACACAGTCAGGAAGCTGAACTCATAGGCAACACAGTCAGGAAGCTGGCACACAGGCAACACAGTCAGTAAGCTGGCACACAAGCAACACAGTCAGGAAGCTGGCGCACAGGCAACACAGTCAGAAAGCTGGCACACAGAAAACACAGTCAGAAAGCTGGCACACGGGCAACACAGTCAGGAAACTGGCACCCAGACAACACAGTAAGGAAACTGGCACAAAGAGAACACAGTGAGGATTCTTGCACATAGACAGCACAGTCAGGAATCTGGCACACAGACAACACAGTCAGGATTCTGGCACACAGACAACACAGTCAGGAAACTGACAACTGGCAAAAAGACAACACAGTCAGGAAGATGGCACACAGACAACAGTCAGGAAGCTGACACACAGGCAACACAATCAGGAAGCTGGCACACAGGCAACACAGTCAGGAAGCTGGCACACAGACAACACAGTCAGGAAGCTTGCACACAGGCAACACAGTCAGGAAGCTGGCACACAGGCAACACAGTCAGGAAGCTGGCACACAGACAACACAGTCAGGAAGCTGGCACACAGACAACACAGTCAGGAAGCTGGCAGCAGACAACACAGTCACAAAGCTAGCACACAGACAACACAGTCAGGAACCTGGCACACAGACAACACAGTCAGGAGGCTGGCACACAGACAACACAGTCAGGAAGCTGGCACACAGACAATACAGTCAGAAAGCTGGCAGCAGACAACAGAGTCACGAAGCTGGCAGCAGACAACACAGTCAGCAAGCTGGCAACCAGACACACAGCCAGGAACCTGGCACAAAGACAACACAGTCAGGAAGCTGGCACACAGACAACACAGTCAGGAATCTGGCAAACAGACAACACACTCCGGAAGTTGGCACACAGGCAGAACAGTCAGGAACCTTGCTCACAGTCAAAACAGTCAGGAAGCTGGCACACAGGAAACACAGTCAGTTAGCTGGCACACAGACAACACAGTCAGGAAGTTGGCACACAGGCTACACAGTCAGAAAGCTGTCACACAGAAAACACAGTCAGAAAGCTGGCACACAGGCAACACAGTCAGGAAGCTGGCACACAGGCAACACAGTCAGGAAGCTGGCACACAGGCAGCACAGTCAGGAAGCTGGCACACAGACAACACAGTCAGGAAGCTGGCACACAGGAAATACAGTCAGGAAGCTGGCACACAGGCAACACAGACAGGACTCCGGCACAAAGGCAACACATACAGGAAAATGGCACACAGGCAACACAGTCAGGAAACTGGCACCGAGACAACACAGTCAGGAAACTGGCACACAGACAACACAGTCAGGAAACTGGCACACAGACAACACAGTCAGGAAACTTCCACACAGACAACACAGTCAGGAATCTGGCACACAGACAACACGTTCAGGAATCTGGCACACAAACAACACAGTCATGTATCTGGCACACAGACAACACAGTCTGGAATCTGGCACACAGACAGCAGTCAAGAATCAGGCACACAGACAACACAGTCAGGAAGCTGGCACACAGACAACACAGTCAGGAAGCTGGCACACAGGCAACACAGTCAGGAAGCTGGCACACAGGCAACACAGTCAGGAAGCTGGCACACAGACAACACAGTCAGCAAGCTGGCACACAGACAACACAGTCAGGAAGCTGGCAGCAGACAACACAGTCACGAAACTAGCACACAGACAACAAAGTCAGGAAGCTGGCACACAGACAACAAAGTCAGGAAGCTGGCACACAGACAACACAGGCAGGAAGCGGGCACACAGACAACACACTCCGGAAGTTGGCACACAGGAAACACAGTCAGGAAGCTGGCTCACAGGCAACACAGTCAGGAAGCTGGCACACAGGAAACGCAGTCAGTTAGCTGGCACACAGGCAACACAGTCAGCAAGCTGGCACACAGGCTACACAGTCAGAAAGCTGGCACACAGAAAACACAGTCAGAAAGCTGGCACACAGGCAACACAGTCAGGAAGCTGGCACACAGGCAACACAGTCAGGAAGCTGGCACACAGGCAACACAGTCAGGAAGCTGTCACACAGGCAACACAGTCAGGAAGCTGGCACACAGGAAATACAGTCAGGAAGCTGGCACACAGGCAACACAGACAGGACACCGGCACAAAGGCAACACATACAGGAAAATGGCACACAGGCAACACAGTCAGGAAACTGGCACCTAGACAACACAGTCAGGAAACTGGCACACAGACAACACAGTCAGGAAAATGGCACACAGACAACACAGTCAGGAAACTGGCACACAGACAACACAGTCAGGAAAATGGCACACAGACAACACAGTCAGGAAACTTCCACACAGACAACACAGTCAGGAATCTGGCACACAGACAACACGTTCAGGAATCTGGCACACAGACAACACAGTCATGTATCTGGCACACAGACAACACAGTCAGGAATCTGGCACACAGACAGCAGTCAGGAATCAGGCACACAGACAACACAGTCAGGAAGCTGGCAGCAGGCAACACAGTCACGAAGCTAGCACACAGACAACACAGTCAGGAACCTGGCACACAGACAACACAGTCAGGAGGCTGGCACACAGACAACACAGTCAGGAAGCTGGCACACAGACAACACAGTCAGGAAGCTGGCAGCAGACAACACAGTCACGAAGCTGGCAGCAGACAACACAGTCAGCAAGCTGGCAACCAGACACACAGCCAGGAACCTGGCACAAAGACAACACAGTCAGGAAGCTGGCACACAGACAACACAGTCAGGAATCTGGCAAACAGACAACACACTCCGGAAGTTGGCACACAGGCAGCACAGTCAGGAACCTTGCTCACAGTCAAAACAGTCAGGAAGCTGGCACACAGGAAACACAGTCAGTTAGCTGGCACACAGACAACACAGTCAGGAAGTTGGCACACAGGCTACACAGTCAGAAAGCTGGCACACAGAAAACACAGTCAGAAAGCTGGCACACAGGCAACACAGTCAGGAAGCTGGCACACAGGCAACACAGTCAGGAAGCTGGCACACAGGCAGCACAGTCAGGAAGCTGGCACACAGACAACACAGTCAGGAAGCTGGCACACAGGAAATACAGTCAGGAAGCTGGCACACAGGCAACACAGTCAGGACTCCGGCACAAAGGCAACACATACAGGAAAATGGCACACAGGCAACACAGTCAGGAAACTGGCACCTAGACAACACAGTCAGGAAACTGGCACACAGACAACACAGTCAGGAAACTGGCACACAGACAACACAGTCAGGAAACTTCCACACAGACAACACAGTCAGGAATCTGGCACACAGACAACACGTTCAGGAATCTGGCACACAAACAACACAGTCATGTATCTGGCACACAGACAACACAGTCTGGAATCTGGCACACAGACAGCAGTCAGGAATCAGGCACACAGACAACACAGTCAGGAAGCTGGCACACAGACAACACAGTCAGGAAGCTGGCACACAGGCAACACAGTCAGGAAGCTGGCACACAGGCAACACAGTCAGGAAGCTGGCACACAGACAACACAGTCAGCAAGCTGGCACACAGACAACACAGTCAGGAAGCTGGCAGCAGACAACACAGTCACGAAACTAGCACACAGACAACAAAGTCAGGAAGCTGGCACACAGACAACAAAGTCAGGAAGCTGGCACACAGACAACACAGGCAGGAAGCGGGCACACAGACAACACACTCCGGAAGTTGGCACACAGGAAACACAGTCAGGAAGCTGGCTCACAGGCAGCACAGTCAGGAAGCTGGCACACAGGAAACGCAGTGAGTTAGCTGGCACACAGGCAACACAGTCAGCAAGCTGGCACAAAGGCTACACAGTCAGAAAGCTGGCACACAGAAAACACAGTCAGAAAGCTGGCACACAGGCAACACAGTCAGGAAGCTGGCACACAGGCAACACAGTCAGGAAGCTGGCACACAGGCAACACAGTCAGGAGGCTGTCACACAGGCAACACAGTCAGGAAGCTGGCACACATTAAATACAGTCAGGAAGCTGGCACACAGGCAACACAGAAAGGACACCGGCACAAAGGCAACACATACAGGAAAATGGCACACAGGCAACACAGTCAGGAAACTGGCACCTAGACAACACAGTCAGGAAACTGGCACACAGACAACACAGTCAGGAAAATGGCACACAGACAACACAGTCAGGAAACTTCCACACAGACAACACAGTCAGGAATCTGGCACACAGACAACACGTTCAGGAATCTGGCACACAGACAACACAGTCATGTATCTGGCACACAGACAACACAGTCAGGAATCTGGCACACAGACAGCAGTCAGGAATCAGGCACACAGACAACACAGTCTGGAAGCTGGCACACAGACAGCACAGTCAGGAAGCTGGCACACAGGCAGCACAGGCAGGAAGCTGGCACACAGGCCACACAGTCAGGAAGCTGGCACACAAAAACACAGTCAGCAAGCTTGCACACAGACAACACAGTCAGGAAACTGGCACACAGACAACACAGTCTGGATTCTGGAACACAGACAACACTGTCAGGAAGCTGGCAGCAGACAACACAGTCACGAAGCTAGCACACAGACAACACAGTCAGGAACCTGGCACACCGACAACACAGTCAGGACGCTGGCACACAGGCAACACAGTCAGGAAGCTGGCACACAGACAACACACTCCAGAAGTCGCCACACAGGCAACACAGTCAGGAAGCTGAACTCAAAGGCAACACAGTCAGGAAGCTGGCACACAGGCAACACAGTCAGTAAGCTGGCACACAGGCAACACAGTCAGGAAGCTGGTGCACAGGCAACACAGTCAGAAAGCTGGCACACAGAAAACACAGTCAAAAAGCTGGCACACGGGCAACACAGTCAGGAAATTGGCACCCAGACAACACAGTAAGGAAACTGGCACAAAGAGAACACAGTCAGGATTCTTGCACAAAGACAGCACAGTCAGGAATCTGGCACACAGACAACACAGTCAGGATTCTGGCACACAGACAACACAGTCAGGAAACTGACAACTGGCACAAAGACAACACAGTCAGGAAGATGGCACACAGACAACAGTCAGGAAGCTGGCACACAGGCAACACAATCAGGAAGCTGGCACACAGGCAACACAGTCAGGAAGCTGGCACACAGGCAGCACAGTCAGAAAGCTGGCACACAGAAAACACAGTCAGTTAGCTGGCACACAGGCAACACAGTCAGGAAGCTGGCACACAGGCAACACAGTCAGGAAGCTGGCACACAGGCAACACAGTCATGAAGCTGGCACACAGGCAACACAGTCAGGAAGTTGGCACACAGGCAACACAGTCAGGAAGCTGGCTCACAGGAAATGCAGTCAGGAAGCTGGCACACAGGCAACACAGACAGGACGCCGGCACAAAGGCAACACATACAGGAAAATGGCACACAGGCAAAACAGTCAAGAAACTGGCACCTAGACAACACAGTCAGGAAACTAGCACACAGGCAACACAGACAGGACGCCGGCACAAATGCAACACATACAGGAAAATGGCACACAGGCAACACAGTCAGGAAACTGGCACCTAGACAACACAGTCAGGAAACTGGCACACAGACAACACAGTCAGGAAACTGGCACACAGACAACACAGTCAGGAAACTGGCACACAGACAACACTGTCAGGAATCTGGCACACAGACAACACGTTCAGGAATCTGGCACACAGACAACACAGTCATGTATCTGACACACAGACAACACAGTCAGGAATCTGGCACACAGACAGCAGTCAGGAATCAGGCACACAGACAACACAGTCAGGAAGCTGGCACACAGACCACATAGTCAGGAAGCTGGCAAACAGGCAACACAGTCAGGAAGCTGGCACACAGGCAACACAGTAGGAAGCTGGCACACAAAAACACAGTCAGCAAGCAGGCACACAGACAACACAGTCAGGTAACTGGCACACAGACAACACAGTCAGGAAGCTGGCACACAGACAACACAGTCAGGAAGCTGGCAGCAGACAACACAGTCACGAAGCTAGCACACAGACAACACAGTCAGGAACCTGGCACACAGACAACACAGTCAGGAGGCTGGAACACAGAGAACACAGTCAGGAAGCTGGCACACAGACAACACACTCCGGAAGTCGGCACACAGGCAACACAGTCAGGAAGCAGGCTCACAGGCAACACAGTCAGGAAGCTGGCACACAGCAAACACAGTCAGTAAGCTGGCACACAGGCAACACAGTCAGGAAGCTGGCACACAGACAACACAGTCAGAAAGCTGGCACGCAGACAACACAGTCAGGAATCTGGCACTCAGACAACACGTTCAGGAATCTTGCACACAGACAACACAGTCATGTATCTGGCAGAACAGAGAACACAGTCGGGATTCTGGCACACAGACAACACAGTCAGGAAACTGACAACTGGCACAAAGACAACACAGTCAGGAAGCTGGCACACAGACAACAGTCAGGAAGCTGGCACACAGGCAACACAATCAGGAAGCTGGCACACAGGCAACACAGTCAGGAAGCTGGCACACAGGCAGCACAGTCAGAAAGCTGGCACACAGAAAACACAGTCAGTTAGCTGGCACACAGGCAACACAGTCAGGAATTTGGCACACAGGCAACACAGTCAGGAAGCTGGCACACAGGCAACACAGTCATGAAGCTGGCACACAGGCAACACAGTCAGGAAGCTGGCACACAGGCAATACAGTCAGTAAGCTGGCTCACAGGAAATACAGTCAGGAAGCTGGCACACAGGCAACACAGACAGGACGCCGGCACAAAGGCAACACACACAGGAAAATGGCACACAGGCAACACAGTCAGGAAACTGGCACCTAGACAACACAGTCAGGAAACTGGCACACAGGCAACACAGACAGGACGCCGGCACAAATGCAATACATACAGGAAAATGGCACACAGGCAACACAGTCAGGAAACTGGGACCTAGACAACACAGTCAGGAAACTGGCACACAGACAACACAGTCAGGAAACTGGCACACAGACAACACAGTCAGGAAACTGGCAGACAGACAACACAGTCAGGAAGCTGGCACACAGACAACACAGTCAGAAAGCTGGCACGCAGACAACACAGGAAGGAATCTGGCACTCAGACAACACGTTCAGGAATCTTGCACACAGACAACACAGTCATGCATCTGGCACACAGAGAACACAGTCGGGATTCTGGCACACAGACAACACAGTCAGGAAACTGACAACTGGCACAAAGACAACACAGTCAGGAAGCTGGCACACAGACAACAGTCAGGAAGCTGGCACACAGGCAACACAATCAGGAAGCTGGCACACAAGCAACACAGTCAGGAAGCTGGCACACAGGCAGCACAGTCAGAAAGCTGGCACACAGAAAACACAGTCAGTTAGCTGGCACACAGGCAACACAGTCAGGAATTTGGCACACAGGCAACACAGTCAGGAAGCTGGCACACAGGCAACACAGTCATGAAGCTGGCACACAGGCAACACAGTCAGGAAGCTGGCACACAGGCAACACAGTCAGTAAGCTGGCTCACAGGAAATACAGTCAGGAAGCTGGCACACAGGCAACACAGACAGGATGCCGGCACAAAGGCAACACATACAGGAAAATGGCACACAGGCAACACAGTCAGGAAACTGGCACCTAGACAACACAGTCAGGAAACTGGCACACAGGCAACACAGACAGGACGCCGGCACAAATGCAACACATACAGGAAAATGGCACACAGGCAACACAGTCAGGAAACTGGGACCTAGACAACACAGTCAGGAAACTGGCACACAGACAACACAGTCAGGAAACTGGCACACAGACAACACAGTCAGGAAACTGGCAGACAGACAACACAGTCAGGAATCTGGAACACAGACAACACGTTCAGGAATCTGGCACACAGACAACACAGTCATGTATCTGGCACACAGACAACACAGTCAGGAATCTGGCACACAGACAGCAGTCAGGAATCAGGCACACAGACAACACAGTCAGGAAGCTGGCACACAGACAACATAGTCAGGAAGCTGGCACTCAGGCAACACAGTCAGGAAGCTGGCACACAGGCAACACAGTCAGGAAGCTGGCACACAAATAGACAGTCAGCAAGCTGGCACACAGACAACGCAGTCAGGTAACTGGCACACAGACAACACAGTCAGGAAGCTGGCACACAGACAACACAGTCACGAAGCTGGCAGCAGACAACACAGTCACGAAGCTAGCACACAGACAACACAGTCAGGAACCTGGCACACAGACAACCCAGTCAGGAGGCTGGAACACAGAGAACACAGTCAGGAAGCTGGCACACAGACAACACACTCCGGAAGTCGGCACACAGGCAACACAGTCAGGAAGCAGTCTCACAGGCAACACAGTCAGGAAGCTGGCACTCAGGAAACACAGTCAGTAAGCTGGCACACAGGCAACACAGTCAGGAAGCTGGCACACAGGCAACACAGTCAGAAAGCTGGCACGCAGACAACACAGTCAGAAAGCTGGCACACGGGCAACACAGTCAGGAAGCTGGCACACAGGCAACACAGAAAGGAAGCTGGCACTCAGGCAACACAGTCAGGAAGATGGCACACAGACAACACAGTCAGTTAGCTGGCACACAGGCAACACAGTCAGGAATTTGGCACACAGGCAACACAGTCAGGAAGCTGGCACACAGGCAACACAGTCATGAAGCTGGCACACAGGCAACACAGTCAGGAAGCTGGCACACAGGCAACACAGTCAATAAGCTGGCTCACAGGAAATACAGTCAGGAAGCTGGCACACAGGCAACACAGACAGGACGCCGGCACAAAGGCAACACATACAGGAAAATGGCACACAGGCAACACAGTCAGGAAACTGGCACCTAGACAACACAGTCAGGAAACTGGCACACAGGCAACACAGACAGGACGCCGGCACAAATGCAACACATACAGGAAAATGGCACACAGGCAACACAGTCAGGAAACTGGGACCTAGACAACACAGTCAGGAAACTGGCACACAGACAACACAGTCAGGAAACTGGCACACAGACAACACAGTCAGGAAACTGGCAGACAGACAACACAGTCAGGAATCTGGCACACAGACAACACGTTCAGGAATCTGGCACACAGACAACACAGTCATGTATCTGGCACACAGACAACACAGTCAGGAATCTGGCACACAGACAGCAGTCAGGAATCAGGCACACAGACAACACAGTCAGGAAGCTGGCACACAGACAACATAGTCAGGAAGCTGGCACACAGGCAACACAGTCAGGAAGCTGGCACACAGGCAACACAGTCAGGAAGCTGGCACACAAATAGACAGTCAGCAAGCTGGCACACAGACAACGCAGTCAGGTAACTGGCACACAGACAACACAGTCAGGAAGCTGGCACTCAGACAACACAGTCACGAAGCTGGCAGCAGACAACACAGTCACGAAGCTAGCACACAAACAACACAGTCAGGAACCTGGCACACAGACAACCCAGTCAGGAGGCTGGAACACAGAGAACACAGTCAGGAAGCTGGCACACAGACAACACACTCCGGAAGTCGGCACACAGGCAACACAGTCAGGAAGCAGGCTCACAGGCAACACAGTCAGGAAGCTGGCACTCAGGAAACACAGTCAGTAAGCTGGCACACAGGCAACACAGTCAGGAAGCTGGCACACAGGCAACACAGTCAGAAAGCTGGCACACAGAAAACACAGTCAGAAAGCTGGCACACGGGCAACACAGTCAGGAAGCTGGCACACAGGCAACACAGAAAGGAAGCTGGCACTCAGGCAACACAGTCAGGAAGATGGCACACAGACAACACAGTCAGGAAGCTGGCACACAGACAACACAGTCAGGAAGCTGGCACACAGACAACAAAGTCAGGAAGCTGGCAGCAGACAACACAGTCACGAAGCTCGCAGCAGACAACACAGTCAGGAAGCTGTCAGCAGACAACACAGTCACGAAGCTAGCACACAGACAACACAGTCAGGAACCTGGCACACAAACAACACAGTCGGGAGGCTGGAACACAGAGAACACAGTCAGGAAGCTGGCACACAGACAACACACTCCGGAAGTCGGCACACAGGCAACACAGTCAGGAAGCAGGCTCACAGGCAACACAGTCAGGAAGCTGGCACACAGGAAACACAGTCAGTAAGCTGGCACACAGGCAACACAGTCAGGAAGCTGGCACACAGGCAACACAGTCAGGAAACTGGCACGCAGACAACACAGTCAGGAAGCTGGCACACAGACAACACACACCGGAAGTTGGCACACAGGCAACACAGTCAGGAAGCAGGCTCACAGGCAACACAGTCAGGAAGCCTGCACACAGGAAACACAGTCAGTAAGCTGGCACACAGGCAACAGAGTCAGGAAGCTGGCACACAGGCGACACAGTCAGAAAGCTGGCACACAGAAAACACAGTCAGAAAGCCGGCACACGGGCAACACAGTCAGGAAGCTGGCACACAGGCAACACAGTCAGGAAACTGGCACGCAGACAACACAGTCAGGAATCTGGCACTCAGACAACACGTTCAGGAATCTGGCACACAGACAACACAGTCATGTATCTGGCCCACAGAGAACACAGTCGGGATTCTGGCACACAGACAACACAGTCAGGAAACTGACAACTGGCACAAAGACAACACAGTCAGGAAGCTGGCACACAGACAACAGTCAGGAAGCTGGCACACAGGCAACACAATCAGGAAGCTGGCACACAGGCAACACAGTCAGGAAGCTGGCACACAGGCAGCACAGTCAGAAAGCTGGCACACAGAAAACATAGTCAGTTAGCTGGCACACAGGCAACACAGTCAGGAATTTGGCACACAGGCAACACAGTCAGGAAGCTGGCACACAGGCAACACAGTCAGGTAACTGGCACACAGACAACACAGTCAGGAAGCTGGCACACAGACAACACAGTCAGGAAGCTGGCAGCAGACAACACAGTCACGAAGCTAGCACACAGACAACACAGTCAGGAACCTGGCACACAGACAACACAGTCAGGAGGCTGGAACACAGAGAACACAGTCAGGAAGCTGGCACACAGACAACACACTCCGGAAGTCGGCACACAGGCAACACAGTCAGGAAGCAGGCTCACAGGCAACACAGTCAGGAAGCTGGCACACAGCAAACACAGTCAGTAAGCTGGCACACAGGCAACACAGTCAGGAAGCTGGCACACAGACAACACAGTCAGAAAGCTGGCACGCAGACAACACAGTCAGGAATCTGGCACTCAGACAACACGTTCAGGAATCTTGCACACAGACAACACAGTCATGTATCTGGCACACAGAGAACACAGTCGGGATTCTGGCACACAGACAACACAGTCAGGAAACTGACAACTGGCACAAAGACAACACAGTCAGGAAGCTGGCACACAGACAACAGTCAGGAAGCTGGCACACAGGCAACACAATCAGGAAGCTGGCACACAGGCAACACAGTCAGGAAGCTGGCACACAGGCAGCACAGTCAGAAAGCTGGCACACAGAAAACACAGTCAGTTAGCTGGCACACAGGCAACACAGTCAGGAATTTGGCACAAAGGCAACACAGTCAGGAAGCTGGCACACAGGCAACACAGTCATGAAGCTGGCACACAGGCAACACAGTCAGGAAGCTGGCACACAGGCAACACAGTCAGTAAGCTGGCTCACAGGAAATACAGTCAGGAAGCTGGCACACAGGCAACACAGACAGGACACCGGCACAAAGGCAACACATACAGGAAAATGGCACACAGGCAACACAGTCAGGAAACTGGCACCTAGACAACACAGTCAGGAAACTGGCACACAGGCAACACAGACAGGACGCCGGCACAAATGCAACACATACAGGAAAATGGCACACAGGCAACACAGTCAGGAAACTGGGACCTAGACAACACAGTCAGGAAACTGGCACACAGACAACACAGTCAGGAAACTGGCACACAGACAACACAGTCAGGAAACTGGCAGACAGACAACACAGTCAGGAAGCTGGCACACAGACAACACAGTCAGAAAGCTGGCACGCAGACAACACAGTCAGGAATCTGGCACTCAGACAACACGTTCAGGAATCTTGCACACAGACAACACAGTCATGTATCTGGCACACAGAGAACACAGTCGGGATTCTGGCACACAGACAACACAGTCAGGCAACTGACAACTGGCACAAAGACAACACAGTCAGGAAGCTGGCACACAGACAACAGTCAGGAAGCTGGCACACAGGCAACACAATCAGGAAGCTGGCACACAGGCAACACAGTCAGGAAGCTGGCACACAGGCAGCACAGTCAGAAAGCTGGCACACAGAACACACAGTCAGTTAGCTGGCACACAGGCAACACAGTCAGGAATTTGGCACACAGGCAACACAGTCAGGAAGCTGGCACACAGGCAACACAGTCATGAAGCTGGCACGCAGGCAACACAGTCAGGAAGCTGGCACACAGGCAACACAGTCAGTAAGCTGGCTCACAGGAAATACAGTCAGGAAGCTGGCACACAGGCAACACAGACAGGACGCCGGCACAAAGGCAACACATACAGGAAAATGGCACACAGGCAACACAGTCAGGAAACTGGCACCTAGACAACACAGTCAGGAAACTGGCACACAGGCAACACAGACAGGACGCCGGCACAAATGCAACACATACAGGAAAATGGCACACAGGCAACACAGTCAGGAAACTGGGACCTAGACAACACAGTCAGGAAACTGGCACACAGACAACACAGTCAGGAAACTGGCACACAGACAACACAGTCAGGAAACTGGCAGACAGGCAACACAGTCAGGAATCTGGCACACAGACAACACGTTCAGGAATCTGGCACACAGACAACACAGTCATGTATCTGGCACACAGACAACACAGTCAGGAATCTGGCACACAGACAGCAGTCAGGAATCAGGCACACAGACAACACAGTCAGGAAGCTGGCACACAGACAACATAGTCAGGAAGCTGGCACACAGGCAACACAGTCAGGAAGCTGGCACACAGGCAACACAGTCAGGAAGGTGGCACACAAATAGACAGTCAGCAAGCTGGCACACAGACAACGCAGTCAGGTAACTGGCACACAGACAACACAGTCAGGAAGCTGGCACTCAGACAACACAGTCACGAAGCTGGCAGCAGACAACACAGTCACGAAGCTAGCACACAGACAACACAGTCAGGAACCTGGCACACAGACAACCCAGTCAGGAGGCTGGAACACAGAGAACACAGTCAGGAAGCTGGCACACAGACAACACATTCCGGAAGTCGGCACACAGGCAACACAGTCAGGAAGCAGGCTCACAGGCAACACAGTCAGGAAGCTGGCACTCAGGAAACACAGTCAGTAAGCTGGCACACAGGCAACACAGTCAGGAAGCTGGCACACAGGCAACACAGTCAGAAAGCTGGCACACAGAAAACACAGTCAGAAAGCTGGCACACGGGCAACACAGTCACGAAGCTGGCACACAGGCAACACAGAAAGGAAGCTGGCACTCAGGCAACACAGTCAGGAAGATGGCACACAGACAACACAGTCAGGAAGCTGGCACACAGACAACACAGTCAGGAAGCTGGCACACAGACAACAAAGTCAGGAAGCTGGCAGCAGACAACACAGTCACGAAGCTCGCAGCAGACAACACAGTCAGGAAGCTGTCAGCAGACAACACAGTCACGAAGCTAGCACAAAGACAACACAGTCAGGAACCTGGCACACAAACAACACAGTCGGGAGGCTGGAACACAGAGAACACAGTCAGGAAGCTGGCACACAGACAACACACTCCGGAAGTCGGCACACAGGCAACACAGTCAGGAAGCAGGCTCACAGGCAACACAGTCAGGAAGCTGGCAAACAGGAAACACAGTCAGTAAGCTGGCACACAGGCAACACAGTCAGGAAGCTGGCACACAGGCAACACAGTCAGGAAACTGGCACACAGACAACACAGTCAGGAAGCTGGCACACAGACAACATACTCCGGAAGTTGGCACACAGGCAACACAGTCAGGAAGCAGGCTCACAGGCAACACAGTCAGGAAGCCTGCACACAGGAAACACAGTCAGTAAGCTGGTACACAGGCAACACAGTCAGGAAGCTGGCACACAGGCAACACAGTCAGAAAGCTGGCACACAGAAAACACAGTCAGAAAGCTGGCACACGGGCAACACAGTCAGGAAGCTGGCACACAGGCAACACAGTCAGGAAACTGGCACGCAGACAACACAGTCAGGAATCTGGCACTCAGACAACACGTTCAGGAATCTGGCACACAGACAACACAGTCATGTATCTGGCCCACAGAGAACACAGTCGGGGTTCTGGCACACAGACAACACAGTCAGGAAACTGACAACTGGCACAAAGACAACACAGTCAGGAAGCTGGCACACAGACAACAGTCAGGAAGCTGGCACACAGGCAACACAATCAGGAAGCTGGCACACAGGCAACACAGTCAGGAAGCTGGCACACAGGCAGCACAGTCAGAAAGCTGGCACACAGAAAACATAGTCAGTTAGCTGGCACACAGGCAACACAGTCAGGAATTTGGCACACAGGCAACACAGTCAGGAAGCTGGCACACAGGCAACACAGTCAGGAAGCTGGCACACAGGCAACACAGTCAGGAAGCTGGCTCACAGGAAATACAGTCAGGAAGCTGGCACACAGGCAACACAGACAGGACGCCGGCACAAAGGCAACACATACAGGAAAATGGTACACAGGCAACACAGTCAGGAAACTGGCACCTAGACAACACAGTCAGGAAACTGGCACACAGACAACACAGTCAGGAAACTGGCACACAGACAACACAGTCAGGAAACTGGCACACAGACAACACAGTCAGGAATCTGGCACACAGACAACACATTCAGGAATCTGGCACACAGACAACACAGTCATGTATCTGGCACACAGACAACACAGTCATGAATCTGGCACACAGACAGCAGTCAGGAATCAGGCACACAGACAACACAGTCAGGAAGCTGGCACACAGACAACATAGTCTGGAAGCTGGCACACAGGCAACACAGTCAGGAAGCTGGCACACAGGCAACACAGTCAGGAAGCTGGCACACAAATACACAGTCAGCAAGCTGGCACACAGACAACGCAGTCAGGTAACTGGCACACAGACAACACAGTCAGGAAGCTGGCACTGAGACAACACAGTCAGTAAGCTGGCACACAGACAACACTTTCACGAAGCTAGCACACAGACAACACAGTCAGGAACCTGGCACGCAGACAACCCAGTCAGGAGGCTGGAACACAGAGAACACAGTCAGGAAGCTGGCACTCAGACAACACACTCCGGAAGTCGGCACAAAGACAACACAGTCAGGAAGCTGGCACACAGACAACAGTCAGGAAGCTGGCACACAGGCAACACAATCAGGAAGCTGGCACACAGGCAACACAGTCAGGAAGCTGGCACACAGGCAGCACAGTCAGAAAGCTGGCACACAGAAAACACAGTCAGTTAGCTGGCACACAGGCAACACAGTCAGGAATTTAGCACACAGGCAACACAGTCAGGAAGCTGGCACACAGGCAACACAGTCATGGAGCTGGCACACAGGCAACACAGTCAGGAAGCTGGCACACAGGCAACACAGTCAGGAAGCTGGCTCACAGGAAATACAGTCAGGAAGCTGGCACACAGGCAACACAGACAGGACGCCGGCACAAAGGCAACACATACAGGAAAATGGCACACAGGCAACACAGTCAGGAAACTGGCACCTAGACAACTCAGTCAGGAAACTGGCACACAGGCAACACAGACAGGACGCCGGCACAAATGCAACACATACAGGAAAATGGCACACAGGCAACACAGTCAGGAAACTGGCACCTAGGCAACACAGTCAGGAAACTGGCACACAGACAACACAGTCAGGAAACTGGCACACAGACAACACAGTCAGGAAACTGGCACACAGACAACACAGTCAGGAATCTGGCACACAGACAACACGTTCAGGAATCTGGCACACAGACAACACAGTCATGTATCTGGCACACAGACAACACAGTCAGGAATCTGGCACACAGACAGCAGTCAGGAATCAGGCACACAGACAACACAGTCAGGAAGCTGGCACACAGACAACATAGTCAGGAAGCTGGCACACAGGCAACACAGTCAGGAAGCTGGCACACAGGCAACACAGTCAGGAAGCTGGCACACAAATACACAGTCAGCAAGCTGGCACACAGACAACGCAGTCAGGTAACTGGCACACAGACAACACAGTCAGGAAGCTGGCACTCAGACAACACAGTCAGGAAGCTGGCAGCAGACAACACAGTCACGAAGCTAGCACAGAGACAACACAGTCAGGAACCTGGCACACAGACAACCCAGTCAGGAGTCTGGAACACAGAGAACACAGTCAGGAAGCTGGCACACAGGCAACACAGTCAGGAAGCTGGCACACAGGCAACACAGTCAGGAAGCTGGCACACAGGCAACACAGTCAGGAAGCTGGCTCACAGGAAATACAGTCAGGAAGCTGGCACACAGGCAACACAGACAGGACGCCGGCACAAAGGCAACACATACAGGAAAATGGCACACAGGCAACACAGTCAGGAAACTGGCACCTAGACAACACAGTCAGGAAACTGGCACACAGGCAACACAGACAGGACGCCGGCACAAATGCAACACATACAGGAAAATGGCACACAGGCAACACAGTCAGGAAACTGGCACCTAGACAACACAGTCAGGAAACTGGCACACAGACAACACAGTCAGGAAACTGGCACACAGACAACACAGTCAGGAAACTGGCAGACAGACAACACAGTCAGGAATCTGGCACACAGACAACACGTTCAGGAGTCTGGCACACAGACAACACAGTCATGTATCTGGCACACAGACAACACAGTCAGGAATCTGGCACACAGACAGCAGTCAGGAATCTGGCACACAGACAACACAGTCAGGAAGCTGGCACACAGACAACATAGTCAGGAAGCTGGCACACAGGCAACACAGTCAGGAAGCTGGCACACAGGCAACACAGTCAGGAAGCTGGCACACAAAAACACAGTCAGCAAGCTGGCACACAGACAACGCAGTCAGGTAACTGGCACACAGACAACACAGTCAGGAAGCTGGCACTCAGACAACACAGTCAGGAAGCTGGCAGCAGACAACACAGTCACGAAGCTCGCACACAGACAACACAGTCAGGAACCTGGCAAACAGACAACCCAGTCAGGAGGCTGGAACACAGAGAACACAGTCAGGAAGCTGGCACACAGACAACACACTCCGGAAGTCGGCACACAGGCAACACAGTCAGGAAGCAGGCTCACAGGCAACACAGTCAGGAAGCTGGCACTCAGGAAACACAGTCAGTAAGCTGGCACACAGGCAACACAGTCAGGAAGCTGGCACACAGGCAACACAGTCAGAAAGCTGGCACACAGAAAACACAGTCAGAAAGCTGGCACACAGGCAACACAATCAGGAAGCTGGCACACAGGCAACACAGTCAGGAAGCTGGCACACAGGCAGCACAGTCAGAAAGCTGGCACACAGAAAATACAGTCAGTTAGCTGGCACACAGGCAACACAGTCAGGAATTTGGCACACAGGCAACACAGTCAGGAAGCTGGCACACAGGCAACACAGTCATGAAGCTGGCACACAGGCAACACAGTCAGGAAGCTGGCACACAGGCAACACAGTCAGGAAGCTGGCACACAGGCAGCACAGTCAGAAAGCTGGCACACAGAAAACACAGACAGGACGCCGGCACAAAGACAACACATACAGGAAAATGGCACACAGGCAACACAGTCAGGAAACTGGCACCTAGACAACACAGTCAGGAAACTGGCACACAGGCAACACAGACAGGACGCCGGCACAAATGCAACACATACAGGAAAATGGCACACAGGCAACACAGTCAGGAAACTGGCACCTAGGCAACACAGTCAGGAAACTGGCACACAGACAACACAGTCAGGAAACTGGCACACAGACAACACAGTCAGGAAACTGGCAGACAGACAACACAGTCAGGAATCTGGCACACAGACAACACGTTCAGGAATCTGGCACACAGACAACACAGTCATGTATCTGGCACACAGACAACACAGTCAGGAATCTGGCACACAGACAGCAGTCAGGAATCAGGCACACAGACAACACAGTCAGGAGGCTGGCACACAGACAACATAGTCAGGAAGCTGGCACACAGGCAACACATTCAGGAAGCTGGCACACAGGCAACACAGTCAGGAAGCTGGCACACAAATACACAGTCAGCAAGCTGGCACACAGACAACGCAGTCAGGTAACTGGCACACAGACAACACATTCAGGAAGCTGGCACTCAGACAACACAGTCAGGAAGCTGGCAGCAGACAACACAGTCACGAAGCTAGCACACAGACAACACAGTCAGGAACCTGGCACACAGACAACCCAGTCAGGAGGCTGGAACACAGAGAACACAGTCAGGAAGCTGGCACACAGGCAACACAGTCATGAAGCTGGCACACAGGCAACACAGTCAGGAAGCTGGCACACAGGCAACACAGTCAGGAAGCTGGCTCACAGGAAATACAGTCAGGAAGCTGGCACACAGGCAACACAGACAGGACGCCGGCACAAATGCAACACATACAGGAAAATGGCACACAGGCAACACAGTCAGGAAACTGGCACCTAGACAACACAGTCAGGAAACTGGCACACAGGCAAGACAGACAGGACGCCGGCACAAATGCAACACATACAGGAAAATGGCACACAGGCAACACAGTCAGGAAACTGGCACCTAGACAACACAGTCAGGAAACTGGCACACAGACAACACAGTCAGGAAACTGGCACACAGACAACACAGTCAGGAAACTGGCACACAGACAACACAGTCAGGAATCTGGCACACAGACAACACGTTCAGGAATCTGGCACACAGACAACACAGTCATGTATCTGGCACACAGACAACACAGTCAGGAATCTGGCACTCAGACAGCAGTCAGGAATGTGGCACACAGACAACACAGTCAGGAAGCTGGCACACAGACAACATAGTCAGGAAACTGGCACACAGACAACACAGTCAGGAAACTGGCACACAGACAACACAGTCAGGAATCTGGCACACAGACAACACGTTCAGGAATCTGGCACACAGACAACACAGTCATGTATCTGGCACACAGACAACACAGTCAGGAATCTGGCACACAGACAGCAGTCAGGAATCAGGCACACAGACAACACAGTCAGGAAGCTGGCACACAGACAACATAGTCAGGAAGCTGGCACACAGGCAACACAGTCAGGAAGCTGGCACACAGGCAACACAGTCAGGAAGCTGGCACACAAATACACAGTCAGCAAGCTAGCACACAGACAACGCAGTCAGGTAACTGGCACACAGACAACACATTCAGGAAGCTGGCACTCAGACAACACAGTCAGGAAGCTGGCAGCAGACAACACAGTCACGAAGCTAGCACACAGACAACACAGTCAGGAACCTGGCACACAGACAACCCAGTCAGGAGGCTGGAACACAGAGAACACAGTCAGGAAGCTGGCACACAGGCAACACAGTCATGAAGCTGGCACACAGGCAACACAGTCAGGAAGCTGGCACACAGGCAACACTGTCAGGAAGCTGGCTCACAGGAAATACAGTCAGGAAGCTGGCACACAGGCAACACAGACAGGACGCCGGCACAAATGCAACACATACAGGAAAATGGCACACAGGCAACACAGTCAGGAAACTGGCACCTAGACAACACAGTCAGGAAACTGGCACACAGGCAACACAGACAGGACGCCGGCACAAATGCAACACATACAGGAAAATGGCACACAGGCAACACAGTCAGGAAACTGGCACCTAGACAACAAAGTCAGGAAACTGGCACACAGACAACACAGTCAGGAAACTGGCACACAGACAACACAGTCAGGAAACTGGCACACAGACAACACAGTCAGGAATCTGGCACACAGACAACACGTTCAGGAATCTGGCACACAGACAACACAGTCATGTATCTGGCACACAGACAACACAGTCAGGAATCTGGCACACAGACAGCAGTCAGGAATGAGGCACACAGACAACACAGTCAGGAAGCTGGCACACAGACAACATAGTCAGGAAGCTGGCACACAGGCAACACAGTCAGGAAGCTGGCACACAGGCAACACAGTCAGGAAGCTGGCACACAAAAACACAGTCAGCAAGCTGGCACACAGACAACGCAGTCAGGTAACTGGCACACAGACAACACAGTCAGGAAGCTGGCACTCAGACAACACAGTCAGGAAGCTGGCAGCAGACAACACAGTCACGAAGCTCGCACACAGACAACACAGTCAGGAACCTGGCAAACAGACAACCCAGTCAGGAGGCTGGAACACAGAGAACACATTCAGGAAGCTGGCACACAGACAACACACTCCGGAAGTCGGCACACAGGCAACACAGTCAGGAAGCAGGCTCACAGGCAACACAGTCAGGAAGCTGGCACACAGGCAACACAGTCAGGAAGCTGGCACACAGGCAACACAGTCAGGAAGCTGGCTCACAGGAAATACAGTCAGGAAGCTGGCACACAGGCAACACAGACAGGACGCCGGCACAAAGGCAACACATACAGGAAAATGGCACACAGGCAACACAGTCAGGAAACTGGCACCTAGACAACACAGTCAGGAAACTGGCACACAGGCAACACAGACAGGACGCCGGCACAAATGCAACACATACAGGAAAATGGCACACAGGCAACACAGTCAGGAAACTGGCACCTAGACAACACAGTCAGGAAACTGGCACACAGACAACACAGTCAGGAAACTGGCACACAGACAACACAGTCAGGAAACTGGCACACAGACAACACAGTCAGGAATCTGGCACACAGACAACACGTTCAGGAGTCTGGCACACAGACAACACAGTCATGTATCTGGCACACAGACAACACAGTCAGGAATCTGGCACACAGACAGCAGTCAGGAATCTGGCACACAGACAACACAGTCAGGAAGCTGGCACACAGACAACATAGTCAGGAAGCTGGCACACAGGCAACACAGTCAGGAAGCTGGCACACAGGCAACACAGTCAGGAAGCTGGCACACAAAAACACAGTCAGCAAGCTGGCACACAGACAACGCAGTCAGGTAACTGGCACACAGACAACACAGTCAGGAAGCTGGCACTCAGACAACACAGTCAGGAAGCTGGCAGCAGACAACACAGTCACGAAGCTCGCACACAGACAACACAGTCAGGAACCTGGCAAACAGACAACCCAGTCAGGAGGCTGGAACACAGAGAACACAGTCAGGAAGCTGGCACACAGACAACACACTCCGGAAGTCGGCACACAGGCAACACAGTCAGGAAGCAGGCTCACAGGCAACACAGTCAGGAAGCTGGCACTCAGGAAACACAGTCAGTAAGCTGGCACACAGGCAAAACAGTCAGGAAGCTGGCACACAGGCAACACAGTCAGAAAGCTGGCACACAGAAAACACAGTCAGAAAGCTGGCACACAGGCAACACAATCAGGAAGCTGGCACACAGGCAACACAGTCAGGAAGCTGGCACACAGGCAGCACAGTCAGAAAGCTGGCACACAGAAAACACAGTCAGTTAGCTGGCACACAGGCAACACAGTCAGGAATTTGGCACACAGGCAACACAGTCAGAAAGCTGGCACACAGGCAACACAGTCATGAAGCTGGCACACAGGCAACACAGTCAGGAAGCTGGCACACAGGCAACACAGTCAGGAAGCTGGCACACAGGCAGCACAGTCAGAAAGCTGGCACACAGAAAACACAGACAGGACGCCGGCACAAAGACAACACATACAGGAAAATGGCACACAGGCAACACAGTCAGGAAACTGGCACCTAGACAACACAGTCAGGAAACTGGCACACAGGCAACACAGACAGGACGCCGGCACAAATGCAACACATACAGGAAAATGGCACACAGGCAACACAGTCAGGAAACTGGCACCTAGGCAACACAGTCAGGAAACTGGCACACAGACAACACAGTCAGGAAACTGGCACACAGACAACACAGTCAGGAAACTGGCAGACAGACAACACAGTCAGGAATCTGGCACACAGACAACACGTTCAGGAATCTGGCACACAGACAACACAGTCATGTATCTGGCACACAGACAACACAGTCAGGAATCTGGCACACAGACAGCAGTCAGGAATCAGGCACACAGACAACACAGTCAGGAAGCTGGCACACAGACAACATAGTCAGGAAGCTGGCACACAGGCAACACATTCAGGAAGCTGGCACACAGGCAACACAGTCAGGAAGCTGGCACACAAATACACAGTCAGCAAGCTGGCACACAGACAACGCAGTCAGGTAACTGGCACACAGACAACACATTCAGGAAGCTGGCACTCAGACAACACAGTCAGGAAGCTGGCAGCAGACAACACAGTCACGAAGCTAGCACACAGACAACACAGTCAGGAACCTGGCACACAGACAACCCAGTCAGGAGGCTGGAACACAGGGAACACAGTCAGGAAGCTGGCACACAGGCAACACAGTCATGAAGCTGGCACACAGGCAACACAGTCAGGAAGCTGGCACACAGGCAACACAGTCAGGAAGCTGGCTCACAGGAAATACAGTCAGGAAGCTGGCACACAGGCAACACAGACAGGACGCCGGCACAAATGCAACACATACAGGAAAATGGCACACAGGCAACACAGTCAGGAAACTGGCACCTAGACAACACAGTCAGGAAACTGGCACACAGGCAACACAGACAGGACGCCGGCACAAATGCAACACATACAGGAAAATGGCACACAGGCAACACAGTCAGGAAACTGGCACCTAGACAACACAGTCAGGAAACTGGCACACAGACAACACAGTCAGGAAACTGGCACACAGACAACACAGTCAGGAAACTGGCACACAGACAACACAGTCAGGAATCTGGCACACAGACAACACGTTCAGGAATCTGGCACACAGACAACACAGTCATGTATCTGGCACACAGACAACACAGTCAGGAATCTGGCACTCAGACAGCAGTCAGGAATGAGGCACACAGACAACACAGTCAGGAAGCTGGCACACAGACAACATAGTCAGGAAACTGGCACACAGACAACACAGTCAGGAAACTGGCAGACAGACAACACAGTCAGGAATCTGGCACACAGACAACACGTTCAGGAATCTGGCACACAGACAACACAGTCATGTATCTGGCACACAGACAACACAGTCAGGAATCTGGCACACAGACAGCAGTCAGGAATCAGGCACACAGACAACACAGTCAGGAAGCTGGCACACAGACAACATAGTCAGGAAGCTGGCACACAGGCAACACAGTCAGGAAGCTGGCACACAGGCAACACAGTCAGGAAGCTGGCACACAAATACACAGTCAGCAAGCTAGCACACAGACAACGCAGTCAGGTAACTGGCACACAGACAACACATTCAGGAAGCTGGCACTCAGACAACACAGTCAGGAAGCTGGCAGCAGACAACACAGTCACGAAGCTAGCACACAGACAACACAGTCAGGAACCTGGCACACAGACAACCCAGTCAGGAGGCTGGAACACAGAGAACACAGTCAGGAAGCTGGCACACAGGCAACACAGTCATGAAGCTGGCACACAGGCAACACAGTCAGGAAGCTGGCACACAGGCAACACTGTCAGGAAGCTGGCTCACAGGAAATACAGTCAGGAAGCTGGCACACAGGCAACACAGACAGGACGCCGGCACAAATGCAACACATACAGGAAAATGGCACACAGGCAACACAGTCAGGAAACTGGCACCTAGACAACACAGTCAGGAAACTGGCACACAGGCAACACAGACAGGACGCCGGCACAAATGCAACACATACAGGAAAATGGCACACAGGCAACACAGTCAGGAAACTGGCACCTAGACAACAAAGTCAGGAAACTGGCACACAGACAACACAGTCAGGAAACTGGCACACAGACAACACAGTCAGGAAACTGGCACACAGACAACACAGTCAGGAATCTGGCACACAGACAATACGTTCAGGAATCTGGCACACAGACAACACAGTCATGTATCTGGCACACAGACAACACAGTCAGGAATCTGGCACACAGACAGCAGTCAGGAATGAGGCACACAGACAACACAGTCAGGAAGCTGGCACACAGACAACATAGTCAGGAAGCTGGCACACAGGCAACACAGTCAGGAAGCTGGCACACAGGCAACACAGTCAGGAAGCTGGCACACAAAAACACAGTCAGCAAGCTGGCACACAGACAACGCAGTCAGGTAACTGGCACACAGACAACACAGTCAGGAAGCTGGCACTCAGACAACACAGTCAGGAAGCTGGCAGCAGACAACACAGTCACGAAGCTCGCACACAGACAACACAGTCAGGAACCTGGCACACAGACAACCCAGTCAGGAGGCTGGAACACAGAGAACACAGTCAGGAAGCTGGCACACAGACAACACACTCCGGAAGTCGGCACACAGGCAACACAGTCAGGAAGCAGGCTCACAGGCAACACAGTCAGGAAGCTGGCACTCAGGAAACACAGTCAGTAAGCTGGCACACAGGCAACACAGTCAGGAAGCTGGCACACAGGCAACACAGTCAGGAAGCTGGCACACAGAAAACACAGTCAGAAAGCTGGCACACAGGCAACACAATCGGGAAGCTGGCACACAGGCAACACAGTCAGGAAGCTGGCACACAGGCAGCACAGTCAGAAAGCTGGCACACAGAAAACACAGTCAGTTAGCTGGCACACAGGCAACACAGTCAGGAATTTGGCACACAGGCAACACAGTCAGGAAGCTGGCACACAGGCAACACAGTCATGAAGCTGGCACACAGGCAACACATTCAGGAAGCTGGCACACAGGCAACACAGTCAGGAAACAGGCTCACAGGAAATACAGTCAGGAAGCTGGCACACAGGCAACACAGACAGGACGCCGGCACAAAGGCAACACATACAGGAAAATGGCACACAGGCAACACAGTCAGGAAACTGGCACCTAGACAACACAGTCAGGAAACTGGCACACAGGCAACACAGACAGGACGCCGGCACAAATGCAACACATACAGGAAAATGGCACACAGGCAACACAGTCAGGAAACTGGCACCTAGGCAACACAGTCAGGAAACTGGCACACAGACAACACAGTCAGGAAACTGGCACACAGACAACACAGTCAGGAAACTGGCAGACAGACAACACAGTCAGGAATCTGGCACACAGACAACACGTTCAGGAATCTGGCACACAGACAACACAGCCATGTATCTGGCACACAGACAACACAGTCAGGAATCTGGCACACAGACAGCAGTCAGGAATCAGGCACACAGACAACACAGTCAGGAAGCTGGCACACAGACAACATAGTCAGGAAGCTGGCACACAGGCAACACAGTCAGGAAGCTGGCACACAGGCAACACAGTCAGGAAGCTGGCACACAAATAGACAGTCAGCAAGCTGGCACACAGACAACGCAGTCAGGTAACTGGCACACAGACAACACAGTCAGGAAGCTGGCACCAGACAACACAGTCAGGAAGCTGGCAGCAGACAACACAGTCAGGAAGCTAGCACACAGACAACACAGTCAGGAACCTGGCACACAGACAACCCAGTCAGGAGGCTGGAACACAGAGAACACAGTCAGGAAGCTGGCACACAGGCAACACAGTCATGAAGCTGGCACACAGGCAACACAGTCAGGAAGCTGGCACACAGGCAACACAGTCAGGAAGCTGGCTCACAGGAAATACAGGCAGGAAGCTGGCACACAGGCAACCCAGACAGGACGCCGGCACAAAGGCAACACATACAGGAAAATGGCGCACAGACAACACAGTCAGGAAACTGGCACCTAGACAACACAGTCAGGAAACTGGCACACAGGCAACACAGACAGGACGCCGGCACAAATGCAACACATACAGGAAAATGGCACACAGGCAACACAGTCAGGAAACTGGCACCTAGACAACACAGTCAGGAAACTGGCACACAGACAACACAGTCAGGAAACTGGCACACAGACAACACAGTCAGGAAACTGGCACACAGACAACACAGTCAGGAATCTGGCACACAGACAACACGTTCAGGAATCTGGCACACAGACAACACAGTCATGTATCTGGCACACAGACAACACAGTCAGGAATCTGGCACACAGACAGCAGTCAGGAATCAGGCACACAGACAACACAGTCAGGAAGCTGGCACACAGACAACATAGTCAGGAAGCTGGCACACAGGCAACACAGTCAGGAAGCTGGCACACAGGCAACACAGTCAGGAAGCTGGCACACAAAAACACAGTCAGCAAGCTGGCACACAGACAACGCAGTCAGGTAACTGGCACACAGACAACACAGTCAGGAAGCTGGCACTCAGACAACACAGTCAGGAAGCTGGCAGCAGACAACACAGTCACGAAGCTCGCACACAGACAACACAGTCAGGAACCTGGCACACAGACAACCCAGTCAGGAGGCTGGAACACAGAGAACACAGTCAGGAAGCTGGCACACAAACAACACACTCCGGAAGTCGGCACACAGGCAACACAGTCAGGAAGCAGGCTCACAGGCAACACAGTCAGGAAGCTGGCACTCTGGAAACACAGTCAGTAAGCTGGCACACAGGCAACACAGTCAGGAAGCTGGCACACAGGCAGCACAGTCAGAAAGCTGGCACACAGAAAACACAGTCAGAAAGCTGGCACACGGGCAAAACAGTCAGGAAGCTGGCACACAGGCAACACAGTCAGGAAGCTGGCACTCAGGCAACACAGTCAGGAAGATGGCACACAGACAACACAGTCAGGAAGCTGGCACACAGACAACACAGTCAGGAAGCTGGCACACAGACAACAAAGTCAGGAAGCTGGCAGCAGACAACACAGTCACGAAGCTGGCAGCAGACAACACAGTCAGGAAGCTGGCACACAGACAACAAAGTCAGGAAGCTGGCACACAACACCACAGGCAGGAAGCTGGCACACAGGCAAGACACTCCGGAAGTTGGCACACAGGCAACACAGTCAGGAAGCTGGCTCACAGGCAACACAGTCAGGAAGCTGGCACACAGGAAACACAGTCAGTTAGCTGGCACACAGGCAACACAGTCAGCAAGCTGGCACACAGGCAACACAGTCAGAACGCTGGCACACAGGAAACACAGTCAGAAAGCTGGCACACAGGCAACACATTCAGGAAGCTGGCACACAGGCAACACAGTCAGGAAGCTGGCATCTAGACAACACAGTCAGGAAACTGGCCCACAGACAACATAGTCAGGAAACTGGCACACAGACAACACAGTCAGGAAACTGGCACACAGACAAAACAGTCAGGAATCTGGCACACAGACAACACGTTCAGGAATCTGGCACACAGACAACACAGTCATGTATCTGGCACGCAGACAACACAGTCAAGAATCTGGCACACAGACATCAGTCAGGAATCAGGCACAGAGACAACACAGTCAGGAAGCTGGCACACAGACAACACAGTGAGGAAGCTAGCACACAGGCAACACAGTCAGGAAGCTGGCACACAGGCAACACAGTCCGGAAGCTGGCACACAGACAACACAGTCAGGAAGTTGGCTCACAGACAACACAGTCAGGAAACTGGCACACAGACAACACAGTCAGGAAGCTGGCACACAGACAACACAGTCAGGAAGCTGGCAGCAGACAACACAGTCACGAAGCTAGAACACAGACAACAAAGTCAGCAACCTGGCACACAGACAACACATTCAGGAGGCTGGCACACAGACAACACAGTCAGGAAGCTGGCACACAGACAACACACTCCAGAAGTTGGCACACAGGCAACACAGTCAGGAAGCTGGCTCAAAGGCAACACAGTCAGGAAGCTGGCACACAGGCAACACAGTCAGTAAGCCGGCACACAGGCAACACAGTCAGGAAGCTGACACCCAGGCAACACAGTCAGAAAGCTGGCACACAGAAAACACAGTCAGAAAGCTGGCACTCGGGCGGCACAGTCAGGAAGCCGGCACACAGGCAACACAGTCAAGAAGCTGGCACACAGGCAACACAGTTAGGAAGGTGGCACACAGGCAACACAGTCAGGAAGCAGGCACACAGGAAATACAGTCAGAAAGCTGGCACACAGGTAACACAGACAGGAATCTGGCACACAGACAGCAGTCAGGAATCAGGCACACAGACAACACAGTCAGGAAGCTAGCTCACAGGCAACACAGACAGGACGCCGGCACAAAGGCAACACAGACAGGAAAATGGCACACAGGCAACACAGTCAGGAAACTGGCACCCAGACAACACAGTCAGGAAACTGGCACAAAGAGAACACAGTCAGGAATCTGGCACATAGACAGCACAGTCAGGAATTTGGCACACAGACAACACAGTCAGGATTCTGGCACACAGACAACAGAGTCAGGAAACTGACAACTGGCACAAAGACAACACAGTCAGGAAGATGGCACATAGACAACAGTCAGGAAGCTGGCACACAGGCAACACAATCAGGAAGCTGGCACACAGGCAACACAGTCAGGAAGCTGGCACACAGACAACACAGTCAGGAAGCTGGCACACAGGCAACACAGTCAGGAAGCTGGCACACAGGCAACACAGTCAGCAAGCTGGCTCACAGGCAACACAGTCAGAAGACTGGCACAGAGAAAACACATTCAGAAAGCTGGCACACAGGCAACACAGTCAGGAAGCTGGCACACAGGAAGCACAGTCAGGAAGCTGGCAGATAGGCAACACAGTCAGGAAGCTGTCACACAGGCAACACAGTCAGGAAACTGGCACACAGGCAACACGTTCAGGAATCTGGCACACAGACAACACAGTCATGTATCTGGCACACAGACAACACAGGCAGGATTCTGGCACACAGACAACACAGTCAGGAAACTGACAACTGGCACAAAGACAACACAGTCAGGAAGCTGGCACACAGGCAACACAATCAGGAAGCTGGCACACAGGCAACACTGTCAGGAAGCTGGCACACAGGCAACACAGTCAGAAAGCTGGCACACAGAACACACAGTCAGTTAGCTGGCACACAGGCAACACAGTCAGGAAGCTGGCACACAGGCAACACAGTCAGGAAGCTGGCCCACAGGCAACACAGTCATGAAGCTGGCACACAGGCAACACAGTCAGGACGCTGGCACACAGGCAACACAGTCAGGAAGCTGGCACACAGGAAATACAGTCAGGAAGCTGGCACACAGGCAACACAGACAGGACGCCGGCACAAAGGCAACACATACAGGAAAATGGCACACAGGCAACACAGTCAGGAAATTGGCACCTAGACAACACAGTCAGGAAACTGGCACAAAGACAACACAGTCAGGAAACTGGCACTCAGACAACACAGTCAGGAAACTGGCACACAGACAACACAGTCAGGAATCTGGCACACAGACAACACGTTCAGGAACCTGGCACACAGACCACACAGTCATGTAGCTGGCACAGAGACAACACAGTCAAGAATCTGGCACACAGACATCAGTCAGGAATCAGGCTCAGAGACAACACAGTCAGGAAGCTGGCACACAGACAACACAGTCAGGAAGCTGGCACACAGGCAACACAGTCAGGAAGCTGGCACACAGGCAACACAGTCAGGAAGCTGGCACACAGACAACACAGTCAGGAAGCTGGCACACAGACAACACAGTCAGGAAACTGGCACACAGAAAACACAGTCAGGAAGCTGACACACAGACAACACAGTCAGGAAGCTGGCAGCAGACAACACAGTCACGAAGCTAGCACACAGACAACGCAGTCACGAAGCTGGCACACAGACAACACAGTCAGGAAGCTGGCACACAAACAAAACAGTCAGGAATCTGTCACACAGACAACACACTCCGGAAGTTGGCACACAGGCAACACAGTCAGTAAGCTGGCTCACAGGCAACACAGTCAGGAAAAAGGCACACAGGAAACACAGTCAGTAAGCTGGCACACAGACAACACTGTCAGCAGTCTGGCACACAGACAACACGTTCAGGAATCTGGCACACAGACAACACAGTCATGTATCTGGCAAACAGACAACACAGTCAGGAATCTGGCATACAGACAGCAGTCAGGAATCAGGCACACAGACAACACAGTCAGGAAGCTGGAACCCAGACAACACAGTCAGGAAGCTGGCACACAGGCAACACAGTCAGGAAGCTGGCACACAGGAAACACAGTCAGTTAGCTGGCACACAGGCAACACAGTCAGGAAGCTGGCACACAGGCAACGCAGTCAGAAAGCTGGCACACAGAAAACACAGTCAGAAAGCTGGCACACAGGCAACACAGTCAGGAAGCTGGCACACAGGCAACACAGTAAGGATGCTGGCACACAGGCAACACAGTCAGGAAGCTGGCACACGGACAACACAGTCAGGAAGCTGGCACACAGGAAATACGGTCAGGAAGCTGGCACACAGGCAACACAGACAGCACTCCGGCACAAAGGCAAGACATACAGGAAAATGGCACACAGGCAACACAGTCAGGAAACTGGCACCTAGACAACACAGTCAGGAAACTGGCACACAGACAACACAGTCAGGAAACTGGCACACAGACAACACAGTCAGGAAACTTCCACACAGACAACACAGTCAGGAATCTGGCACACAGACAACACGTTCAGGAATCTGGCACACAGACAACACAGTCATGTATCTGGCACACAGACAACACAGTCTGGAATCTGGCACACAGACAGCAGTCAGGAATCAGGCACACAGACAACACAGTCAGGACGCTGGCACACAGACAACACAGTCAGGAAGCTGGCACACAGGCAACACAGTCAGGAAGCTGGCACACAGGCAACACAGTCAGGAAGCTGGCATACAGTCAACACAGTAAGCAAGCTGGCACACAGACAACACATTCAGGAAACTGGCACACAGACAACACAGTCAGGAAACTGGCACACAGACAACACCGTCAGGAAGCTGGCAGCAGACAACACAGTCACGAAACCAGCACACAGACAACACAGTCAGGAAGCTGGCACACAGACAACAAAGTCAGAAAGCTGGCACACAGAAAACACAGGCAGGAAGCTGGCACACAGACAACACATTCCGGAAGTTGGCACACAGGCAACACAGTCAGGATGCTGGCTAACAGGCAACACAGTCAGGAAGCTGGCACACAGGAAACACAGTCCGTTAGCTGGCACACAGGCAACACAGTCAGCAAGCTGGCACACAGGCAACACTGTCAGAAAGCTGGCACACAGAAAACACAGTCAGAAAGCTGGCAGCAGACAACACAGTCACGAAGCTAGCACACAGACAACACAGTCTGGAACCTGGCACACAGACAACACAGTCAGGAGGCTGGCACACAGACAACACAGTCAGGAAGCTGGCACCCAGACAACACACTCCAGAAGTTGGCACACAGGCAACACAGTCAGGAAGCTGGCTCAAAGGCAACACAGTCAGGAAGCTGGCACACAGGCAACACAGTCAGTAAGCTGGCACACAGGCAACACAGTCAGGAGGTTGGCACACAGGCAACACAGTCAGAAAGCTGGCACACAGAAAACACAGTCAGAAAGCTGGCACATGGGCAACACAGTCAGGAAACTGGCACCCTGACAACACAGTCAGGAAACTGGCACAAAGAGAACACAGTCAGGAATCTGGCACATAGACAGCACAGTCAGGAATCTGGCACACAGACAACACAGTCAGGATTCTGGCACACAGACAACACAGTCAGGAAACTGACAACTGGCACAAAGACAACACAGTCAGGAAGATGGCACACAGTCAACACAATCAGGAAGCTGCCACACAGGCAACACAGTCAGGAAGCTGGTACACAGACAACACAGTCAGGAAACTGGCACACAGGCAACACAGTCAGGAAGCTGGCACACAGGCAATACAGTCAGGAAGCTGGCACACAGACAACACAGTCAGGAAGCCTGCACACAGACAACACAGTCAGGAAGATGGCAGCAGACAACACAGTCACGAAGCTGGCACACAGACAACACAGTCAGGAAACTGGCACACAGACAACACAGTCAGGTAGCTGGCACAGAGACAACACAGTCAGGAGGCTGGCACACAGAGAACACAGTCAGGAAGCTGGCACTCAGACAACACACTCCGGATGTTGGAACACAGGCAACACAGTCAGGAAGCTGGGTCACAGGCAACACAGTCAGGAAGCTGGCACACAGGAAACACAGTCAGTTAGCTGGCACACAGCCAACACAGTCAGCAAGCTGGCACACAGGCAACACAGTCAGAAAGCTGGCACACAGAAAACACATTCAGAAAGCTGGCACACCGGCAACACAGTCAGGAAGCTGGCACACAGGCAACACAGTCAGGAAGCTGGCATACAGTCAACACAGTCAGCAAGCTGGCACACAGACAACACATTCAGGAAACTGGCACACAGACAACACAGTCAGGAAACTGGCCCACAGACAACACCGTCAGGAAGCTGGCAGCAGACAACACAGTCACGAAACCAGCACACAGACAACACAGTCAGGAAGCTGGCACACAGACAACAAAGTCAGGAAGCTGGCACACAGAAAACACAGGCAGGAAGCTGGCACACAGACAACACATTCCGGAAGTTGGCACACAGGCAACACAGTCAGGAAGCTGGCTCACAGGCAACACAGTCAGGAAGCTGGCACACAGGAAACACAGTCAGTTAGCTGGCACACAGGCAACACAGTCAGCAAGCTGGCACACAGGCAACACTGTCAGAAAGCTGGCACACAGAAAACACAGTCAGAAAGCTGGCACACAGGCAACACAGTCAGGAAGCTGGCACACAGGCAACACAGTCAGGAAGCTGGCACACAGGAAACACAGTCAGGAGGCTGGCACACAGGCAACGCAGTCAGGAAGCTGGCACACAGGAAATACAGTCAGGAAGCTGACACACAGGCAACACATACAGGAAAATGGCACACAGGCAACACAGTCAGGAAACTGGCACCTAGACAACACAGTCAGGAAACCGGCACACAGACAACACAGTCAGGAAACTGGCACATAGACAACACAGTCAGGAAACTGGCACACAGACAACACAGTCAGGAATCTGGCACACAGACAACACGTTCAGGAATCTGGCACACAGACAACACAGTCATGTATCAGGACACAGACAACACAGTCAGGAATCTGGCACACAGACAGCAGTCAGGAATCAGGCACACAGACAACACAGTCAGGAAGCTGGCACACAGGAAACACAATCAGGAAGCTGGCACACAGGCAACACAGTCAGGAAGCTGGCACACAGGCAACACAGTCAGGAAGCTGGCAGCAGACAACACAGTCACGAAGCTGGCACACAGACAACACAGTCAGGAAGCTGGCACACAGACAACACAGTCAGGAAGCTGGCAGCAGACAACACAGTCACGAAGCTAGCACACAGACAACACAGTCTGGAACCTGGCACACAGACAACACAGTCAGGAGGCTGGCACACAGACAACACAGTCAGGAAGCTGGCACCCAGACAACACACTCCAGAAGTTGGCACACAGGCAACACAGTCAGGAAGCTGGCTCAAAGGCAACACAGTCAGGAAGCTGGCACACAGGCAACACAGTCAGTAAGCTGGCACACAGGCAACACAGTCAGGAGGTTGGCACACAGGCAACACAGTCAGAAAGCTGGCACACAGAAAACACAGTCAGAAAGCTGGCACACGGGCAACACAGTCAGGAAACTGGCACCCAGACAACACAGTCAGGAAACTGGCACAAAGAGAACACAGTCAGGAATCTGGCACATAGACAGCACAGTCAGGAATCTGGCACACAGACAACACAGTCAGGATTCTGGCACACAGACAACACAGTCAGGAAACTGACAACTGGCACACAGACAACACAGTCAGGAAGATGGCACACAGTCAACACAATCAGGAAGCTGGCACACAGGCAGCACAGTCAGGAAGCTGGCACACAGATAACACAGTCAGGAAACTGGCACACAGGCAACACAGTCAGGAAGCTGGCACACAGGCAACACAGTCAGGAAGCTGGCACACAGACAACACAGTCAGGAAGCCTGCACACAGACAACACAGTCAGGAAGCTGGCAGCAGACAATACAGTCACGAAGCTGGCACACAGACAACACAGTCTGGAAACTGGCACACAGACAACACAGTCAGGAAGCTGGCACAGAGACAACACAGTCAGGAGGCTGGCACACAGACAACACAGTCAGGAAGCTGGCACACAGACAACACACTCCGGAAGTTGTAACACAGGCAACACAGTCAGGAAGCTGGGTCACAGGCAACACAGTCAGGAAGCTGGCACACAGGAAACACAGTCAGTTAGCTGGCACACAGCCAACACAGTCAGCAAGCTGGCACACGGGCAACACAGTCAGAAAGCTGGCACACAGAAAACACATTCATAAAGCTGGCACACCGGCAACACAGTCAGGAAGCTGGCACACAGGCAACACAGTCAGGAAGCTGGCAGACAGGCAACACAGTCAGGAAGCTGGCACACAGGCAACACAGTCAGGAAACTGGCACACAGGCAACACGTTCAGGAATCTGGCACACAGACAACACAGACATGTATCTGGCACACAGACAACACAGTCAGGATTCTGGCACACAGACAACACAGTCAGGAAACTGACAACTGGCACAAAGACAACACAGTCAGGAAGCTGGGACACAGACAACAGTCAGGACGCTGGCACACAGGCAACACAATCAGGAAGCTGGCACACAGGCAACACAGTCAGGAAGCTGGCACACAGGCAACACAGTCAGGAAGCTGGCACACAAAAACACAGTCAGCAAGCTGGCACACAGACAACACAGTCAGGAAGCTGGCACACAGACAACACAGTCAGGAAGCTGGCAGCAGACAACACAGTCACGAAGCTAGCACACAGACAACACAGTCTGGAACCTGGCACACAGACAACACAGTCAGGAGGCTGGCACACAGACAACACAGTCAGGAAGCTGGCACCCAGACAACACACTCCAGAAGTTGGCACACAGGCAACACAGTCAGGAAGCTGGCTCAAAGGCAACACAGACAGGAAGCTGGCACACAGGCAAAACAGTCAGTAAGCTGGCACACAGGCAACACAGTCAGGAGGTTGGCACACAGGCAACACAGTCAGAAAGCTGGCACACAGAAAACACAGTCAGAAAGCTGGCACATGGGCAACACAGTCAGGAAACTGGCACCCAGACAACACAGTCAGGAAACTGGCACAAAGAGAACACAGTCAGGAATCTGGCACATAGACAGCACAGTCAGGAATCTGGCACACAGACAACACAGTCAGGATTCTGGCACACAGACAACACAGTCAGGAAACTGACAACTGGCACAAAGACAACACAGTCAGGAAGATGGCACACAGTCAACACAATCAGGAAGCTGGCACACAGGCAACACAGTCAGGAATCTGGCACACAGACAACACAGTCAGGAAACTGGCACACAGGCAACACAGTCAGGAAGCTGGCACACAGGCAACACAGTCAGGAAGCTGGCACACAGACAACACAGTCAGGAAGCCTGCACACAGACAACACAGTCAGGAGGCTGGCAGCAGACAACACAGTCACGAAGCTGGCACACAGACAACACAGTCAGGAAACTAGCACACAGACAACACAGTCAGGAAGCTGGCACAGAGACAACACAGTCAGGAGGCTGGCACACAGACAACACAGTCAGGAAGCTGGCACTCAGACAACACACTCCGGAAGTTGGAACACAGGCAACACAGTCAGGAAGCTGGGTCACAGGCAACACAGTCAGGAAGCTGGCACACAGGAAACACAGTCAGTTAGCTGGCACACAGCCAACACAGTCAGCAAACTGGCACACAGGCAACACAGTCAGAAAGCTGGCACACAGAAAACACATTCAGAAAGCTGGCACACCGGCAACACAGTCAGGAAGCTGGCACACAGTCAACACAGTCAGCAAGCTGGCACACAGACAACACATTCAGGAAACTGGCACACAGACAACACAGTCAGGAAACTGGCCAACAGACAACACCGTCAGGAAGCTGGCAGCAGACAACACAGTCACGAAACCAGCACACAGACAACACAGTCAGGAAGCTGGCACACAGACAACAAAGTCAGGAAGCTGGCACACAGAAAACACAGGCAGGAAGCTGGCACACAGACAACACATTCCGGAAGTTGGCACACAGGCAACACAGTCAGGAAGCTGGGTCACAGGCAACACAGTCAGGAAGCTGGCACACAGGAAACACAGTCAGTTAGCTGGCACACAGCCAACACAGTCAGCAAACTGGCACACAGGCAACACAGTCAGAAAGCTGGCACACAGAAAACACATTCAGAAAGCTGGCACACCGGCAACACAGTCAGGAAGCTGGCACACAGTCAACACAGTCAGCAAGCTGGCACACAGACAACACATTCAGGAAACTGGCACACAGACAACACAGTCAGGAAACTGGCCAACAGACAACACCGTCAGGAAGCTGGCAGCAGACAACACAGTCACGAAACCAGCACACAGACAACACAGTCAGGAAGCTGGCACACAGACAACAAAGTCAGGAAGCTGGCACACAGAAAACACAGGCAGGAAGCTGGCACACAGACAACACATTCCGGAAGTTGGCACACAGGCAACACAGTCAGGAAGCTGGCTCACAGGCAACACAGTCAGGAAGCTGGCACACAGGAAACACAGTCAGTTAGCTGGCACAGAGGCAACACAGTCAGCAAGCTGGCACACAGGCAACACTGTCAGAAAGCTGGCACACAGAAAACACCGTCAGAAAGCTGGCACACAGGCAACACAGTCAGGAAGCTGGCACACAGGCAACACAGTCAGGAAGCTGGCACACAGGCAACACAGTCAGGAGGCTGGCACACAGGCAACACAGTCAGGAAGCTGGCACACAGGAAATACAGTCAGGAAGCTGACACACAGGCAACACATATAGGAAAATGGCACACAGGCAACACAGTCAGGAAACTGGCACCTAGACAACACAGTCAGGGAACCGGCACACAGACAACACAGTCAGGAAGCTGGCACACAGGCAACACAGTCAGGAAGCTGGCACACAGACAACACAGTCAGGAAGCCTGCACACAGACAACACAGTCAGGAAGCTGGCAGCAGACAACACAGTCACGAAGCTGGCACACAGACAACACAGTCAGGAAACTGGCACACAGACAACACAGTCAGGAAGCTGGCACAGAGACAACACAGTCAGGAGGCTGGCACACAGACAACACAGTCAGGAAGCTGGCACTCAGACAACACACTCCGGCAGTTGGAACACAGGCAACACAGTCAGGAAGCTGGGTCACAGGCAACACAGTCATGAAGCTGGCACACAGGAAACACAGTCAGTTAGCTGGCACACAGCCAACACAGTCAGCAAGCTGGCACACAGGCAACACAGTCAGAAAGCTGGCACACAGAAAACACATTCAGAAAGCTGGCACACCGGCAACACAGTCAGGAAGCTGGCACACAGGCAACACAGTCAGGAAGCTGGCAGACAGGCAACACAGTCAGGAAGCTGGCACACAGGCACCACAGTCAGGAAACTGGCACACAGGCAACACGTTCAGGAATCTGGCACACAGACAACACAGACATGTATCTGGCACACAGACAACACAGTCAGGATTCTGGCACACAGACAACACAGTCAGGAAACTGACAACTGGCACAAAGACAACACAGTCAGGAAGCTGGCACACAGACAACAGTCAGGAAGCTGGCACACAGGCAACACAATCAGGAAGCTGGCACACAGGCAACACAGTCAGGAAGCTGGCACACAGGCAACACAGTCAGGAAGCTGGCACACAAAAACACAGTCAGCAAGCTGGCAGCAGACAACACAGTCAGGAAGCTGGCACACAGACAACACAGTCAGGAAGCTGGCAGCAGACAACACAGTCACGAAGCTAGCACACAGACAACACAGTCTAAAACCTGGCACACAGACAACACAGTCAGGAGGCTGGCACACAGACAACACAGTCAGGAAGCTGGCACGCAGACAACACACTCCAGAAGTTGGCACACAGGCAACACAGTCAGGAAGCTGGCTCAAAGGCAACACAGTCTGGAAGCTGGCACACAGGCAACACAGTCAGTAAGCTGGCACACAGGCAACACAGTCAGGAGGTTGGCACACAGGCAACACAGTCAGAAAGCTGGCACACAGAAAACACAGCCAGAAAGCTGGCACACGGGCAACACAGTCAGGAAACTGGCACCCAGACAACACAGTCAGGAAACTGGCACAAAGAGAACACAGTCAGGAATCTGGCACATAGACAGCACAGTCAGGAATCTGGCACACAGACAACACAGTCAGGATTCTGGCACACAGACAACACAGTCAGGAAACTGACAACTGGCACAAAGACAACACAGTCAGGAAGATGGCACACAGTCAACACAATCAGGAAGCTGGCATACAGGCAACACAGTCAGGAAGCTGGCACACAGACAACACAGTCAGGAAACTGGCACACAGGCAACACAGTCAGGAAGCTGGCACACAGGCAACACAGTCAGGAAGCTGGCACACAGACAACACAGTCAGGAAGCCTGCACAGAGACAACACAGTCAGGAAGCTGGCAGCAGACAACACAGTCACGAAGCTGGCACACAGACAACACAGTCAGGAAACTGGCACACAGAAAACACAGTCAGGAAGCTGGCACAGAGACAACACAGTCAGGAGGCTGGCACACAGACAACACAGTCAGGAAGCTGGCACTCAGACAACACACTCCGGAAGTTGGAACACAGGCAACACAGTCAGGAAGCTGGGTCACAGGCAACACAGTCAGGAAGCTGGCACACAGGAAACACAGTCAGTTAGCTGGCACACAGCCAACACAGTCAGCAAGCTGGCACACAGGCAACACAGTCAGAAAGCTGGCACACAGAAAACACATTCAGAAAGCTGGCACACCGGCAACACAGTCAGGAAGCTGGCACACAGGCAACACAGCCAGGAAGCTGGCATACAGTCAACACAGTCAGCAAGCTGGCACACAGACAACACATTCAGGAAACTGGCACACAGACAACACAGTCAGGAAACTGGCACACAGACAACACCGTCAGGAAGCTGGCAGCAGACAACACAGTCACGAAACCAGGACACAGACAACACAGTCAGGAAGCTGGCACACAGACAACAAAGTCAGGAAGCTGGCACACAGAAAACAAAGGCAGGAAGCTGGCACACAGACAACACATTCTGGAAGTTGGCACACAGGCAACACAGTCAGGAAGCTGGCTCACAGGCAACACAGTCAGGAAGCTGGCACACAGGAAACACAGTCAGATAGCTGGCACACAGGCAACACAGTCAGCAAGCTGGCACACAGGCAACACTGTCAGAAAGCTGGCACACAGAAAACACAGTCAGAAAGCTGGCACACAGGCAACACAGTCAGGAAGCTGGCACACAGGCAACACAGTCAGGAAGCTGGCACACAGGCAACACAGTCAGGAGGCTGGCACACAGGCAACACAGTCAGGAAGCTGGCACACAGGAAATACAGTCAGGAAGCTGACACACAGGCAACACATACAGGAAAATGGCACACAGTCAACACAGTCAGGAAACTGGCACCTAGACAACACAGTCAGGAAACCGGCACACAGACAACACAGTCAGGAAACTGGCACATAGACAACACAGTCAGGAAACTGGCACACAGACAACACAGTCAGGAATCTGGCACACAGACAACACGTTCAGGAATCTGGCACACAGACAACACAGTCATGTGTCAGGAAACAGACAACACAGTCAGGAATCTGGCACACAGACAGCAGTCAGGAATCAGGCACACAGACAACACAGACAGGAAGCAGGCACACAGGCAACACAATCAGGAAGCTGGCACACAGGCAACACAGTCAGGAAGCTGGCACACAGGCAACACAGTCAGGAAGCTGGCACACAAAAACACAGTCAGCAAGCTGGCACACAGACAACACAGTCAGGAAGCTGGCACACAGACAACACAGTCAGGAAGCTGGCAGCAGACAACACAGTCAGGAAGCTAGCACACAGACAACACAGTCTGGAACCTGGCACACAGACAACACAGTCAGGAGGCTGGCACACAGACAACACAGTCAGGAAGCTGGCACCCAGACAACACACTCCAGAAGTTGGCACACAGGCAACACAGTCAGGAAGCTGGCTCAAAGGCAACACAGTCAGGAAGCTGGCACACAGGCAACACAGTCAGTAAGCTGGCACACAGGCAACACAGTCAGGAGGTTGGCACACAGGCAACACAGTCAGAAAGCTGGCACACAGAAAACACAGTCAGAAAGCTGGCACACGGGCGACACAGTCAGGAAGCCGGCATACAGTCAACACAGTCAAGAAGCTGGCACACAGGCAACACAGTTAGGAAGCTGGCACACAGGCAACACAGTCAGGAAGCAGGCACACAGGAAATACAGTCAGAAAGCTGGCACACAGGCAACACAGACAGGAATCTGGCACACAGACAGCAGTCAGGAATCAGGCACACAGACAACACAGTCAGGAAGCTAGCTCACAGGCAACACAGACAGGACGCCGGCACAAAGGCAACACAGACAGGAAAATGGCACACAGGCAACACAGTCAGGAAACTGGCACCCAGACAACACAGTCGGGAAACTGGCACAAAGAGAACACAGTCTGGAATCTGGCACATAGACAGCACAGTCAGGAATCTGGCACACAGACAACACAGTCAGGATTCTGGCACTCAGACAACAGAGTCAGGAAACTGACAACTGGCACAAAGACAACACAGTCAGGAAGATGGCACACAGACAACAGTCAGGAAGCTGGCACACAGGCAACACAATCAGGAAGCTGGCACACAGGCAACACAGTCAGGAAGCTGGCACACAGGAAACACAGTCAGTTAGCTGGCACACAGGCAACACAGTCAGCAAGCTGGCACACAGGCAACACAGTCAGAAAGCTGGCACACAGAAAACACATTCAGAAAGCTGGCACACAGGCAACACAGTCAGGAAGCTGGCACACAGGCAACACAGTCAGGAAGCTGGCAGATAGGCAACACAGTCAGGAAGCTGGCACACAGGCAACACAGTCAGGAAACTGGCACACAGGCAACACGTTCAGGAATCTGGCACACAGACAACACAGTCATGTATCTGGCACACAGACAACACAGTCAGGATTCTGGCACACAGACAACACAGTCAGGAAACTGACAACTGGCACAAAGACAACACAGTCAGGAAGCTGGCACACAGACAACAGTCAGGAAGCTGGCACACAGGCAACACAATCAGAAGCTGGCACACAGGCAACACAGTCAGGAAGCTGGCACACAGGCAACACAGTCAGAAAGCTGGCACACAGAACATACAGTCAGTTAGCTGGCACACAGGCAACACAGTCAGGAAGCTGGCACACAGGCAACACAGTCAGGAAGCTGGCCCACAGGCAACACAGTCATGAAGCTGGCACACAGGCAACACAGTCAGGACGCTGGCACACAGGCAACACAGTCAGGAAGCTGGCACACAGGAAATACAGTCAGGAAGCTGGCACACAGGCAACACAGACAGGAGGCCGGCACAAAGGCAACACATACAGGAAAATGGCACACAGACAACACAGTCAGGAAACTGGCACCTAGACAAAACAGTCAGGAAACTGGCACACAGACAACACAGTCAGGAAACTGGCACACAGACAACACAGTCAGGAAACTGGCACACAGACAACACAGTCAGGAATCTGGCACACAGACAACACGTTCAGGAACCTGGCACACAGACAACACAGTCATGTATCTGGCACACAGACAACACAGTCAAGAATCTGGCACACAGACATCAGTCAGGTTTCAGGCACAGAGACAACACAGTCAGGAAGCTGGCACACAGACAACACAGTCAGGAAGCTGGCACACAGGCAACACAGTCAGGAAGCTGGCACACAGGCAACACAGTCAGGAAACTGACACACAGACAACACAGTCAGGAAGCTGACACACAGACAACACAGTCAGGAACCTGGCAGCACAGACAACACAGTCACGAAGCTAGCACACAGACAACACAGTCACGAAGCTGGCACACAGACAACACAGTCAGGAAGCTGGCACACAGACAACACACTCCGGAGGTTGGCACACAGGCAACACAGTCAGGAAGCTGGCACACAGGCAACACAGTCAGGAAACTGGCACACAGGCAACACGTTCAGGAATCTGGCACACAGACAACACAGTCATGTATCTGGCACACAGACAACACAGTCAGGATTCTGGCACACAGACAACACAGTCAGGAAACTGACAACTGGCACAAAGACAACACAGTCAGGAAGCTGGCACACAGACAACAGTCAGGAAGCTGGCACACAGGCAACACAATCAGGAAGCTGGCACACAGGCAACACAGTCAGGAAGCTGGCACACAGGCAACACAGTCAGAAAGCTGGCACACAGAACACACAGTCAGTTAGCTGGCACACAGGCAACACAGTCAGGAAGCTGGCACACAGGCAACACAGTCAGGAAGCTGGCCCACAGGCAACACAGTCATGAAGCTGGCACACAGGCAACACAGTCAGGACGCTGGCACACAGGCAACACAGTCAGGAAGCTGGCCCACAGGAAATACAGTCAGGAAGCTGGCACACAGGCAACACAGACAGGAGGCCGGCACAAAGGCAACACATACAGGAAAATGGCACACAGGCAACACAGTCAGGAAACTGGCACCTAGACAACACAGTCAGGAAACTGGCACACAGACAACACAGTCAGGAAACTGGCACACAGACAACACAGTCAGGAAACTGGCAAACAGACAACACAGTCAGGAATCTGGCACACAGACAACACGTTCAGGAACCTGGCACACAGAAAACACAGTCATGTATCTGGCACACAGACAACACAGTCAAGAGTCTGGCACACAGACCGCAGTCAGGAATCAGGCACAGAGACAACACAGTCAGGAAGCTGGCACACAGACAACACAGTCAGCAAGCTGGCACACAGGCAACACAGTCAGGAAGCTGGCACACAGGCAACACAGTCCGGAAGCTGGCACACAGACAACACAGTCAGGAAACTGGCACACAGACAACACAGTCAGGAAGCTGACACACAGACAACACAGTCAGGAAGCTGGCAGCAGACAACACAGTCAGGAAGCTGGCACTCGGGCGACACAGTCAGGAAGCCGGCATACAGTCAACACATTCAAGAAGCTGGCACACAGGCAACACAGTTAGGAAGCTGGCACACAGGCAACACAGTCAGGAAGCAGGCACACAGGAAATACAGTCAGAAAGCTGGCACACAGGCAACACAGACAGGAATCTGGCACACAGACAGCAGTCAGGAATCAGGCACACAGACAACACAGTCAGGAAGCTAGCTCACAGGCAACACAGACAGGACGCCGGCACAAAGGCAACACAGACAGGAAAATGGCACACAGGCAACACAGTCAGGAAACTGGCACCCAGACAACACAGTCGGGAAACTGGCACAAAGAGAACACAGTCTGGAATCTGGCACATAGACAGCACAGTCAGGAATCTGGCACACAGACAACACAGTCAGGATTCTGGCACTCAGACAACAGAGTCAGGAAACTGACAACTGGCACAAAGACAACACAGTCAGGAAGATGGCACACAGACAACAGTCAGGAAGCTGGCACACAGGCAACACAATCAGGAAGCTGGCACACAGGCAACACAGTCATGAAGCTGGCACACAGGAAACACAGTCAGTTAGCTGGCACACAGGCAACACAGTCAGCAAGCTGGCACACAGGCAACACAGTCAGAAAGCTGGCACACAGAAAACACATTCAGAAAGCTGGCACACAGGCAACACAGTCAGGAAGCTGGCACACAGGCAACACAGTCAGGAAGCTGGCAGATAGGCAACACAGTCAGGAAGCTGGCACACAGGCAACACAGTCAGGAAACTGGCACACAGGCAACACGTTCAGGAATCTGGCACACAGACAACACAGTCATGTATCTGGCACACAGACAACACAGTCAGGAAACTGACAACTGGCACAAAGACAACACAGTCAGGAAGCTGGCACACAGACAACAGTCAGGAAGCTGGCACACAGGCAACACAATCAGAAGCTGGCACACAGGCAACACAGTCAGGAAGCTGGCACACAGGCAACACAGTCAGAAAGCTGGCACACAGAACATACAGTCAGTTAGCTGGCACACAGGCAACACAGTCAGGAAGCTGGCACACAGGCAACACAGTCAGGAAGCTGGCCCACAGGCAACACAGTCATGAAGCTGGCACACAGGCAACACAGTCAGGACGCTGGCACACAGGCAACACAGTCAGGAAGCTGGCACACAGGAAATACAGTCAGGAAGCTGGCACACAGGCAACACAGACAGGAGGCCGGCACAAAGGCAACACATACAGGAAAATGGCACACAGACAACACAGTCAGGAAACTGGCACCTAGACAAAACAGTCAGGAAACTGGCACACAGACAACACAGTCAGGAAACTGGCACACAGACAACACAGTCAGGAAACTGGCACACAGACAACACAGTCAGGAATCTGGCACACAGACAACACGTTCAGGAACCTGGCACACAGACAACACAGTCATGTATCTGGCACACAGACAACACAGTCAAGAATCTGGCACACAGACATCAGTCAGGTTTCAGGCACAGAGACAACACAGTCAGGAAGCTGGCACACAGACAACACAGTCAGGAAGCTGGCACACAGGCAACACAGTCAGGAAGCTGGCACACAGGCAACAAAGTCAGGAAACTGACACACAGACAACACAGTCAGGAAGCTGACACACAGACAACACAGTCAGGAACCTGGCAGCACAGACAACACAGTCACGAAGCTAGCACACAGACAACACAGTCACGAAGCTGGCACACAGACAACACAGTCAGGAAGCTGGCACACAGACAACACACTCCGGAGGTTGGCACACAGGCAACACAGTCAGGAAGCTGGCACACAGGCAACACAGTCAGGAAACTGGCACACAGGCAACACGTTCAGGAATCTGGCACACAGACAACACAGTCATGTATCTGGCACACAGACAACACAGTCAGGATTCTGGCACACAGACAACACAGTCAGGAAACTGACAACTGGCACAAAGACAACACAGTCAGGAAGCTGGCACACAGACAACAGTCAGGAAGCTGGCACACAGGCAACACAATCAGGAAGCTGGCACACAGGCAACACAGTCAGGAAGCTGGCACACAGGCAACACAGTCAGAAAGCTGGCACACAGAACACACAGTCAGTTAGCTGGCACACAGGCAACACAGTCAGGAAGCTGGCACACAGGCAACACAGTCAGGAAGCTGGCCCACAGGCAACACAGTCATGAAGCTGGCACACAGGCAACACAGTCAGGACGCTGGCACACAGGCAACACAGTCAGGAAGCTGGCCCACAGGAAATACATTCAGGAAGCTGGCACACAGGCAACACAGACAGGAGGCCGGCACAAAGGCAACACATACAGGAAAATGGCACACAGGCAACACAGTCAGGAAACTGGCACCTAGACAACACAGTCAGGAAACTGGCACACAGACAACACAGTCAGGAAACTGGCACACAGACAACACAGTCAGGAAACTGGCAAACAGACAACACAGTCAGGAATCTGGCACACAGACAACACGTTCAGGAACCTGGCACACAGACAACACAGTCATGTATCTGGCACACAGACAACACAGTCAAGAGTCTGGCACACAGACCGCAGTCAGGAATCAGGCACAGAGACAACACAGTCAGGAAGCTGGCACACAGACAACACAGTCAGCAAGCTGGCACACAGGCAACACAGTCAGGAAACTGGCACACAGGCAACACAGTCCGGAAGCTGGCACACAGACAACACAGTCAGGAAACTGGCACACAGACAACACAGTCAGGAAGCTGACACACAGACAACACAGTCAGGAAGCTGGCAGCAGACAACACAGTCAGGAAGCTGGCACTCGGGCGACACAGTCAGGAAGCCGGCATACAGTCAACACATTCAAGAAGCTGGCACACAGGCAACACAGTTAGGAAGCTGGCACACAGGCAACACAGTCAGGAAGCAGGCACACAGGAAATACAGTCAGAAAGCTGGCACACAGGCAACACAGACAGGAATCTGGCACACAGACAACACAGACATGTATCTGGCAAACAGACAACACAGTCAGGAATCTGGCATACAGACAGCAGTCAGGAATCAGGCACACAGACAACACAGTCAGGAAGCTGGCACCCAGACAACACAGTCAGGAAGCTGGCACACAGGCAACACAGTCAGGAAGCTGGCACACAGGAAACACAGTCAGTTAGCTGGCACACAGGCAACACAGCCAGGAAGCTGGCACACAGGCAACACAGTCAGAAAGCTGGCACACACAAAACACAGTCAGAAAGCTGGCACACAGGCAACACAGTCAGTAAGCTGGCACACAGACAACACAGTCAGGAAGCTGGCACACAGACAACACACTCCAGAAGTTGGCACACAGGCAACACAGTCAGGAAGCTGGCTCAAAGGCAACACAGTCAGGAAGCTGGCACACAAGCAACACAGTCAGTAAGCCGGCACACAGGCAACACAATCAGGAAGCTGACACCCAGGCAACACAGTCAGAAAGCTGGCACACAGAAAACACAGTCAGAAAGCTGGCACTCGGGCGACACAGTCAGGAAGCCGGCACACAGGCAACACAGTCAGGAAGCTGGCACCCAGACAACACAGTCAGGAAGCTGGCACACAGGCAACACAGTTAGGAAGCTGGCACACAGGCAACACAGTCAGGAAGCTGGCACCCAGACAACACAGTCAGGAAGCTGGCACACAGGCAACACAGTCAGGAAGCTGGCACACAGGAAACACAGTCAGTTAGCTGGCACACAGGCAACACAGCCAGGAAGCTGGCACACAGGCAACACAGTCAGAAAGCTGGCACACACAAAACACAGTCAGAAAGCTGGCACACAGGCAACACAGTCAGTAAGCTGGCACACAGACAACACAGTCAGGAAGCTGGCACACAGACAACACACTCCAGAAGTTGGCACACAGGCAACACAGTCAGGAAGCTGGCACACAGGCAACACAGTCCGGAAGCTGGCACACAGACAACACAGTCAGGAAACTGGCACACAGACAACACAGTCAGGAAGCTGACACACAGACAACACAGTCAGGAAGCTGGCAGCAGACAACACAGTCACGAAGCTAGCACACAGACAACACTGTCAGCAGTCTGGCACACAGACAACACGTTCAGGAATCTGGCACACAGACAACACAGACATGTATCTGGCAAACAGACAACACAGTCAGGAATCTGGCATACAGACAGCAGTCAGGAATCAGGCACACAGACAACACAGTCAGGAAGCTGGCACCCAGACAACACAGTCAGGAAGCTGGCACACAGGCAACACAGTCAGGATGCTGGCACACAGGAAACACAGTCAGTTAGCTGGCACACAGGCAACACAGCCAGGAAGCTGGCACACAGGCAACACAGTCAGAAAGCTGGCACACAGAAAACACAGTCAGAAAGCTGGCACAAGGGCAACACAGTCAGTAAGCTGGCACACAGACAACACAGTCAGGAAGCTGGCACACAGACAACACACTCCAGAAGTTGGCACACAGGCAACACAGTCAGGAAGCTGGCTCAAAGGCAACACAGTCAGGAAGCTGGCACACAAGCAACACAGTCAGTAAGCCGGCACACAGGCAACACAATCAGGAAGCTGACACCCAGGCAACACAGACAGAAAGCTGGCACACAGAAAACCCAGTCAGAAAGCTGGCACTCGGGCGACACAGTCAGGAAGCCGGCACACAGTCAACACAGTCAAGAAGCTGGCACACAGGCAACACAGTTAGGAAGCTGGCACACAGGCAACACAGTCAGGAAGCAGGCACACAGGCAACACAGTCAGGAAGCTGGCCCACAGGCAACACAGTCATGAAGCTGGCACACAGGCAACACAGTCAGGACGCTGGCACACAGGCAACACAGTCAGGAAGCTGGCCCACAGGAAATACAGTCAGGAAGCTGGCACACAGGCAACACAGACAGGAGGCCGGCACAAAGGCAACACATACAGGAAAATGGCACACAGGCAACACAGTCAGGAAACTGGCACCTAGACAACACAGTCAGGAAACTGGCACACAGACAACACGTTCAGGAATCTGGCACACAGACAACACAGACATGTATCTGGCAAACAGACAACACAGTCAGGAATCTGGCATACAGACAGCAGTCAGGAATCAGGCACACAGACAACACAGTCAGGAAGCTGGCACCCAGACAACACAGTCAGGAAGCTGGCACACAGGCAACACAGTCAGGAAGCTGGCACACAGGAAACACAGTCAGTGAGCTGGCACACAGGCAACACAGCCAGGAAGCTGGCACACAGGCAACACAGTCAGAAAGCTGGCACACAGAAAACACAGTCAGAAAGCTGGCACACAGGCAACACAGTCAGTAAGCTGGCACACAGACAACACAGTCAGGAAGCTGGCACACAGACAACACACTCCAGAAGTTGGCACACAGGCAACACAGTCAGGAAGCTGGCTCAAAGGCAACACAGTCAGGAAGCTGGCACACAAGCAACACAGTCAGTAAGCCGGCACACAGGCAACACAATCAGGAAGCTGACACCCAGGCAACACAGTCAGAAAGCTGGCACACAGAAAACACAGTCAGAAAGCTGGCACTCGGGCGACACAGTCAGGAAGCCGGCACACAGTCAACACAGTCAAGAAGCTGGCACACAGGCAACACAGTTAGGAAGCTGGCACACAGGCAACACAGTCAGGAAGCAGGCACACAGGAAATACAGTCAGAAAGCTGGCACACAGGCAACACAGACAGGAATGTGGCACACAGACAGCAGTCAGGAATCAGGCACACAGACAACACAGTCAGGAAGCTAGCTCACAGGCAACACAGACAGGACGCCGGCACAAAGGCAACACAGACAGGAAAATGGCACACAGGCAACACAGTCAGGAAACTGGCACCCAGACAACACAGTCGGGAAACTGGCACAAAGAGAACACAGTCTGGAATCTGGCACATAGACAGCACAGTCAGGAATCTGGCACACAGACAACACAGTCAGGATTCTGGCACTCAGACAACAGAGTCAGGAAACTGACAACTGGCACAAAGACAACACAGTCAGGAAGATGGCACACAGACAACAGTAAGGAAGCTGGCACACAGGCAACACAATCAGGAAGCTGGCACACAGGCAACACAGTCAGGAAGCTGGCACACAGGAAACACAGTCAGTTAGCTGGCACACAGGCAACACAGTCAGCAAGCTGGCACACAGGCAACACAGTCAGAAAGCTGGCACACAGAAAACACATTCAGAAAGCTGGCACACAGGCAACACAGTCAGGAAGCTGGCACACAGGCAACACAGTCATGTATCTGGCACACAGACAACACAGTCAAGAATCTGGCACACAGACATCAGTCAGGTTTCAGGCACAGAGACAACACAGTCAGGAAGCTGGCACACAGACAACACAGTCAGGAAGCTGGCACACAGGCAACACAGTCAGGAAGCTGGCACACAGGCAACACAGTCAGGAAACTGACACACAGACAACACAGTCAGGAAGCTGACACACAGACAACACAGTCAGGAACCTGGCAGCACAGACAACACAGTCACGAAGCTAGCACACAGACAACACAGTCACGAAGCTGGCACACAGACAACACAGTCAGGAAGCTGGCACACAGACAACACACTCCGGAGGTTGGCACACAGGCAACACAGTCAGGAAGCTGGCACACAGGCAACACAGTCAGGAAACTGGCACACAGGCAACACGTTCAGGAATCTGGCACACAGACAACACAGTCATGTATCTGGCACACAGACAACACAGTCAGGATTCTGGCACACAGACAACACAGTCAGGAAACTGACAACTGGCACAAAGACAACACAGTCAGGAAGCTGGCACACAGACAACAGTCAGGAAGCTGGCACACAGGCAACACAATCAGGAAGCTGGCACACAGGCAACACAGTCAGGAAGCTGGCACACAGGCAACACAGTCAGAAAGCTGGCACACAGAACACACAGTCAGTTAGCTGGCACACAGGCAACACAGTCAGGAAGCTGGCACACAGGCAACACAGTCAGGAAGCTGGCCCACAGGCAACACAGTCATGAAGCTGGCACACAGGCAACACAGTCAGGACGCTGGCACACAGGCAACACAGTCAGGAAGCTGGCCCACAGGAAATACAGTCAGGAAGCTGGCACACAGGCAACACAGACAGGAGGCCGGCACAAAGGCAACACATACAGGAAAATGGCACACAGGCAACACAGTCAGGAAACTGGCACCTAGACAACACAGTCAGGAAACTGGCACACAGACAACACAGTCAGGAAACTGGCACACAGACAACACAGTCAGGAAACTGGCAAACAGACAACACAGTCAGGAATCTGGCACACAGACAACACGTTCAGGAACCTGGCACACAGAAAACACAGTCATGTATCTGGCACACAGACAACACAGTCAAGAGTCTGGCACACAGACCGCAGTCAGGAATCAGGCACAGAGACAACACAGTCAGGAAGCTGGCACACAGACAACACAGTCAGCAAGCTGGCACACAGGCAACACAGTCAGGAAGCTGGCACACAGGCAACACAGTCCGGAAGCTGGCACACAGACAACACAGTCAGGAAACTGGCACACAGACAACACAGTCAGGAAGCTGACACACAGACAACACAGTCAGGAAGCTGGCAGCAGACAACACAGTCAGGAAGCTGGCACTCGGGCGACACAGTCAGGAAGCCGGCATACAGTCAACACATTCAAGAAGCTGGCACACAGGCAACACAGTTAGGAAGCTGGCACACAGGCAACACAGTCAGGAAGCAGGCACACAGGAAATACAGTCAGAAAGCTGGCACACAGGCAACACAGACAGGAATCTGGCACACAGACAGCAGTCAGGAATCAGGCACACAGACAACACAGTCAGGAAGCTAGCTCACAGGCAACACAGACAGGACGCCGGCACAAAGGCAACACAGACAGGAAAATGGCACACAGGCAACACAGTCAGGAAACTGGCACCCAGACAACACAGTCGGGAAACTGGCACAAAGAGAACACAGTCTGGAATCTGGCACATAGACAGCACAGTCAGGAATCTGGCACACAGACAACACAGTCAGGATTCTGGCACTCAGACAACAGAGTCAGGAAACTGACAACTGGCACAAAGACAACACAGTCAGGAAGATGGCACACAGACAACAGTCAGGAAGCTGGCACACAGGCAACACAATCAGGAAGCTGGCACACAGGCAACACAGTCATGAAGCTGGCACACAGGAAACACAGTCAGTTAGCTGGCACACAGGCAACACAGTCAGCAAGCTGGCACACAGGCAACACAGTCAGAAAGCTGGCACACAGAAAACACATTCAGAAAGCTGGCACACAGGCAACACAGTCAGGAAGCTGGCACACAGGCAACACAGTCAGGAAGCTGGCAGATAGGCAACACAGTCAGGAAGCTGGCACACAGGCAACACAGTCAGGAAACTGGCACACAGGCAACACGTTCAGGAATCTGGCACACAGACAACACAGTCATGTATCTGGCACAGAGACAACACAGTCAGGATTCTGGCACACAGACAACACAGTCAGGAAACTGACAACTGGCACAAAGACAACACAGTCAGGAAGCTGGCACACAGACAACAGTCAGGAAGCTGGCACACAGGCAACACAATCAGAAGCTGGCACACAGGCAACACAGTCAGGAAGCTGGCACACAGGCAACACAGTCAGAAAGCTGGCACACAGAACATACAGTCAGTTAGCTGGCACACAGGCAACACAGTCAGGAAGCTGGCACACAGGCAACACAGTCAGGAAGCTGGCCCACAGGCAACACAGTCATGAAGCTGGCACACAGGCAACACAGTCAGGACGCTGGCACACAGGCAACACAGTCAGGAAGCTGGCACACAGGAAATACAGTCAGGAAGCTGGCACACAGGCAACACAGACAGGAGTCCGGCACAAAGGCAACACATACAGGAAAATGGCACACAGACAACACAGTCAGGAAACTGGCACCTAGACAAAACAGTCAGGAAACTGGCACACAGACAACACAGTCAGGAAACTGGCACACAGACAACACAGTCAGGAAACTGGCACACAGACAACACAGTCAGGAAGCTGGCACACAGGCAACACAGTCAGGAAGCTGGCACACAGGCAACAAAGTCAGGAAACTGACACACAGACAACACAGTCAGGAAGCTGACACACAGACAACACAGTCAGGAACCTGGCAGCACAGACAACACAGTCACGAAGCTAGCACACAGACAACACAGTCACGAAGCTGGCACACAGACAACACAGTCAGGAAGCTGGCACACAGACAACACACTCCGGAGGTTGGCACACAGGCAACACAGTCAGGAAGCTGGCACACAGGCAACACAGTCAGGAAACTGGCACACAGGCAACACGTTCAGGAATCTGGCACACAGACAACACAGTCATGTATCTGGCACACAGACAACACAGTCAGGATTCTGGCACACAGACAACACAGTCAGGAAACTGACAACTGGCACAAAGACAACACAGTCAGGAAGCTGGCACACAGACAACAGTCAGGAAGCTGGCACACAGGCAACACAATCAGGAAGCTGGCACACAGGCAACACAGTCAGGAAGCTGGCACACAGGCAACACAGTCAGAAAGCTGGCACACAGAACACACAGTCAGTTAGCTGGCACACAGGCAACACAGTCAGGAAGCTGGCACACAGGCAACACAGTCAGGAAGCTGGCCCACAGGCAACACAGTCATGAAGCTGGCACACAGGCAACACAGTCAGGACGCTGGCACACAGGCAACACAGTCAGGAAGCTGGCCCACAGGAAATACATTCAGGAAGCTGGCACACAGGCAACACAGACAGGAGGCCGGCACAAAGGCAACACATACAGGAAAATGGCACACAGGCAACACAGTCAGGAAACTGGCACCTAGACAACACAGTCAGGAAACTGGCACACAGACAACACAGTCAGGAAACTGGCACACAGACAACACAGTCAGGAAACTGGCAAACAGACAACACAGTCAGGAATCTGGCACACAGACAACACGTTCAGGAACCTGGCACACAGACAACACAGTCATGTATCTGGCACACAGACAACACAGTCAAGAGTCTGGCACACAGACCGCAGTCAGGAATCAGGCACAGAGACAACACAGTCAGGAAGCTGGCACACAGACAACACAGTCAGCAAGCTGGCACACAGGCAACACAGTCAGGAAACTGGCACACAGGCAACACAGTCCGGAAGCTGGCACACAGACAACACAGTCAGGAAACTGGCACACAGACAACACAGTCAGGAAGCTGACACACAGACAACACAGTCAGGAAGCTGGCAGCAGACAACACAGTCAGGAAGCTGGCACTCGGGCGACACAGTCAGGAAGCCGGCGTACAGTCAACACATTCAAGAAGCTGGCACACAGGCAACACAGTTAGGAAGCTGGCACACAGGCAACACAGTCAGGAAGCAGGCACACAGGAAATACAGTCAGAAAGCTGGCACACAGGCAACACAGACAGGAATCTGGCACACAGACAACACAGACATGTATCTGGCAAACAGACAACACAGTCAGGAATCTGGCATACAGACAGCAGTCAGGAATCAGGCACACAGACAACACAGTCAGGAAGCTGGCACCCAGACAACACAGTCAGGAAGCTGGCACACAGGCAACACAGTCAGGAAGCTGGCACACAGGAAACACAGTCAGTTAGCTGGCACACAGGCAACACAGCCAGGAAGCTGGCACACAGGCAACACAGTCAGAAAGCTGGCACACACAAAACACAGTCAGAAAGCTGGCACACAGGCAACACAGTCAGTAAGCTGGCACACAGACAACACAGTCAGGAAGCTGGCACACAGACAACACACTCCAGAAGTTGGCACACAGGCAACACAGTCAGGAAGCTGGCTCAAAGGCAACACAGTCAGGAAGCTGGCACACAAGCAACACAGTCAGTAAGCCGGCACACAGGCAACACAATCAGGAAGCTGACACCCAGGCAACACAGTCAGAAAGCTGGCACACAGAAAACACAGTCAGAAAGCTGGCACTCGGGCGACACAGTCAGGAAGCCGGCACACAGTCAACACAGTCAAGAAGCTGGCACACAGGCAACACAGTTAGGAAGCTGGCACACAGGCAACACAGTCAGGAAGCTGGCACCCAGACAACACAGTCAGGAAGCTGGCACACAGGCAACACAGTCAGGAAGCTGGCACACAGGAAACACAGTCAGTTAGCTGGCACACAGGCAACACAGCCAGGAAGCTGGCACACAGGCAACACAGTCAGAAAGCTGGCACACACAAAACACAGTCAGAAAGCTGGCACACAGGCAACACAGTCAGTAAGCTGGCACACAGACAACACAGTCAGGAAGCTGGCACACAGACAACACACTCCAGAAGTTGGCACACAGGCAACACAGTCAGGAAGCTGGCTCAAAGGCAACACAGTCAGGAAGCTGGCACACAAGCAACACAGTCAGTAAGCCGGCACACAGGCAACACAATCAGGAAGCTGACACCCAGGCAACACAGTCAGAAAGCTGGCACACAGAAAACACAGTCAGAAAGCTGGCACTCGGGCGACACAGTCAGGAAGCCGGCACACAGTCAACACAGTCAAGAAGCTGGCACACAGGCAACACAGTTAGGAAGCTGGCACACAGGCAACACAGTCAGGAAGCAGGCACACAGGAAATGCAGTCAGAAAGCTGGCACACAGGCAACACAGACAGGAATGTGGCACACAGACAGCAGTCAGGAATCAGGCACACAGACAACACAGTCAGGAAGCTAGCTCACAGGCAACACAGACAGGACGCCGGCAGAAAGGCAACACAGACAGGAAAATGGCACACAGGCAACACAGTCAGGAAACTGGCACCCAGACAACACAGTCGGGAAACTGGCACAAAGAGAACACAGTCTGGAATCTGGCACATAGACAGCACAGTCAGAAATCTGGCACACAGACAACACAGTCAGGATTCTGGCATTCAGACAACAGAGTCAGGAAACTGACAACTGGCACAAAGACAACACAGTCAGGAAGATGGCACACAGACAACAGTCAGGAAGCTGGCACACAGGCAACACAATCAGGAAGCTGGCACACAGGCAACACAGTCAGGAAGCTGGCACACAGGAAACACAGTCAGTTAGCTGGCACACAGGCAACACAGTCAGCAAGCTGGCACACAGGCAACACAGTCAGAAAGCTGGCACACAGAAAACACATTCAGAAAGCTGGCACACAGGCAACACAGTCAGGAAGCTGGCACACAGGAAACACAGTCAGGAAGCTGGCAGATAGGCAACACAGTCAGGAAGCTGGCACACAGGCAACACAGTCAGGAAACTGGCACACAGGCAACACGTTCAGGAATCTGGCACACAGACAACACAGTCATGTATCTGGCACACAGACAACACAGTCAGGATTCTGGCACACAGACAACACAGTCAGGAAACTGACAACTGGCACAAAGACAACACAGTCAGGAAGCTGGCACACAGACAACAGTCAGGAAGCTGGCACACAGGCAACACAATCAGGAAGCTGGCACACAGGCAACACAGTCAGGAAGCTGGCACACAGGCAACACAGTCAGAAAGCTGGCACACAGAACATACAGTCAGTTAGCTGGCACACAGGCAACACAGTCAGGAAGCTGGCACACAGGCAACACAGTCAGGAAGCTGGCCCACAGGCAACACAGTCATGAAGCTGGCACACAGGCAACACAGTCAGGACGCTGGCACACAGGCAACACAGTCAGGAAGCTGGCCCACAGGAAATACAGTCAGGAAGCTGGCACACAGGCAACACAGTCAGGAAACTGACACACAGACAACACAGTCAGGAAGCTGACACACAGACAACACAGTCAGGAAGCTGGCAGCACAGACAACACAGTCACGAAGCTAGCACACAGACAACACAGTCACGAAGCTGTCACACAGGCAACACAGTCAGGAAGCTGGCACACAGACAACACACTCCGGAGGTTGGCACACAGGCAACACAGTCAGGAAGCTGGCACACAGGCAACACAGTCAGGAAACTGGCACACAGGCAACACGTTCAGGAATCTGGCACACAGACAACACAGTCATGTATCTGGCACACAGACAACACAGTCAGGATTCTGGCACACAGACAACACAGTCAGGAAACTGACAACTGGCACAAAGACAACACAGTCAGGAAGCTGGCACACAGACAACAGTCAGGAAGCTGGCACACAGGCAACACAATCAGGAAGCTGGCACACAGGCAACACAGTCAGGAAGCTGGCACACAGGCAACACAGTCAGAAAGCTGGCACACAGAACAAACAGTCAGTTAGCTGGCACACAGGCAACACAGTCAGGAAGCTGGCACACAGGCAACACAGTCAGGAAGCTGGCCCACAGGCAACACAGTCATGAAGCTGGCACACAGGCAACACAGTCAGGACGCTGGCACACAGGCAACACAGTCAGGAAGCTGGCCCACAGGAAATACAGTCAGGAAGCTGGCACACAGGCAACACAGACAGGAGGCCGGCACAAAGGCAACACATACAGGAAAATGGCACACAGGCAACACAGTCAGGAAACTGGCACCTAGACAACACAGTCAGGAATCAGGCACAGAGACAACACAGTCAGGAAACTGGCACACAGACAACACAGTCAGGAAACTGGCAAACAGACAACACAGTCAGGAATCTGGCACACAGACAACACGTTCAGGAACCTGGCACACAGACAACACAGTCATGTATCTGGCACACAGACAACACAGTCAAGAGTCTGGCACACAGACCGCAGTCAGGAATCAGGCACAGAGACAACACAGTCAGGAAGCTGGCACACAGACAACACAGTCAGGAAGCTGGCACACAGGCAACACAGTCAGGAAGCTGGCACACAGGCAACACAGTCCGGAAGCTGGCACACAGACAACACAGTCAGGAAACTGGCACACAGACAACACAGTCAGGAAGCTGACACACAGACAACACAGTCAGGAAGCTGGCAGCAGACAACACAGTCACGAAGCTAGCACACAGACAACACTGTCAGCAGTCTGGCACACAGACAACACGTTCAGGAATCTGGCACACAGACAACACAGACATGTATCTGGCAAACAGACAACACAGTCAGGAATCTGGCATACAGACAGCAGTCAGGAATCAGGCACACAGACAACACAGTCAGGAAGCTGGCACCCAGACAACACAGTCAGGAAGCTGGCACACAGGCAACACAGTCAGGATGCTGGCACACAGGAAACACAGTCAGTTAGCTGGCACACAGGCAACACAGCCAGGAAGCTGGCACACAGGCAACACAGTCAGAAAGCTGGCACACAGAAAACACAGTCAGAAAGCTGGCACAAGGGCAACACAGTCAGTAAGCTGGCACACAGACAACACAGTCAGGAAGCTGGCACACAGACAACACACTCCAGAAGTTGGCACACAGGCAACACAGTCAGGAAGCTGGCTCAAAGGCAACACAGTCAGGAAGCTGGCACACAAGCAACACAGTCAGTAAGCCGGCACACAGGCAACACAATCAGGAAGCTGACACCCAGGCAACACAGACAGAAAGCTGGCACACAGAAAACCCAGTCAGAAAGCTGGCACTCGGGCGACACAGTCAGGAAGCCGGCACACAGTCAACACAGTCAAGAAGCTGGCACACAGGCAACACAGTTAGGAAGCTGGCACACAGGCAACACAGTCAGGAAGCAGGCACACAGGCAACACAGTCAGGAAGCTGGCCCACAGGCAACACAGTCATGAAGCTGGCACACAGGCAACACAGTCAGGACGCTGGCACACAGGCAACACAGTCAGGAAGCTGGCCCACAGGAAATACAGTCAGGAAGCTGGCACACAGGCAACACAGACAGGAGGCCGGCACAAAGGCAACACATACAGGAAAATGGCACACAGGCAACACAGTCAGGAAACTGGCACCTAGACAACACAGTCAGGAAACTGGCACACAGACAACACGTTCAGGAATCTGGCACACAGACAACACAGACATGTATCTGGCAAACAGACAACACAGTCAGGAATCTGGCATACAGACAGCAGTCAGGAATCAGGCACACAGACAACACAGTCAGGAAGCTGGCACCCAGACAACACAGTCAGGAAGCTGGCACACAGGCAACACAGTCAGGAAGCTGGCACACAGGAAACACAGTCAGTGAGCTGGCACACAGGCAACACAGCCAGGAAGCTGGCACACAGGCAACACAGTCAGAAAGCTGGCACACAGAAAACACAGTCAGAAAGCTGGCACACAGGCAACACAGTCAGTAAGCTGGCACACAGACAACACAGTCAGGAAGCTGGCACACAGACAACACACTCCAGAAGTTGGCACACAGGCAACACAGTCAGGAAGCTGGCTCAAAGGCAACACAGTCAGGAAGCTGGCACACAAGCAACACAGTCAGTAAGCCGGCACACAGGCAACACAATCAGGAAGCTGACACCCAGGCAACACAGTCAGAAAGCTGGCACACAGAAAACACAGTCAGAAAGCTGGCACTCGGGCGACACAGTCAGGAAGCCGGCACACAGTCAACACAGTCAAGAAGCTGGCACACAGGCAACACAGTTAGGAAGCTGGCACACAGGCAACACAGTCAGGAAGCAGGCACACAGGAAATACAGTCAGAAAGCTGGCACACAGGCAACACAGACAGGAATGTGGCACACAGACAGCAGTCAGGAATCAGGCACACAGACAACACAGTCAGGAAGCTAGCTCACAGGCAACACAGACAGGACGCCGGCACAAAGGCAACACAGACAGGAAAATGGCACACAGGCAACACAGTCAGGAAACTGGCACCCAGACAACACAGTCGGGAAACTGGCACAAAGAGAACACAGTCTGGAATCTGGCACATAGACAGCACAGTCAGGAATCTGGCACACAGACAACACAGTCAGGATTCTGGCACTCAGACAACAGAGTCAGGAAACTGACAACTGGCACAAAGACAACACAGTCAGGAAGATGGCACACAGACAACAGTAAGGAAGCTGGCACACAGGCAACACAATCAGGAAGCTGGCACACAGGCAACACAGTCAGGAAGCTGGCACACAGGAAACACAGTCAGTTAGCTGGCACACAGGCAACACAGTCAGCAAGCTGGCACACAGGCAACACAGTCAGAAAGCTGGCACACAGAAAACACATTCAGAAAGCTGGCACACAGGCAACACAGTCAGGAAGCTGGCACACAGGCAACACAGTCAGGAAGCTGGCAGATAGGCAACACAGTCAGGAAGCTGGCACACAGGCAACACAGTCAGGAAACTGGCACACAGGCAACACGTTCAGGAATCTGGCACACAGACAACACAGTCATGTATCTGGCACACAGACAACACAGTCAGGATTCTGGCACACAGACAACACAGTCAGGAAACTGACAACTGGCACAAAGACAACACAGTCAGGAAGCTGGCACACAGACAACAGTCAGGAAGCTGGCACACAGGCAACACAATCAGGAAGCTGGCACACAGGCAACACAGTCAGGAAGCTGGCACACAGGCAACACAGTCAGAAAGCTGGCACACAGAACATACAGTCAGTTAGCTGGCACACAGGCAACACAGTCAGGAAGCTGGCACACAGGCAACACAGTCAGGAAGCTGGCCCACAGGCAACACAGTCATGAAGCTGGCACACAGGCAACACAGTCAGGACGCTGGCACACAGGCAACACAGTCAGGAAGCTGGCCCACAGGAAATACAGTCAGGAAGCTGGCACACAGGCAACACAGACAGGAGGCCGGCACAAAGGCAACACATACAGGAAAATGGCACACAGACAACACAGTCAGGAAACTGGCACCTAGACAACACAGTCAGGAAACTGGCACACAGACAACACAGTCAGGAAACTGGCACACAGACAACACAGTCAGGAAACTGGCACACAGACAACACAGTCAGGAATCTGGCACACAGACAACACGTTCAGGAACCTGGCACACAGACAACACAGTCATGTATCTGGCACACAGACAACACAGTCAAGAATCTGGCACACAGACATCAGTCAGGTTTCAGGCACAGAGACAACACAGTCAGGAAGCTGGCACACAGACAACACAGTCAGGAAGCTGGCACACAGGCAACACAGTCAGGAAGCTGGCCCACAGGAAATACAGTCAGGAAGCTGGCACACAGGCAACACAGACAGGAGGCCGGCACAAAGGCAACACATACAGGAAAATGGCACACAGACAACACAGTCAGGAAACTGGCACCTAGACAACACAGTCAGGAAACTGGCACACAGACAACACAGTCAGGAAACTGGCACACAGACAACACAGTCAGGAAACTGGCACACAGACAACACAGTCAGGAATCTGGCACACAGACAACACGTTCAGGAACCTGGCACACAGACAACACAGTCATGTATCTGGCACACAGACAACACAGTCAAGAATCTGGCACACAGACATCAGTCAGGTTTCAGGCACAGAGACAACACAGTCAGGAAGCTGGCACACAGACAACACAGTCAGGAAGCTGGCACACAGGCAACACAGTCAGGAAGCTGGCACACAGGCAACACAGTCAGGAAACTGACACACAGACAACACAGTCAGGAAGCTGACACACAGACAACACAGTCAGGAAGCTGGCAGCAGACAACACAGTCACGAAGCTAGCACACAGACAACACAGTCACGAAGCTGGCACACAGACAACACAGTCAGGAAGCTGGCACACAGACAACACACTCCGGAGGTTGGCACACAGGCAACACAGTCAGGAAGCTGGCTCACAGGCAACACAGTCAGGAAACTGGCACACAGGCAACACGTTCAGGAATCTGGCACACAGACAACACAGTCATGTATCTGGCACACAGACAACACAGTCAGGATTCTGGCACACAGACAACACAGTCAGGAAACTGACAACTGGCACAAAGACAACACAGTCAGGAAGCTGGCACACAGACAACAGTCAGGAAGCTGGCACACAGGCAACACAATCAGGAAGCTGGCACACAGGCAACACAGTCAGGAAGCTGGCACACAGGCAACACAGTCAGAAAGCTGGCACACAGAACACACAGTCAGTTAGCTGGCACACAGGCAACACAGTCAGGAAGCTGGCACACAGGCAACACAGTCAGGAAGCTGGCCCACAGGCAACACAGTCATGAAGCTGGCACACAGGCAACACAGTCAGGATGCTGGCACACAGGCAACACAGTCAGGAAGCTGGCCCACAGGAAATACAGTCAGGAAGCTGGCACACAGGCAACACAGACAGGAGGCCGGCACAAAGGCAACACATACAGGAAAATGGCACACAGGCAACACAGTCAGGAAACTGGCACCTAGACAACACAGTCAGGAAACTGGCACACAGACAACACAGTCAGGAAACTGGCACACAGACAACACAGTCAGGAAACTGGCAAACAGACAACACAGTCAGGAATCTGGCACACAGACAACACGTTCAGGAACCTGGCACACAGACAACACAGTCATGTATCTGGCACACAGACAACACAGTCAAGAGTCTTGCACACAGACCGCAGTCAGGAATCAGGCACAGAGACAACACAGTCAGGAAGCTGGCACACAGACAACACAGTCAGCAAGCTGGCACACAGGCAACACAGTCAGGAAGCTGGCACACAGGCAACACAGTCCGGAAGCTGGCACACAGACAACACAGTCAGGAAACTGGCACACAGACAACACAGTCAGGAAGCTGACACACAGACAACACAGTCAGGAAGCTGGCAGCAGACAACACAGTCACGAAGCTAGCACACAGACAACACAGTCACGAAGCTGGCACACAGACAACACAGTCAGGAAGCTGGCACACAGACAAAACACTCCGGAAGTTGGCACACAGGCAACACAGTCAGGAAACTGGCTCACAGGCAACACAGTCATGAAACTGGCACACAGGAAACACAGTCAGTAAGCTGGCACACAGACAACACAGTCAGGAATCTGGCATACAGACAGCAGTCAGGAATCAGGCACACAGACAACACAGTCAGGAAGCTGGCACCCAGACAACACAGTCAGGAAGCTGGCACACAGGCAACACAGTCAGGAAGCTGGCACACAGGAAACACAGTCAGTTAGCTGGCACACAGGCAACACAGCCAGGAAGCTGGCACACAGGCAACACAGTCAGAAAGCTGGCACACACAAAACACAGTCAGAAAGCTGGCACACAGGCAACACAGTCAGTAAGCTGGCACACAGACAACACAGTCAGGAAGCTGGCACAAAGACAACACACTCCAGAAGTTGGCACACAGGCAACACAGTCAGGAAGCTGGCTCAAAGGCAACACAGTCAGGAAGCTGGCACACAAGCAACACAGTCAGTAAGCCGGCACACAGGCAACACAATCAGGAAGCTGACACCCAGGCAACACAGTCAGAAAGCTGGCACACAGAAAACACAGTCAGAAAGCTGGCACTCGGGCGACACAGTCAGGAAGCCGGCACACAGTCAACACAGTCAAGAAGCTGGCACACAGGCAACACAGTTAGGAAGCTGGCACACAGGCAACACAGTCAGGAAGCAGGCACACAGGAAATGCAGTCAGAAAGCTGGCACACAGGCAACACAGACAGGAATGTGGCACACAGACAGCAGTCAGGAATCAGGCACACAGACAACACAGTCAGGAAGCTAGCTCACAGGCAACACAGACAGGACGCCGGCACAAAGGCAACACAGACAGGAAACTGGCACACAGGCAACACGTTCAGGAATCTGGCACACAGACAACACAGTCATGTATCTGGCACACAGACAACACAGTCAGGATTCTGGCACACAGACAACACAGTCAGGAAACTGACAACTGGCACAAAGACAACACAGTCAGGAAGCTGGCACACAGACAACAGTCAGGAAGCTGGCACACAGGCAACACAATCAGGAAGCTGGCACACAGGCAACACAGTCAGGAAGCTGGCACACAGGCAACACAGTCAGAAAGCTGGCACACAGAACATACAGTCAGTTAGCTGGCACACAGGCAACACAGTCAGGAAGCTGGCACACAGGCAACACAGTCAGGAAGCTGGCCCACAGGCAACACAGTCATGAAGCTGGCACACAGGCAACACAGTCAGGACGCTGGCACACAGGCAACACAGTCAGGAAGCTGGCCCACAGGAAATACAGTCAGGAAGCTGGCACACAGGCAACACAGTCAGGAAACTGACACACAGACAACACAGTCAGGAAGCTGACACACAGACAACACAGTCAGGAAGCTGGCAGCACAGACAACACAGTCACGAAGCTAGCACACAGACAACACAGTCACGAAGCTGTCACACAGGCAACACAGTCAGGAAGCTGGCACACAGACAACACACTCCGGAGGTTGGCACACAGGCAACACAGTCAGGAAGCTGGCACACAGGCAACACAGTCAGGAAACTGGCACACAGGCAACACGTTCAGGAATCTGGCACACAGACAACACAGTCATGTATCTGGCACACAGACAACACAGTCAGGATTCTGGCACACAGACAACACAGTCAGGAAACTGACAACTGGCACAAAGACAACACAGTCAGGAAGCTGGCACACAGACAACAGTCAGGAAGCTGGCACACAGGCAACACAATCAGGAAGCTGGCACACAGGCAACACAGTCAGGAAGCTGGCACACAGGCAACACAGTCAGAAAGCTGGCACACAGAACACACAGTCAGTTAGCTGGCACACAGGCAACACAGTCAGGAAGCTGGCACACAGGCAACACAGTCAGGAAGCTGGCCCACAGGCAACACAGTCATGAAGCTGGCACACAGGCAACACAGTCAGGACGCTGGCACACAGGCAACACAGTCAGGAAGCTGGCCCACAGGAAATACAGTCAGGAAGCTGGCACACAGGCAACACAGACAGGAGGCCGGCACAAAAGCAACACATACAGGAAAATGGCACACAGGCAACACAGTCAGGAAACTGGCACCTAGACAACACAGTCAGGAATCAGGCACAGAGACAACACAGTCAGGAAACTGGCACACAGACAACACAGTCAGGAAACTGGCAAACAGACAACACAGTCAGGAATCTGGCACACAGACAACACGTTCAGGAACCTGGCACACAGACAACACAGTCATGTATCTGGCACACAGACAACACAGTCAAGAGTCTGGCACACAGACCGCAGTCAGGAATCAGGCACAGAGACAACACAGTCAGGAAGCTGGCACACAGACAACACAGTCAGGAAGCTGGCACACAGGCAACACAGTCAGGAAGCTGGCACACAGGCAACACAGTCCGGAAGCTGGCACACAGACAACACAGTCAGGAAACTGGCACACAGACAACACAGTCAGGAAGCTGACACACAGACAACACAGTCAGGAAGCTGGCAGCAGACAACACAGTCACGAAGCTAGCACACAGACAACACTGTCAGCAGTCTGGCACACAGACAACACGTTCAGGAATCTGGCACACAGACAACACAGACATGTATCTGGCAAACAGACAACACAGTCAGGAATCTGGCATACAGACAGCAGTCAGGAATCAGGCACACAGACAACACAGTCAGGAAGCTGGCACCCAGACAACACAGTCAGGAAGCTGGCACACAGGCAACACAGTCAGGATGCTGGCACACAGGAAACACAGTCAGTTAGCTGGCACACAGGCAACACAGCCAGGAAGCTGGCACACAGGCAACACAGTCAGAAAGCTGGCACACAGAAAACACAGTCAGGAAGCTGGCACAAGGGCAACACAGTCAGTAAGCTGGCACACAGACAACACAGTCAGGAAGCTGGCACACAGACAACACACTCCAGAAGTTGGCACACAGGCAACACAGTCAGGAAGCTGGCTCAAAGGCAACACAGTCAGGAAGCTGGCACACAAGCAACACAGTCAGTAAGCCGGCACACAGGCAACACAATCAGGAAGCTGACACCCAGGCAACACAGACAGAAAGCTGGCACACAGAAAACCCAGTCAGAAAGCTGGCACTCGGGCGACACAGTCAGGAAGCCGGCACACAGTCAACACAGTCAAGAAGCTGGCACACAGGCAACACAGTTAGGAAGCTGGCACACAGGCAACACAGTCAGGAAGCAGGCACACAGGCAACACAGTCAGGAAGCTGGCCCACAGGCAACACAGTCATGAAGCTGGCACACAGGCAACACAGTCAGGACGCTGGCACACAGGCAACACAGTCAGGAAGCTGGCCCACAGGAAATACAGTCAGGAAGCTGGCACACAGGCAACACAGACAGGAGGCCGGCACAAAGGCAACACATACAGGAAAATGGCACACAGGCAACACAGTCAGGAAACTGGCACCTAGACAACACAGTCAGGAAACTGGCACACAGACAACACGTTCAGGAATCTGGCACACAGACAACACAGACATGTATCTGGCAAACAGACAACACAGTCAGGAATCTGGCATACAGACAGCAGTCAGGAATCAGGCACACAGACAACACAGTCAGGAAGCTGGCACCCAGACAACACAGTCAGGAAGCTGGCACACAGGCAACACAGTCAGGAAGCTGGCACACAGGAAACACAGTCAGTGAGCTGGCACACAGGCAACACAGCCAGGAAGCTGGCACACAGGCAACACAGTCAGAAAGCTGGCACACAGAAAACACAGTCAGAAAGCTGGCACACAGGCAACACAGTCAGTAAGCTGGCACACAGACAACACAGTCAGGAAGCTGGCACACAGACAACACACTCCAGAAGTTGGCACACAGGCAACACAGTCAGGAAGCTGGCTCAAAGGCAACACAGTCAGGAAGCTGGCACACAAGCAACACAGTCAGTAAGCCGGCACACAGGCAACACAATCAGGAAGCTGACACCCAGGCAACACAGTCAGAAAGCTGGCACACAGAAAACACAGTCAGAAAGCTGGCACTCGGGCGACACAGTCAGGAAGCCGGCACACAGTCAACACAGTCAAGAAGCTGGCACACAGGCAACACAGTTAGGAAGCTGGCACACAGGCAACACAGTCAGGAAGCAGGCACACAGGAAATACAGTCAGAAAGCTGGCACACAGGCAACACAGACAGGAATGTGGCACACAGACAGCAGTCAGGAATCAGGCACACAGACAACACAGTCAGGAAGCTAGCTCACAGGCAACACAGACAGGACGCCGGCACAAAGGCAACACAGACAGGAAAATGGCACACAGGCAACACAGTCAGGAAACTGGCACCCAGACAACACAGTCGGGAAACTGGCACAAAGAGAACACAGTCTGGAATCTGGCACATAGACAGCACAGTCAGGAATCTGGCACACAGACAACACAGTCAGGATTCTGGCACTCAGACAACAGAGTCAGGAAACTGACAACTGGCACAAAGACAACACAGTCAGGAAGATGGCACACAGACAACAGTAAGGAAGCTGGCACACAGGCAACACAATCAGGAAGCTGGCACACAGGCAACACAGTCAGGAAGCTGGCACACAGGAAACACAGTCAGTTAGCTGGCACACAGGCAACACAGTCAGCAAGCTGGCACACAGGCAACACAGTCAGAAAGCTGGCACACAGAAAACACATTCAGAAAGCTGGCACACAGGCAACACAGTCAGGAAGCTGGCACACAGGCAACACAGTCAGGAAGCTGGCAGATAGGCAACACAGTCAGGAAGCTGGCACACAGGCAACACAGTCAGGAAACTGGCACACAGGCAACACGTTCAGGAATCTGGCACACAGACAACACAGTCATGTATCTGGCACACAGACAACACAGTCAGGATTCTGGCACACAGACAACACAGTCAGGAAACTGACAACTGGCACAAAGACAACACAGTCAGGAAGCTGGCACACAGACAACAGTCAGGAAGCTGGCACACAGGCAACACAATCAGGAAGCTGGCACACAGGCAACACAGTCAGGAAGCTGGCACACAGGCAACACAGTCAGAAAGCTGGCACACAGAACATACAGTCAGTTAGCTGGCACACAGGCAACACAGTCAGGAAGCTGGCACACAGGCAACACAGTCAGGAAGCTGGCCCACAGGCAACACAGTCATGAAGCTGGCACACAGGCAACACAGTCAGGACGCTGGCACACAGGCAACACAGTCAGGAAGCTGGCCCACAGGAAATACAGTCAGGAAGCTGGCACACAGGCAACACAGACAGGAGGCCGGCACAAAGGCAACACATACAGGAAAATGGCACACAGACAACACAGTCAGGAAACTGGCACCTAGACAACACAGTCAGGAAACTGGCACACAGACAACACAGTCAGGAAACTGGCACACAGACAACACAGTCAGGAAACTGGCACACAGACAACACAGTCAGGAATCTGGCACACAGACAACACGTTCAGGAACCTGGCACACAGACAACACAGTCATGTATCTGGCACACAGACAACACAGTCAAGAATCTGGCACACAGACATCAGTCAGGTTTCAGGCACAGAGACAACACAGTCAGGAAGCTGGCACACAGACAACACAGTCAGGAAGCTGGCACACAGGCAACACAGTCAGGAAGCTGGCCCACAGGAAATACAGTCAGGAAGCTGGCACACAGGCAACACAGACAGGAGGCCGGCACAAAGGCAACACATACAGGAAAATGGCACACAGACAACACAGTCAGGAAACTGGCACCTAGACAACACAGTCAGGAAACTGGCACACAGACAACACAGTCAGGAAACTGGCACACAGACAACACAGTCAGGAAACTGGCACACAGACAACACAGTCAGGAATCTGGCACACAGACAACACGTTCAGGAACCTGGCACACAGACAACACAGTCATGTATCTGGCACACAGACAACACAGTCAAGAATCTGGCACACAGACATCAGTCAGGTTTCAGGCACAGAGACAACACAGTCAGGAAGCTGGCACACAGACAACACAGTCAGGAAGCTGGCACACAGGCAACACAGTCAGGAAGCTGGCACACAGGCAACACAGTCAGGAAACTGACACACAGACAACACAGTCAGGAAGCTGACACACAGACAACACAGTCAGGAAGCTGGCAGCAGACAACACAGTCACGAAGCTAGCACACAGACAACACAGTCACGAAGCTGGCACACAGACAACACAGTCAGGAAGCTGGCACACAGACAACACACTCCGGAGGTTGGCACACAGGCAACACAGTCAGGAAGCTGGCTCACAGGCAACACAGTCAGGAAACTGGCACACAGGCAACACGTTCAGGAATCTGGCACACAGACAACACAGTCATGTATCTGGCACACAGACAACACAGTCAGGATTCTGGCACACAGACAACACAGTCAGGAAACTGACAACTGGCACAAAGACAACACAGTCAGGAAGCTGGCACACAGACAACAGTCAGGAAGCTGGCACACAGGCAACACAATCAGGAAGCTGGCACACAGGCAACACAGTCAGGAAGCTGGCACACAGGCAACACAGTCAGAAAGCTGGCACACAGAACACACAGTCAGTTAGCTGGCACACAGGCAACACAGTCAGGAAGCTGGCACACAGGCAACACAGTCAGGAAGCTGGCCCACAGGCAACACAGTCATGAAGCTGGCACACAGGCAACACAGTCAGGATGCTGGCACACAGGCAACACAGTCAGGAAGCTGGCCCACAGGAAATACAGTCAGGAAGCTGGCACACAGGCAACACAGACAGGAGGCCGGCACAAAGGCAACACATACAGGAAAATGGCACACAGGCAACACAGTCAGGAAACTGGCACCTAGACAACACAGTCAGGAAACTGGCACACAGACAACACAGTCAGGAAACTGGCACACAGACAACACAGTCAGGAAACTGGCAAACAGACAACACAGTCAGGAATCTGGCACACAGACAACACGTTCAGGAACCTGGCACACAGACAACACAGTCATGTATCTGGCACACAGACAACACAGTCAAGAGTCTTGCACACAGACCGCAGTCAGGAATCAGGCACAGAGACAACACAGTCAGGAAGCTGGCACACAGACAACACAGTCAGCAAGCTGGCACACAGGCAACACAGTCAGGAAGCTGGCACACAGGCAACACAGTCCGGAAGCTGGCACACAGACAACACAGTCAGGAAACTGGCACACAGACAACACAGTCAGGAAGCTGACACACAGACAACACAGTCAGGAAGCTGGCAGCAGACAACACAGTCACGAAGCTAGCACACAGACAACACAGTCACGAAGCTGGCACACAGACAACACAGTCAGGAAGCTGGCACACAGACAAAACACTCCGGAAGTTGGCACACAGGCAACACAGTCAGGAAACTGGCTCACAGGCAACACAGTCATGAAACTGGCACACAGGAAACACAGTCAGTAAGCTGGCACACAGACAACACAGTCAGGAATCTGGCATACAGACAGCAGTCAGGAATCAGGCACACAGACAACACAGTCAGGAAGCTGGCACCCAGACAACACAGTCAGGAAGCTGGCACACAGGCAACACAGTCAGGAAGCTGGCACACAGGAAACACAGTCAGTTAGCTGGCACACAGGCAACACAGCCAGGAAGCTGGCACACAGGCAACACAGTCAGAAAGCTGGCACACACAAAACACAGTCAGAAAGCTGGCACACAGGCAACACAGTCAGTAAGCTGGCACACAGACAACACAGTCAGGAAGCTGGCACAAAGACAACACACTCCAGAAGTTGGCACACAGGCAACACAGTCAGGAAGCTGGCTCAAAGGCAACACAGTCAGGAAGCTGGCACACAAGCAACACAGTCAGTAAGCCGGCACACAGGCAACACAATCAGGAAGCTGACACCCAGGCAACACAGTCAGAAAGCTGGCACACAGAAAACACAGTCAGAAAGCTGGCACTCGGGCGACACAGTCAGGAAGCCGGCACACAGTCAACACAGTCAAGAAGCTGGCACACAGGCAACACAGTTAGGAAGCTGGCACACAGGCAACACAGTCAGGAAGCAGGCACACAGGAAATGCAGTCAGAAAGCTGGCACACAGGCAACACAGACAGGAATGTGGCACACAGACAGCAGTCAGGAATCAGGCACACAGACAACACAGTCAGGAAGCTAGCTCACAGGCAACACAGACAGGACGCCGGCACAAAGGCAACACAGACAGGAAAATGGCACACAGGCAACACAGTCAGGAAACTGGCACCCAGACAACACAGTCGGGAAACTGGCACAAAGAGAACACAGTCTGGAATCTGGCACATAGACAGCACAGTCAGAAATCTGGCACACAGACAACACAGTCAGGATTCTGGCATTCAGACAACAGAGTCAGGAAACTGACAACTGGCACAAAGACAACACAGTCAGGAAGATGGCACACAGACAACAGTCAGGAAGCTGGCACACAGGCAACACAATCAGGAAGCTGGCACACAGGCAACACAGTCAGCAAGCTGGCACACAGGCAACACAGTCAGAAAGCTGGCACACAGAAAACACATTCAGAAAGCTGGCACACAGGCAACACAGTCAGGAAGCTGGCACACAGGCAACACAGTCAGGAAGCTGGCAGATAGGCAACACAGTCAGGAAGCTGGCACACAGGCAACACAGTCAGGAAACTGGCACACAGGCAACACGTTCAGGAATCTGGCACACAGACAACACAGTCATGTATCTGGCACACAGACAACACAGTCAGGATTCTGGCACACAGACAACACAGTCAGGAAACTGACAACTGGCACAAAGACAACACAGTCAGGAAGCTGGCACACAGACAACAGTCAGGAAGCTGGCACACAGGCAACACAATCAGGAAGCTGGCACACAGGCAACACAGTCAGGAAGCTGGCACACAGGCAACACAGTCAGAAAGCTGGCACACAGAACATACAGTCAGTTAGCTGGCACACAGGCAACACAGTCAGGAAGCTGGCACACAGGCAACACAGTCAGGAAGCTGGCCCACAGGCAACACAGTCATGAAGCTGGCACACAGGCAACACAGTCAGGACGCTGGCACACAGGCAACACAGTCAGGAAGCTAGCCCACAGGAAATACAGTCAGGAAGCTGGCACACAGGCAACACAGACAGGAGGCCGGCACAGAGGCAACACATACAGGAAAATGGCACACAGACAACACAGTCAGGAAACTGGCACCTAGACAACACAGTCAGGAAACTGGCACACAGACAACACAGTCAGGAAACTGGCACACAGACAACACAGTCAGGAAACTGGCACACAGACAACACAGTCAGGAATCTGGCACACAGACAACACGTTCAGGAACCTGGCACACAGACAACACAGTCATGTATCTGGCACACAGACAACACAGTCAAGAATCTGGCACACAGACATCAGTCAGGTTTCAGGCACAGAGACAACACAGTCAGGAAGCTGGCACACAGACAACACAGTCAGGAAGCTGGCACACAGGCAACACAGTCAGGAAGCTGGCACACAGGCAACACAGTCAGGAAACTGACACACAGACAACACAGTCAGGAAGCTGACACACAGACAACACAGTCAGGAAGCTGGCAGCAGACAACACAGTCACGAAGCTAGCACACAGACAACACAGTCACGAAGCTGGCACACAGACAACACAGTCAGGAAGCTGGCACACAGACAACAAACTCCGGAGGTTGGCACACAGGCAACACAGTCAGGAAGCTGGCACACAGGCAACACAGTCAGGAAACTGGCACACAGGCAACACAGTCAGTAAGCTGACACACAGACAACACTGTCAGCAGTTTGGCACACAGACAACACGTTCAGGAATCTGGCACACAGACAACACAGACATGTATCTGGCAAACAGACAACACAGTCAGGAATCTGGCATACAGACAGCAGTCAGGAATCAGACACACAGACAACACAGTCAGGAAGCTGGCACCCAGACAACACAGTCAGGAAGCTGGCACACAGGCAACACAGTCAGGAAGCTGGCACACAGGAAACACAGTCAGTTAGCTGGCACACAGGCAACACAGCCAGGAAGCTGGCACACAGGCAACACAGTCAGAAAGCTGGCACACAGAAAACACAGTCAGAAAGCTGGCACACAGGCAACACAGTCAGTAAGCTGGCACACAGGCAACGCAGTCAGGATGCTGGCACACAGGCAACACGGTCAGGAAGCTGGCACACAGACAACACAGTCAGGAAGCTGGCACACAGGAAATACGGTCAGGAAGCTGGCACACAGGCAACACAGACAGGACTCCGGCACAAAGGCAACACATACAGGAAAATGGCACACAGGCAACACAGTCAGGAAACTGGCACCTAGACAACACAGTCAGAAACTGGCACACAGACAACACAGTCAGGAAACTGGCACACAGACAACACAGTCAGGAAACTTCCACACAGACAACACAGTCAGGAATCTGGCACACAGACAACACGTTCAGGAATCTGGCACACAGACAGCACAGTCATGTATCTGGCACACAGACAACACAGTCTGGAATCTGGCACACAGACAGCAGTCAGGAATCAGGCACACAGACAACACAGTCAGGACGCTGGCACACAGACAACACAGTCAGGAAGCTGGCACACAGACAACACAGTCAGGAAGCTGGAACACAGACAACACCGTCAGGAAGCTGGCAGCAGACAACACAGTCACGAAACTAGCACACAGACAACACAGTCAGAAAGCTGGCATACAGACAACAAAGTCAGGAAGCTGGCACACAGACAACACAGGCAGGAAGCTGGCACACAGACAACACATTCCGGAAGTTGGCACACAGGCAACACAGTCAGGAAGCTGACTCACAGGCAACACAGTCAGGAAGCTGGCACACAGGAAACACAGTCAGTTAGCTGGCACACAGGCAACACTGTCAGAAAGCTGGCACACAGAAAACACAGTCAGAAAGCTGGCACACAGGCAACACAGTCAGGAAGCTGGCACACAGGCAACACAGTCAGGAAGCTGGCACACAGGCAACACAGACAGGAAGCTGGCACACAGGCAACACAGTCAGGAAGCTGGCACACAGGAAATACAGTCAGGAAGCTGACACACACGCAACACAGACAGGACACCAGCACAAAGGCAACACATACAGGAAAATGGCACACAGGCAACTTCAGTCAGGAAACTGGCACCTAGACAACACAGTCAGGAAACTGGCACAAAAACAACACAGTCAGGAAACTGGCACATAGACAACACAGTCAGGAAAGTGGCACACAGACAACACAGTCAGGAATCTGGCACACAGACAACAAGTTCAGGAATCTGGCACACAGACAACACAGTCATGTATCAGGACACAGACAACACAGTCAGGAATCTGGCACACAGACAACAGTCAGGAAGCTGGCACACAGGCAACACAATCAGGAAGCTGGCACACAGGCAACACAGTCAGGAAGCTGGCACACAGGCAACACAGTCAGAAAGCTGGCACACAGAAAACACATTCAGAAAGCTGGCACACAGGCAACACAGTCAGGAAGCTGGCACACAGGCAACACAGTCAGGAAGCTGGCAGATAGGCAACACAGTCAGGAAGCTGGCACACAGGCAACACAGTCAGGAAACTGGCACACAGGCAACACGTTCAGGAATCTGGCACACAGACAACACAGTCATGTATCTGGCACACAGACAACACAGTCAGGATTCTGGCACACAGACAACACAGTCAGGAAACTGACAACTGGCACAAAGACAACACAGTCAGGAAGCTGGCACACAGACAACAGTCAGGAAGCTGGCACACAGGCAACACAATCAGGAAGCTGGCACACAGGCAACACAGTCAGGAAGCTGGCACACAGGCAACACAGTCAGAAAGCTGGCACACAGAACATACAGTCAGTTAGCTGGCACACAGGCAACACAGTCAGGAAGCTGGCACACAGGCAACACAGTCAGGAAGCTGGCCCACAGGCAACACAGTCATGAAGCTGGCACACAGGCAACACAGTCAGGACGCTGGCACACAGGCAACACAGTCAGGAAGCTGGCCCACAGGAAATACAGTCAGGAAGCTGGCACACAGGCAACACAGACAGGAGGCCGGCACAAAGGCAACACATACAGGAAAATGGCACACAGACAACACAGTCAGGAAACTGGCACCTAGACAACACAGTCAGGAAACTGGCACACAGACAACACAGTCAGGAAACTGGCACACAGACAACACAGTCAGGAAACTGGCACACAGACAACACAGTCAGGAATCTGGCACACAGACAACACGTTCAGGAACCTGGCACACAGACAACACAGTCATGTATCTGGCACACAGACAACACAGTCAAGAATCTGGCACACAGACATCAGTCAGGTTTCAGGCACAGAGACAACACAGTCAGGAAGCTGGCACACAGACAACACAGTCAGGAAGCTGGCACACAGGCAACACAGTCAGGAAGCTGGCACACAGGCAACACAGTCAGGAAACTGACACACAGACAACACAGTCAGGAAGCTGACACACAGACAACACAGTCAGGAAGCTGGCAGCAGAGAACACAGTCACGAAGCTAGCACACAGACAACACAGTCACGAAGCTGGCACACAGACAACACAGTCAGGAAGCTGGCACACAGACAACACACTCCGGAGGTTGGCACACAGGCAACACAGTCAGGAAGCTGGCACACAGGCAACACAGTCAGGAAACTGGCACACAGGAAACACAGTCAGTAAGCTGGCACACAGACAACACTGTCAGCAGTTTGGCACACAGACAACACGTTCAGGAATCTGGCACACAGACAACACAGACATGTATCTGGCAAACAGACAACACAGTCAGGAATCTGGCATACAGACAGCAGTCAGGAATCAGACACACAGACAACACAGTCAGGAAGCTGGCACCCAGACAACACAGTCAGGAAGCTGGCACACAGGCAACACAGTCAGGAAGCTGGCACACAGGAAACACAGTCAGTTAGCTGGCACACAGGCAACACAGCCAGGAAGCTGGCACACAGGCAACACAGTCAGAAAGCTGGCACACAGAAAACACAGTCAGAAAGCTGGCACACAGGCAACACAGTCAGTAAGCTGGCACACAGGCAACGCAGTCAGGAAGCTGGCACACAGGCAACACGGTCAGGAAGCTGGCACACAGACAACACAGTCAGGAAGCTGGCACACAGGAAATACGGTCAGGAAGCTGGCACACAGGCAACACAGACAGGACTCCGGCACAAAGGCAACACATACAGGAAAATGGCACACAGGCAACACAGTCAGGAAACTGGCACCTAGACAACACAGTCAGAAACTGGCACACAGACAACACAGTCAGGAAACTGGCACACAGACAACACAGTCAGGAAACTTCCACACAGACAACACAGTCAGGAATCTGGCACACAGACAACACGTTCAGGAATCTGGCACACAGACAGCACAGTCATGTATCTGGCACACAGACAACACAGTCTGGAATCTGGCACACAGACAGCAGTCAGGAATCAGGCACACAGACAACACAGTCAGGACGCTGGCACACAGACAACACAGTCAGGAAGCTGGCACACAGACAACACAGTCAGGAAGCTGGAACACAGACAACACCGTCAGGAAGCTGGCAGCAGACAACACAGTCACGAAACTAGCACACAGACAACACAGTCAGAAAGCTGGCATACAGACAACAAAGTCAGGAAGCTGGCACACAGACAACACAGGCAGGAAGCTGGCACACAGACAACACATTCCAGAAGTTGGCACACAGGCAACACAGTCAGGAAGCTGACTCACAGGCAACACAGTCAGGAAGCTGGCACACAGGAAACACAGTCAGTTAGCTGGCACACAGGCAACACTGTCAGAAAGCTGGCACACAGAAAACACAGTCAGAAAGCTGGCACACAGGCAACACAGTCAGGAAGCTGGCACACAGGCAACACAGTCAGGAAGCTGGCACACAGGCAACACAGACAGGAAGCTGGCACACAGGCAACACAGTCAGGAAGCTGGCACACAGGAAATACAGTCAGGAAGCTGACACACACGCAACACAGACAGGACACCAGCACAAAGGCAACACATACAGGAAAATGGCACACAGGCAAATTCAGTCAGGAAACTGGCACCTAGACAACACAGTCAGGAAACTGGCACACAAACAACACAGTCAGGAAACTGGCACATAGACAACACAGTCAGGAAAGTGGCACACAGACAACACAGTCAGGAATCTGGCACACAGACAACAAGTTCAGGAATCTGGCACACAGACAACACAGTCATGTATCAGGACACAGACAACACAGTCAGGAATCTGGCACACAGACAGCAGTCAGGAATCAGGCACACAGACAACACAGTCAGGAAGCTGGCACACAGGCAACACAATCAGGAAGCTGGCACACAGGCAACGCAATCAGGAACCTGGCACACAGGCAACACATTCAGAAAGCTGGCACACAGAACACACAGTCAGTTAGCTGGCACACAGGCAACACAGTCCGGAAGCTGGCACAAAGGCAACACAGTCAGGAAGGTGGCCCACAGGCAACACAGTCATGAAAATGGCACACAGGCAACACAGTCAGGACGCTGGCACACAGGCAACACAGTCAGGAAGCTGGCACACAGGAAATACAGTCAGGAAGCTGGCACACAGGCAACACAGACAGGACGCCGGCACAAAGGCAACACACACAGGAAAATGGCACACAGGCAACACAGTCAGGAAACTGGCACCTAGACAACACAGTCAGGAAACTGGCACACAGACAACACAGTCAGGAAACTGGCACACAGACAACACAGTCAGGAAACTGGCACACAGACAACACAGTCAGTAATCTGGCACACAGACAACACGTTCAGGAACCTGGCACACAGACATCAGTCAGGAATCAGGCACACAGACAACACAGTCAGGAAGCTGGCACACAGACAACACAGTCAGGAAGCTGGCACACAGGTAACACAGTCAGGAAGCTGGCACACAGGCAACACAGTCAGGAATCTGGCACACAGACAACACAGTCAGGAAGCTGGCACACAGGCAACACAGTCAGGAAACTGGCACACAGACAACACAGTCAGGAAGCTGACACACAGACAACACAGTCAGGAAGCTGGCAGCAGACAACACAGTCACGAAGTTAGCACACAGACAACACAGTCAGGAAGCTGGCACACAGACAACACAGTCAGGAAGCTGGCACACAAACAACACAGTCAGGAAGCTGGCACACAGACAACACACTCCGGAAGTTGGCACACCGGCAACACAGTCAGGAAGCTGGCTCGCAGGCAACACAGTCAGGAAGCTGGCACACAGGAAACACAGTCAGTAAGCTGGCACACAGACAACACTGTCAGGCGTCTGGCACACAGACAACACGTTCAGGAATCTGGCACACAGACAACACAGTCATGTATCTGGCAAACAGACAACACAGTCAGGAATCTGTCATACAGACAGCAGTCAGGAATCAGGCACACTGACAACACAGTCAGGAAGCTGGCACCCAGACAACACAGTCAGGAAGCTGGCACACAGGCAACACAGTCAGGCATCTGGCACACAGACAACACAGTCAGGAAGCTGGCACACAGACAACACAGTCAGGAAGCTGGCTCACAGGCAAAACAGTCAGGAATCTGGCACACAGGAAACACAGTCAGTTAGCTGGCACACAGGCAACACAGTCAGGAAGCTGGCACACAGACAACACAGTCAGGAATCTGGCACACAGACAACACAGTCAGGAAGCTGGCACACAGACAACCCAGTCAGGAAGCTGGCTCACAGGCAAAACAGTCAGGAAGCTGGCACACAGGAAACACAGTCAGTTAGCTGGCACACAGGCAACACAGTCAGGAAGCTGGCACACAGGCAACACAGTCAGGAAGCTGGCACACAGACAACACAGTCAGGAAGCTGGCACACAGGAAATACGGTCAGGAAGCTGGCACACAGGCAACACAGACAGGAAACTGGCACCTAGACAACACAGTCAGGAAACTGGCACACAGACAACACATGCGGGAATCTATCACACAGACAGCACAGTCAGGAAACTGGCACACAGACAACACATTCAGGAAACTGGCACACAGACAACACAGTCAGGAACCTTGCACACAGACAACACACACAGGAGAGAGGCACGAAGACAACAGTCAGGCAGCAGCACCCAGACTACAGTCAGGAGACTGGCACCCAGACAACACAGTCAGGGAACTGGCGCACAGACAACACAGTCAGGAGTCTGGCACACAGACAACACATTCGGGAATATGGCACACAGACAACACAGTCGGGAAACTGGCACACAGACAACACAGTCAGGAAACTGGAACACAGAGAACACAGTCAGGATACTGGAAACCCGACAATACACTCAGCAAACCGGAACACAGAAAACACAGTCAGTATACTGGCACACAGACAACACAGTCAGCAAACTGGTACACAGACAACACAGTCAGGAAGCTGGCAGCAGACAACACAGTCACGAAGCTGGCAGCAGACAACACAGTCAGGAAGCTGGCTCAACAACAACACAGTCAGGAAGCTGGCACACAGACAACACAGTCAGGAATCTGGCACACAGACAACACACTCCGGAGGTTGGCACACAGGCAACACAGTCAGGAAGCTTGCTCACAGGCAAAACAGTCAGGAAGCTGGCACACAGGAAACACAGTCAGTCAGCTCGCACACAGGCAACACAGTCAGGAAGCTGGCACACAGGCAACACAGTCAGGAAGCTGGCACACAGAAAACACAGTCAGAAAGCTGGCACACAGGCAACACAGTCAGGAAGCTGGCACACAGGCAACACAGACAGGAAGCTGGCACACAGGCAACACAGTCAGGAAGCTGGCACACAGACAACACAGTCAGGAAAATGGCACACAGACAACACAGTCAGGAAACTGGCACCTAGACAACACAGTCAGGAAACTGGCACACAGACAACACAGTCAGGAAACTGGCACACAGACAACACAGTCAGGAAACTTCCACACAGACAACACAGTCAGGAATCTGGCACACAGACAACACGTTCAGGAATCTGGCACACAGACAACACAGTCATGTATCTGGCACACAGACAACACAGTCTGGAATCTGGCACACAGACAGCATTCAGTAATCAGGCACACAGACAACACAGTCAGGAGGCTGGCACACAGACAACACAGTCAGGAAGCTGGCACACAGGCAACACAGTCAGGAAGCTGGCACACAGGCAACACAGTCAGGAAGCTGGCACACAGACAACACAGTCAGGAAGCTGGCACACAGACAACACACTCCGGAAGTTGGCACACAGGCAACACAGTCAGGAAGCTTGCTCACAGGCAAAACAGTCAGGAAGCTGGCACACAGGAATCACAGTCAGTCAGCTCGCACACAGGCAACACAGTCAGGAAGCTGGCACACAGGCAACACAGTCAGGAAGCTGGCACACAGAAAACACAGTCAGAAAGCTGGCACACAGGCAACACAGTCAGGAAGCTGGCCCACAGGCAACACAGTCAGGAAGCTGGCACACAGGCAACACAGTCAGGAAGCTGGCACACAGACAACACAGTCAGGAAGCTGGCACACAGGAAATACGGTCAGGAAGCTAGCACACAGGCAACACAGACAGGACCCCGGCACAAAGGCAACACATACAGGAAAATGGCACACAGACAACACAGTCAGGAAACTGGCACCTAGACAACACAGTCAGGAAACTGGCAAACAGACAACACAGTCAGGAAACTGGCACACAGACAACACAGTCAGGAAACTTCCACACAGACAACACAGTCAGGAATCTGGCACACAGACAACACGTTCAGGAATCTGGCACACAGACAACACAGTCATGTATCTGGCACACAGACAACACAGTCTGGAATCTGGCACACAGACAGCATTCAGTAATCAGGCACACAGACAACACAGTCAGGAGGCAGGCACACAGACAAAACAGTCAGGAAGCTGGCACACAGGCAACACAGTCAGGAAGCTGGCACACAGGCAACACATTCAGGAAGCTGGCACACAGACAACACAGTCAGCAAGCTGGCACACAGACAACACATTCAGGAAACTGGCACACAGACAACACAGTCAGGAAGCTGGCACACAGACAACAAAGTCAGAAAGCTGGCACACAGGCAACACAGTCAGGAAGCTGGCACACAGGCAACACAGTCAGGAAGGTGGCACACAGGCAACACAGTCAGGAAGCTGGCACACAGGAAATACCGTCAGGAAGCTGGCACACAGGCAACACAGACAGAAAGCTGGCACACAGAAAAATCAGTCAGAAAGGTGGCACACAGGCAACACAGACAGGAAGCTGGCTCACAGGCAACACAGTCAGGAAGCTGGCACACAGGCAACACAGTCAGGAAGCTGGCACACAGGCAACACAGTCAGGAAGCTGGCACACAGGCAACACAGTCAGGAAGCTGGCACACAGGCAACACAGTCAGTAAGCTCGCACACAGGCAACACAGTCAGAAAGCTGGCACACAGAAAACACAGTCAGAAAGGTGGCACACAGGCAACACAGTCAGGAAGCTGGCTCACAGGCAACACTGTCAGGAAGCTGGCACACAGGCAACACAGTCAGTAAGCTGGCTCACAGGCAACACAGTCAGGAAGCTGGCACACAGGAAATACAGTCAGGAAGCTGGCACACAGACAACAAAGACAGGACGCCGGCACTAAGGCAACACAGACAGGAAAATGGCACACAGGCAACAGTCAGGAAACTAGCAGCCAGACAACACAGTCAGGAAACTGGCACACAGACAACACAGTCAGGAGAAAGGCACGAAGTCAACAGTCAGGCACTGGCAACCTGACAACACTGTCAGGAGACTGGCACCCAGACAACACTGTCAGTAGTCTGTCACAAAGAGAACACAGTCAGCAAACTGGCACATAGACAGCACAGTCAGGAATCTGGCACAAAGGCAACTCAGTAAGGAATCTTGCACACAGACAACACAGTCAGGAAACTGACAACTGGCACAAAGACAACACAGTCAGGAAGCTGGCACACAGACAACAGTCAGGGAGCTGGCACACAGGCAACACAATCAGGAAGCTGGCACACAGGCAACACAGTCAGGAAGCTGGCACACAGGCAACACAGTCAGGAAGCTGGCACACAGGCAACAAAGTCAGGAAACTGGCAACCAGACAACACAGTCAGGAAACTGGCACACAGCCTACACAGTCAGGAAACTGGCACCCAGACTAAACAGTCAGTAAACTGGCACCCAGACTACACCGTCAGGAAACTGGCACACAGACAACACAGTCAGGAAACTGGCACCCAGGCAACACATTCAGGAAACTGGCACACAGACAACATAGTCAGCAAACTGGCACAAAGAAAACACAGTCAGCAAACTGGCACACAGAAAGCACAGTCCTGGAACTGGCACACAGGCGACACAGTCCGGAAATTGGCACAAAGGCAACACTGTCTGGAAAATGGCAATCATGAGACACAGTCATGAAAATGGCGCAAAGACGACACACTCGGGAATCAGGCGCACAGACATCGAGCAGTCGCGAATCTGGCAAAAAGAGAGCGAACAGTCGGGAATCTGGCGCACAGACAGCACAGTCGGGAAACTGGCACACAGACAGCACATTCGGGAATCTGGCAAACAGACAACACAGTCGGGAATATGGCACACAGACAACACAATCGTGAAAATGGCACACAGACAACACAGTCGGGAAACGGGCACCCAGACAACTCAGTCGGGAAACTGGCACAAAGACAACACAGTCAGGAAACTGGCACACAGACAACACAGTCAGGAAACTGGCACACAGACAACACAGTCAGGAAACTGGCACACAGACAACACAGTCAGGAAACTGGCACACAGACAACACAGTCAGGAATCTGGCACACAGACAACACGTTCAGGAATCTGGCACACAGACAACACAGTCATGTATTTGGCACACAGACAAAAAGGTCAGGAATCTGGCACACAGACAGCTGTCAGGAATCAGGCACACAGACAACACAGACAGGAAGCTGGCACACAGACAACACAGTCAGGAAGCTGGCCCACAGGCAACACAGTCAGGAAGCAGGCACACAGACAACACAGTCAGGAAGCTGGCACACAGACAACACAGTCAGGAATCTGGCACACAGACAACACAGTCAGGAAGCTGGCACACAGACAACACAGTCAGGAAGCTGGCAGCAGACAACAGAGTCAGGAAGCTGGCACACAGACAACACAGTCAGGAACCTGGCACACAGACAACACAGTCAGGAAGCTGGCACACAGACAACACAGTCAGGAAGCTGGCACACAGACAACACACTCCAGAAGTTGGCAACCAGGCAACACATTCATGAAGCTGGCTCACAGGCAACACAGTCAGGAAGCTGGCACACAGGAAACACAGTCAGTAAGCTGGCACACAGGCAACACAGTCAGGAAGCTGGCACACAGGCATCACAGTCAGGAAGCTGGCACACAGGCGACACAGCCAGGAAGCTGGCACACAGGAAATACAGTCAGGAAGCTGGCACACAGGCAACACAGACAGGACGCCGGCACAAAGGCAACACAGACAGGAAACTGGCACACAGGCAACACAGTCAGGAAACGGGCACCCAGACAACACAGTCAGGAAACTAGCATTCAGAAAACACAGTCAGGAGAAAGGCACGAAGTCAACAGTCAGGCACTAGCAAACGGAGAACACATTCAGGAGACTGGCACCCAGACAACACTGTCAGTAGTCTGTCACAAAGAGAACACAGTCAGGAATCTGGCACACAGACAGCACATTCAGGAATCTGGGACACAGACAACACATTCAGGAAACTGACAACTGGCACAAAGACAAGACAGTCAGGAAGCTGGCACACAGACAACACAGTCGGGAATATGGCACACAGACAACACAATCGTGAAAATGGCACACAGACAACACAGTCGGGAAACGGGCACCCAGACAACTCAGTCGGGAAACTGGCACAAAGACAACACAGTCAGGAAACTGGCACACAGACAACACAGTCAGGAAACTGGCACACAGACAACACAGTCAGGAAACTGGCACACAGACAACACAGTCAGGAAACTGGCACACAGACAACACAGTCAGGAATCTGGCACACAGACAACACGTTCAGGAATCTGGCACACAGAGAACACAGTCATGTATTTGGCACACAGACAAAAAGGTCAGGAATCTGGCACACAGACAGCTGTCAGGAATCAGGCACACAGACAACACAGACAGGAAGCTGGCACACAGACAACACAGTCAGGAAGCTGGCCCACAGGCAACACAGTCAGGAAGCAGGCACACAGACAACACAGTCAGGAAGCTGGCACACAGACAACACAGTCAGGAAACTGGCACCCAGACAACACAGTCAGGAAACTGGCACACAGACAACACAGTCAGGAGAAAGGCACGAAGTCAACAGTCAGGCACTGGCAACCTGACAACACTGTCAGGAGACTGGCACCCAGACAGCACTGTCAGTAGTCTGTCACAAAGAGAACACAGTCAGGAAACTGGCACATAGACAGCACAGTCAGGAATCTGGCACACAGACAACACAGTCAGGAATCTGGCACACAGACAACACATCAGGAAACTGACAACTGGCACAAAGACAACACAGTCAGGAAGCTGGCACACAGACAACAGTCAGGGAGCTGGCACAATGGCAACACAATCAGGAAGCTGGCACACAGGCAACACAGTCAGGAAGCTGGCACACAGGCAACACAGTCAGGAATCTGGCACACAGGCAACACAGTCAGGAAGCTGGCACATAGGCAACACAGTCAGGAAACTGGCACACAGGCAACACAGTCAGGAAACTGGCACACAGGCAACACAGTCAGGAAGCTGGCACACAGGCAACACAGTCAGGAAGCTGGCACACAGACAACACAGTCAGGAAGCTGGCACACAGGCAACACAGTTAGGAGGCCGGCACACAGGCAACACAGTCAGGAGGCTGGCACACAGGCAACACAGTCAGGAAGCTGGCACACAGGCAACACAGTCAGGAAGCTGGCACACAGGCTACGCAGTCAGGAAGCAGGCACACAGGCAACACAGACAGGAAGCTGGCACACAGGCAACACAGACAGGAAGCTGGCACACAAGCTACAAAGTCAGGAAGCTAGCATGCAGGCAACACAGTCAGGAAGCTGGCACCCAGACAAAGAGCTGTCAGGAAACTCGTTGAACAACAACACAGTCGGGAAACTGGCACACAGACAACATCGTCTGGAATCTGGAAAACAGACAACACAGACGGGAATCTGGCACAGAGGCAACACAGTCGGGAATCTGGCACACAGACAACACAGTCATGTATCTGGCACACAGACAACAAGGTCAGGAATCTGGCACATCGACAGCAGTCAGAGATCAGGCACACAGACAACTCAGCCAGGAAGCTGGCACACAGACAACACAGTCAGGAAGCTGGCACACAGGCAACACAGTCAGGAAGCTGGCACACAGACAACACAGTCAGGAAGATGGCACACAGACAACACAGTCAGGAAGCTGGCAGCAGACAACACAGTCAGGAAGCTGGCACACAGACAACACAGTCAGGAAACTGGCACACAGACAACACATTCCGGAATTTGGCACACAGACAACACAGTCAGGAAGCTGGCACACAGACAACACACTCCGGAAGTTGGCACACAGGCAACACAGTCAGGAAGCTGGCTCACATGCACCACAGTCAGGAAGTTGGCACACAGGAAACACAGTCAGTAAGCTGGCACACAGGAAACACAGTCAGGAAGCTGGCACACAGGCAACACAGTCAGGAAGCTGGCACACAGGCAGCACAGTCAGGAAGCTGGCCCACAGGCAACACAATGTCAGGAAGCTGGCACACAGGTAATACAGTCAGGAAGCTGGCACACAGACAACACAGTCAGGAAGCTGGCACACAGACAACACAGTCAGGAAGATGGCACACAGACAACACAGTCAGGAAGCTGGCAGCAGACAACACAGTCAGGAAGCTGGCACACAGACAACACACTCCGGAAGTTGGCACACAGACAACACAGTCAGGAAGCTGGCACACAGACAACACACTCCGGACGTTGGCACACAGGCAACACAGTCAGGAAGCTGGCTCACATGCACCACAGTCAGGAAGTTGGCACACAGGAAACACAGTCAGTAAGCTGGCACACAGGAAACACAGTCAGGAAGCTGGCACACAGGCAACACAGTCAGGAAGCTGGCACACAGGCAACACAGTCAGGAAGCTGGCACACAGGCAACACAATGTCAGGAAGCTGGCACACAGGAAATACAGTCAGGAAGCTGGCACACAGGCAACACAGACAGTATGCCGGCACAAAGGCAACACAGACAGGAACATGGCACACAGGCAACACAGTCAGGAATCTGGCACACAGGCAACACAGTCAGGAAGCTGGCACACAGGCAACACAGTCAGGAAGCTGGCACACAGGCAACACAGTCAGGAAGCTGGCACACAGGCAACACAGTCAGGAAGTTGGATCAAGAACAACACAGTCAGGAAGCTGGCACACAGACAACACAGTCAGGAAGCTGGCACACAGACAACACAGTCAGGAAGCTGGCACACAGACAACACAGTCAGGAAGCTGGCAGCAGACAACACAGTCACGAAGCTGGCAGCAGACAACACAGTCAGAAAGCTGGCACACAGACAACACAGTCAGGAAGCTGGCACACAGACAACACAGTCAGGAAGCTGGCACACAGACAACACAGTCAGGAAGCTGGCAAACAGACAATACACTCCGGAAGTTGGCACACTGCCAACACAGTCAGTAAGCTGGCTCACAGGCAACACAGTCAGGAAGCTGGCACACAGGAAATACAGTCAGGAAGCTGGCACCCAGGCAACACAGACAGAACGCCGGCACTAAGGCAACACAGTCAGGAAAATGGCACACAGGCAACACAGTCAGGAAACTGGCACCCAGACAACACAGTCAGGAAACTGGCACACAGACAACACAGTCAGGAGAAAGGCACGAAGTCAACAGTCAGGCACTGGCAACCTGACAACACTGTCAGGAGACTGGCACCCAGACAGCACTGTCAGTAGTCTGTCACAAAGAGAACACAGTCAGGAAACTGGCACATAGACAGCACAGTCAGGAATCTGGCACACAGACAACACAGTCAGGAATCTGGCACACAGACAACACATCAGGAAACTGACAACTGGCACAAAGACAACACAGTCAGGAAGCTGGCACACAGACAACAGTCAGGGAGCTGGCACACAGGCAACACAATCAGGAAGCTGGCACACAGGCAACACAGTCAGGAAGCTGGCACACAGGCAACACAGTCAGGAATCTGGCACACAGGCAACACAGTCAGGAAGCTGGCACATAGGCAACACAGTCAGGAAACTGGCACACAGGCAACACAGTCAGGAAACTGGCACATAGGCAACACAGTCAGGAAGCTGGCACACAGGCAACACAGTCAGGAAGCTGGCACACAGACAACACAGTCAGGAAGCTGGCACACAGGCAACACAGTTAGGAGGCCGGCACACAGGCAACACAGTCAGGAGGCTGGCACTCAGGCAACACAGTCAGGAAGCTGGCACACAGGCCACACAGTCAGGAAGCTGGCACACAGGCTACGCAGTCAGGAAGCTGGCACACAGGCAACACAGACAGGAAGCTGGCACACAGGCAACACAGACAGGAAGCTGGCACACAAGCTACAAAGTCAGGAAGCTAGCATGCAGGCAACACAGTCAGGAAGCTGGCACCCAGACAAAGAGCTGTCAGGAAACTCGTTGAACAACAACACAGTCGGGAAACTGGCACACAGACAACATCGTCTGGAATCTGGAAAACAGACAACACAGACGGGAATCTGGCACAGAGGCAACACAGTCGGGAATCTGGCACACAGACAACACAGTCATGTATCTGGCACACAGACAACAAGGTCAGGAATCTGGCACATCGACAGCAGTCAGAGATCAGGCACACAGACAACTCAGCCAGGAAGCTGGCACACAGACAACACAGTCAGGAAGCTGGCACACAGGCAACACAGTCAGGAAGCTGGCACACAGACAACACAGTCAGGAAGATGGCACACAGACAACACAGTCAGGAAGCTGGCAGCAGACAACACAGACAGGAAGCTGGCACACAGACAACACAGTCAGGAACCTGGCACACAGACAACACAGTCAGGAAGCTGGCACACAGACAACACATTCCGGAAGTTGGCACACAGACAACACAGTCAGGAAGCTGGCACACAGACAACACACTCCGGAAGTTGGCACACAGGCAACACAGTCAGGAAGCTGGCTCACATGCACCACAGTCAGGAAGTTGGCACACAGGAAACACAGTCAGTAAGCTGGCACACAGGAAACACAGTCAGGAAGCTGGCACACAGGCAACACAGTCAGGAAGCTGGCACACAGGCAGCACAGTCAGGAAGCTGGCCCACAGGCAACACAATGTCAGGAAGCTGGCACACAGGTAATACAGTCAGGAAGCTGGCACACAGACAACACAGTCAGGAAGCTGGCACACAGACAACACAGTCAGGAAGATGGCACACAGACAACACAGTCAGGAAGCTGGCAGCAGACAACACAGTCAGGAAGCTGGCACACAGACAACACACTCCGGAAGTTGGCACACAGACAACACAGTCAGGAAGCTGGCACACAGACAACACACTCCGGACGTTGGCACACGGGCAACACAGTCAGGAAGCTGGCTCACATGCACCACAGTCAGGAAGTTGGCACACAGGAAACACAGTCAGTAAGCTGGCACACAGGAAACACAGTCAGGAAGCTGGCACACAGGCAACACAGTCAGGAAGCTGGCACACAGGCAACACAGTCAGGAAGCTGGCACACAGGCAACACAATGTCAGGAAGCTGGCACACAGGAAATACAGTCAGGAAGCTGGCACACAGGCAACACAGACAGGACGCCGGCACAAAGGCAACACAGACAGGAACATGGCACACAGGCAACACAGTCAGGAAACTGGCACACAGGCAACACAGTCAGGAAGCTGGCACACAGGCAACACAGTCAGGAAGCTGGCAAACAGGCGACACAGTCATGAAGCTGGCACACAGGCAACACAGTCAGGAAGCTGGCACACAGGCAACACAGTCAGTAAGCTGGCACACAGGAAATACAGTCAGGAAGCTGCCACACAGGCAACACAGACAGGACGCCGGTACAAAGGCAACACAGACAGGAACATGGCACACAGGCAACACAGTCAGGAAGATGGCACCCAGACAACTCAGTCAGGAAGCTGACACACTGGCAACACAGTCAGAAAGCTGGCACACAGAAAACACAGTCAGAAAGCTGGCACACAGGCAACACAGTCAGGAAGCTGGCACACAGGCAACACAGTCAGGAAGCTGGCACACAGGCAACACAGTCAGGAAGCTGGCACACAGGCAACACAGTCAGGAAGCTGGCACACAGGCAACACAGTCAGGAAGCTGGCACACAGGAAATACAGTCAGGAAGCTGTCACACAGGCAACACAGACTGGACGCCAGCTCAAAGGCAACACAGACAGGAAAATGGCACACGGCAACACAGTCAGGAAACTGGCACCCAGACAACACAGTCAGGAAACTGGCACACAGACAACACAGTCAGAAGAAAGGCACGAAGTCAACAGTCAGGCACTGGCAACCTGACAACACAGTCAGGAAGCTGGCACCCAGACAACACTGTCAGTAGTCTGTCACAAAGAGAACACAGTCAGGAATCTGGCACACAGACAGCACATTCAGGAATCTGGCACACAGACAACACAGTCAGGAATCTGGCACACAGACAACATAGTCAGGAATCTGACAACTGGCACAAAGACAACACAGTCAGGAAGCTGGCACACAGACAACAGTCAGGAAGCTGGCACACAAGCAACACAATCAGGCAGCTGGCACACAGGCAACACAGTCAGGAAGCTGGCACACAGACAACACAGTCAGGAAGCTGGCACACAGACAACACAGTCAGGAGAAAGACACGAAGTCAACAGTCAGGCACTGGCAACCTGACAACACAGTCAGGAGACTGGCACCCAGAAACAATGTCAGTAGTCTCTCACAAAGAGAACACAGTCAGCAATCTGGCACAGAGACAGCACATTCAGGACTCTGGCACACAGACAACACAGTCAGGAAACTGACAACTGGCACAAAGACAACACAGTCAGGAAGCTGGCACACAGACAACCGTCAGGAAGCTGGCACACAAGCAACACAATCAGGAAGCTGGCACACAGGCAACACAGTCAGTACGCTGGCACACAGGCAACACAGTCAGGAAGCTGGCAGACAGGCAACACAGTCAGGAAGCTGGCACACAGGCAACATAGTCAGGAAACTGGCACACAGGCAACACAGTCAGGAAGCTGGCACACAGGCAACACAGTCAGGAAGCTGGCACACAGGCAACACAGTCAGGAAGCTGGCATACAGGCAACACAGTCAGGAGGCTGGCACACAGGAAAAAAAAATGGAGGCTGGCACACAGACAACACAGTCAGGAATCTGGCACACAGACAACACAGTCAGGAAGCTGGCACACAGACAACACAGTCAGGAAGCTGGCAGCAGACAACAGAGTCAGGAAGCTGGCACACAGACAACACAGTCAGGAACCTGGCACACAGACAACACAGTCAGGAAGCTGGCACAGAGTCAACACAGTCAGGAAGCTGGCACACAGACAACACACTCCGGAAGTTGGCAACCAGGCAATACAGTCAGGAAGCTGGCTCAAAGGCAACACAGTCAGGAAGCTGGCACACAGGAAACACAGTCAGTAAGCTGGCACACAGGCAACACAGTCAGGAGGCTGGCACACAGGCAACACATTCAGGAATCTGGCACACAGGCAACACAGTCAGGAGGCTGGCACACAGGCAACACAGTCAGGAAGCTGGCACACAGGAAATACAGTCTGGAAGCTGGCACACAGGCAACACAGACAGGACGCCGGCTCAAAGGTAACACAGACAGGAAAATGGCACACAAGGAACACAGTCAGGAAACTGGCACCCAGACAACACAGTCAGGAAACTGGCACACAGAAAACACAGTCAGGAGAAAGGCACGAAGTCAACAGTCAGGCACTGGCAACCTGACAACACAGTCAGGAGACTGGCACCCAGACACTGTCAGTAGTCTGTCACAAAGAGAACACAGTCAGGAATCTGGCACACAGACAGCACATTCAGGAATCTGGCACACAGACAACACAGTCAGGAAACTGACAACTGGCACAAAGACAACACAGTCAGGAAGCTGGCACACAGACAACAGTCAGGAAGCTGGCACACAAGCAACACAATCAGGAAGCTGACACACAGGCAACACAGTCAGGAATCTGGCACACAGGCAACACAGTCAGGAAGCTGGCACACAGGCAACACAGTCAGGAAGCTGGCACACAGGCAACACAGACAGGAAGCTGGCACACAGGCAACACAGACAGGAAGCTGGCACACAGGCAACTAAGTCAGGAAGCTAGCATGCAGGCAACACAGTCAGGAAGCTGGCACCCAGACATGGAGCTGTCAGGAATCTCGTACCACAGACAACACAGTCAGGAAACTGGCACCCAGACAACTCAGTCGGGAAACTGGCACAAAGACAACACAGTCAGGAAACTGGCACACAGACAACACAGTCAGGAAACTGGCACCCAGACAAAACATTAAGGAAACTGGCACACAGACAACAGAGTCAGGAAACTGGCACACAGATAACACAGTCACGAATCTGGTACACAGACAACACGTTCAGGAAACTGGCACACAGACAACACAGTCATGTATCTGGCACACAGACAACAAGGTCAGGAATCTGGCACACAGACAGCAGTCAGGAATCAGGCACACAGGCAACTCAGTCAGGAAGCTGGCACACAGACAACACAGTCAGGAAGCTGGCACACAGACAACACAGTCAGGAAGCTGGCACACAGACAACACAGTTAGGAAGCTGGCACACAGACAACACAGTCAGGAAGCTGCCACACAGACAACACAGTCAGGAAGCTGGCAGCAGACAACACAGTCAGGAAGCTGGCACAAAGACAACAACGTCAGGAACCTGGCACACAGACAACACAGTCAGGAAGCTGGCACACAGACAACACTGTCAGGAAGCTGGCACACAGGCAACACAGTCAGGAAGCTGGCACACAGGCATCACAGTCAGGAAGCTGGCACACAGGCAACACAGCCAGGAAGCTCGCACACAGGAAATACAGTCAGGAAGCTGGCACACAGGCAACACGGACAGGACGCTGGCACAAAGGCAACACAGACAGGAAAATGGCACACAGGCAACACAGTCAGGAAACGGGCACCCAGACAACACAGTCAGGAAACTGGCATTCAGAAAACACAGTCAGGAGAAAGGCACGAAGTCAACAGTCAGGCACTAGCAAACAGACAACACATTCAGGAGACTGGCACCCAGACAACACTGTCAGTAGTCTGTCACAAAGAGAACACAGTCAGGAATCTGGCACACAGACAGCACATTCAGGAATCTGGGACACAGACAACACAGTCAGGAAACTGACAACTGGCACAAAGACAACACAGTCAGGAAGCTGGCACACAGACAACAGTCAGGAAGCTGGCACACAAGCAACACAATCAGGATGCTGACACAGAGGGAACACAGTACAGGAAGATGGCACACAGGCAACACAGTCAGGAATCTGGCACACAGGAAATACAGTCAGGAAGCTGGCACACAGGCAACACAGACAGGACGCCGGCTCAAAGGCAACACAGACAGGAAAATGGCACACAGGCAACACAGTCAGGAAACTGGCACCCAGACAACACAGTCAGGAAGCTGGCACACAGACAACACAGTCAGAAGAAAGGCACGAAGTCAACAGTCAGGCACTGGCAACCTGACAACACAGTCAGGAAGCTGGCACCCAGACAACACTGACAGTAGTCTGTCACAAAGAGAACACAGTCAGGAATCTGGCACACAGACAGCACATTTAGGAATCTGGCACACAGACAACACAGTCAGGAAACTGACAACTGGCACAAAGACAACACAGTCAGGAAGCTGGCACACAGACAACAGTCAGGAAGCTGGCACACAAGCAACACAATCAGGAAACTGACACACAGGCAACACAGTCAGGAAGATGGCACACAGGCAACACAGTCAGGAATCTGGCACACAGGCAACACAGTCAGGAAGCTGACACACAGGCAACACAGTCAGGAAGCTGGCACACAGGCAACACAGACAGGAAGCTGGCACACAGGCAACAAAGACAGGAAGCTGGCACACAGGCAACTAAGTCAGGAATCTGGCACACAGACAACACAGTCAGGAAGCTGGCACACAGGCAACACAGACAGGAAGCTGGCACACAGGCAACTAAGTCAGGAAGCTAGCATGCAGGCAACCCAGTCAGGAAGCTGGCACCCAGACATGGAGCTGTCAGGAAACTCTTACCACAGACAACACAGTCAGGAAACTGGCACCCAGACAACTCAGTCGGGAAACTGGCACAAAGACAACAAAGTCAGGAAACTGGCACACAGACAACACAGTAAGGAAACTGGCACCCAGACAAAACATTAAGGAAACTGGCACACAGACAACAGAGTCAGGAAACTGGCACACAGATAACACAGTCACGAATCTGGTACACAGACAACACGTTCAGGAATCTGGCACACAGACAACACAGTCATGTATCTGGCACACAGACAACAAGGTCAGGAATCTGGCACACAGACAGCAGTCAGGAATCAGGCACACAGGCAACACAGTCAGGAAGCTGGCACACCGACAACACAGTCAGGAAGCTGGCACACAGACAACACAGACAGGAAGCTGCCACACAGACAACACAGTCAGGAAGCTGGCAGCAGACAACAGAGTCAGGAAGCTGGCACAAAGACAACAACGTCAGGAATCTGGCACACAGACAACACAGTCAGGAAGCTGGCACACAGACAACACAGTCAGGATGCTGGCACACAGACAACACAGTCAGGAAGCTGGCACACAGACAACAAACTCCGGAGGTTGGCAACCAGGCAACACAGTCAGGAAGCTGGCTCACAGGCAACACAGTCAGGAAGCTGGCACACAGGAAACACAGTCAGGAAGCTGGCACACAGGCAACACAGTCAGGAAGCTGACACACTGGCAACACAGTCAGAAAGCTGGCACACAGAAAACACAGTCAGAAAGCTGGCACACAGGCAACACAGTCAGGAAGCTGGCACACAGGCAACACAGTCAGGAAGCTGGCACACAGGCAACACAGTCAGGAAGCTGGCACACAGGCAACACAGTCAGGAAGCTGGCACACAGGAAATACAGTCAGGAAGCTGTCACACAGGCAACACAGACAGGACGCCGGCTCAAAGGCAACACAGACAGGAAAATGGCACACAGGCAACACAGTCAGGAAACTGGCACCCAGACAACACAGTCAGGAAACTGGCACACAGACAACACAGTCAGAAGAAAGGCACGAAGTCAACAGTCAGGCACTGGCAACCTGACAACACAGTCAGGAAGCTGGCACCCAGACAACACTGTCAGTAGTCTGTCACAAAGAGAACACAGTCAGGAATCTGGCACACAGACAGCACATTCAGGAAGCTGGCACACAGACAACACAGTCAGGAAACTGACAACTGGCACAAAGACAACACAGTCAGGAAGCTGGCACACAGACAACAGTCAGGAAGCTGGCACACAAGCAACACAATCAGGAAGCTGACACACAGGCAACACAGTCAGGAAGATGGCACACAGGCAACACAGTCAGGAATCTGGCACACAGGCAACACAGTCAGGAAGCTGGCACACAGGCAACACAGTCAGGAAGCTGGCACACAGGCAACACAGACAGGAAGCTGGCACACAGGCAACAAAGACAGGAAGCTGGCACACAGGCAACTAAGTCAGGAATCTGGCACACAGACAACACAGTCAGGAAGTTGGCACACAGACAACTCAGTCAGGAAGCTGGCAGCAGACAACAGAGTCAGGAAGCTGGCACACAGACAACACAGTCAGGAACCTGGCACACAGACAACACAGTCAGGAAGCTGGCACACAGACAACACAGTCAGGAAGCTGGCACACAGACAACACACTCCGGAAGTTGGCAACCAGGCAATACAGTCAGGATGCTGGCTCACAGGCAACACAGTCAGGAAGCTGGCACACAGGAAACACAGTCAGTAAGCTGGCACACAGGCAACACAGTCAGGAAGCTGACACACAGGCAACACAGTCCGAAAGCAGGCACACAGAAAACACAGTCAGAAAGCTGGCACACAGGCAACACAGTCAGGAAGCTGGCACACAGGCAACACAGTCAGGAAGCTGGCACACAAGAAATACAGTCAGGAAGCTGGCACACAGGCAACACAGACAGGACGCCGGCTCAAAGGTAACACAGACAGGATAATGGCACACAAGGAACACAGTCAGGAAACTGGCACCCAGACAACACAGTCAGGAAACTGGCACACAGAAAACACAGTCAGGAGAAAGGCACGAAGTCAACAGTCAGGCACTGGCAACCTGACAAAACAGTCAGGAGACTGGCACCCAGACAACACTGTCAGTAGTCTGTCACAAAGAGAACACCGTCAGGAATCTGGCACACAGACAGCACATTCAGGAATCTGGCACACAGACAACACAGTCAGGAAACTGACAACTGGCACAAAGACAACACAGTCAGGAAGCTGGCACACAGACAACAGTCAGGAAGCTGGCACACAAGCAACACAATCAGGATGCTGACACACAGGCAACACAGTCAGGAAGATGGCACACAGGCAACACAGTCAGGAATGTGGCACACAGGCAACACAGTCAGGAAGCTGGCACACAGGCAACACTGTCAGGAAGCTGGCACACAGGCAACACAGACAGGAAGCTGGCACACAGACAACACACTCCGGAAGTTGGCAACCAGGCAATACAGTCAGGACGCTGGCTCACAGGCAACACAGTCAGGAAGCTGGCACACAGGAAACACAGTCAGTAAGCTCGCACACAGGCAACACAGTCAGGAAGCTGACACACTGGCAACACAGTCAGAAAGCTGGCACACAGAAAACACAGTCAGAAAGCTGGCACACAGGCAACACAGTCAGGAAGCTGGCACACAGGCAACACAGTCAGGAAGCTGGCACACAGGAAATACAGTCAGGAAGCTGGCACACAGGCAACACAGACAGGACGCCGGCGCAAAGTTAACACAGACAGGAAAATGGCACACAAGGAACACAGTCAGGAAACTGGCACCCAGACAACACAGTCAGGAAACTGGCACACAGAAAACACAGTCAGGAGAAAGGCACGAAGTCAACAGTCAGGCACTGGCAACCTGACAACACAGTCATGAGACTGGCACCCAGACAACACTGTTAGTAGTCTGTCACAAAGAGAACACAGTCAGGAATCTGGCACACAGACAGCACATTCAGGAATCTGGCACACAGACAACACAGTCAGGAAACTGACAACTGGCACAAAGACAACACAGTCAGGAAGCTGGCACACAGACAACAGTCAGGAAGCTGGCACACAAGCAACACAATCAGGATGCTGACACACAGGCAACACAGTCAGGAAGATGGCACACAGGCAACACAGTCAGGAATCTGGCACACAGGCAACACAGTCAGGAAGCTGGCACACAGGCAACACTGTCAGGAAGCTGGCACACAGGCAACACAGACAGGAAGCTGGCACACAGGCAACACAGACAGGAAGCTGGCACACAGGCAACTAAGTCAGGAAGCTAGCATGCAGGCAACCCAGCCAGGAAGCTGGCACCCAGACATGGAGCTGTCAGGAAACTCTTACCACAGACAACACAGTCAGGAAACTGGCACCCAGACAACTCAATCGGGAAACTGGCACAAAGACAACAAAGTCAGGAAACTGGCACACAGACAACACAGTCAGGAAACTGGCACCCAGACAAAACATTAAGGAAACTGGCACACAGACAACAGAGTCAGGAAACTGGCACACAGATAACACAGTCACGAATCTGGTACACAGACAACACGTTCAGGAATCTGGCACACAGACAACACAGTCATGTATCTGGCACACAGACAACAAGGTCAGGAATCTGGCACACAGACAGCAGTCAGGAATCAGGCACACAGGCAACACAGTCAGGAAGCTGGCACACAGACAACACAGTCAGGAAGCTGGCACACAGACAACACAGTCAGGAAGCTGGCACACAGACAACACAGTCAGGAAGCTGGCAACCAGGCAACACAGTCAGGAAGCTGACACACAGGCAACACAGTCAGAAAGCTGGCACACAGAAAACACAGTCAGAAAGCTGGCACACAGGCAACACAGTCAGGAGGCTGGCACACAGGCAACACATTCAGGAAGCTGGCACACAGGCAACACAGTCAGGAAGCCGGCACACAGGCAACAAAGTCAGGAAGCTGGCACCCAGGAAATACAGTCAGGAAGCTGGCAGACAGGCAACACAGACAGGACGCCGGCTCAAAGTTAACACAGACAGGAAAATGGCACACAAGGAACACAGTCAGGAAACTGGCACCCAGACAACACAGTCAGGAAACTGGCACACAGAAAACACAGTCAGGAGAAAGGCACGAAGTCAACAGTCAGGCACTGGCAACCTGACAACACAGTCAGGAGACTGGCACCCAGACAACACTGTCAGTAGTCTGTCACAAAGAGAACACAGTCAGGAATCTGGCACACAGACAGCACATTCAGGAATCTGGCACACAGACAACACAGTCAGGAAACTGACAACTGGCACAAAGACAACACAGTCAAAAAGCTGGCACACAGACAACAGTCAGGAAGCTGGCACACAAGCAACACAATCAGGATGCTGACACACAGGCAACACAGTCAGGAAGATGGCACACAGGCAACAGAGTCAGGAATCTGGCACACAGGCAACACAGTCAGGAAGCTGGCACACAGGCAACACTGTCAGGAAGCTGGCACACAGGCAACACAGACAGGAAGCTGGCACACAGGCAACACAGACAGGAAGCTGGCACACAGGCAACTAAGTCAGGAGGCTAGCATGCAGGCAACACAGTCAGGAAGCTGGCACACAGACAACACAGTCAGGAAGCTGGCAGCAGACAACAGAGTCAGGAAGCTGGCACACAGACAACACTGTCAGGAAACTGGCACACAGACAACACAGTCAGGAAGCTGGCACACAGACAACACAGTCAGGAAGCTGGCACACAGACAACACACTCCGGAAGTTGGCAACCAGACAATACAGTCAGGACGCTGGCTCACAGGCAACACAGTCAGGAAGCTGGCACACAGGAAACACAGTCAGTAAGCTGGCACACAGGCAACACAGTCAGGAAGCTGACACACAGGCAACACAGTCAGAAAGCTGGCACACAGAAAACACAGTCAGAAAGCTGGCACACAGGCAATACAGTCAGGAGGCTGGCACACAGGCAACACATTCAGGAAGCTGGCACACAGGCAACACAGTCAGGAAGCTGGCACACAGGCAACACAGTCAGGAAGCTGGCACACAGGAAATACAGTCAGGAAGCTGGCACACAGGCAACACAGACAGGACGCCGGCTCAAAGGTAACACAGACAGGAAAATGGCACACAAGGAACACAGTCAGGAAACTGGCACCCAGACAACACAGTCAGGAAACTGGCACACAGAAAACACAGTCAGGAGAAAGGCACAAAGTCAACAGTCAGGCACTGGCAACCTGACAACACAGTCAGGAGACTGGCACCCAGACAACACTGTCAGTAGTCTCACACAAAGAGAACACAGTCAGGAATCTGGCACACAGACAGCACATTCAGGAATCTGGCACACAGACAACACAGTCAGGAAACTGACAACTGGCACAAAGACAACACAGTCAGGAAGCTGGCACACAGACAACAGTCAGGAAGCTGGCACACAAGCAACACAATCAGGATGCTGACACATAGGCAACACAGTCAGGAAGATGGCACACAGGCAACAAAGTCAGGAATCCGGCACACAGGCAACACAGTCAGGAAGCTGGCACACAGTCAACACTGTCAGGAAGCTGGCACACAGGCAACACAGACAGGAAGCTGGCACACAGGCAACACAGACAGGAAGCTGGCACACAGGCAACTAAGTCAGGAAGCTAGCATGCAGGCAACCCAGTCAGGAAGCTGGCACCCAGACATGGAGCTGTCAGGAAACTCTTACCACAGACAACACAGTCAGGAAACTGGCACCCAGACAACTCAGTCGGGAAACTGGCACAAAGACAACACAGTCAGGAAACTGGCACACAGACAACACAGTCAGGAAACTGGCACCCAGACAAAACATTAAGGAAAATGGCACACAGACAACAGAGTCAGGAAACTGGCACACAGATAACACAGTCACGAATCTGGTACACAGACAACACGTTCAGGAATCTGGCACACAGACAACACAGTCATGTACCTGGCACACAGACAACAAGGTCAGGAATCTGGCACACAGACAGCAGTCAGGAATCAGGCACACAGGCAACACAGTCAGGAAGCTGGCACACAGACAACACAGTCAGGAAGCTGGCACACAGACAACACAGACAGGAAGCTGCCACACAGACAACACAGTCAGGAAGCTGGCAGCAGACAACAGAGTCAGGAAGCTGGAACAAAGACAACAACGTCAGGAATCTGGCACACAGACAACACAGTCAGGAAGCTGGCACACAGACAACACAGTCAGGATGCTGGCACACAGACAACACAGTCAGGAAGCTGGCACACAGACAACACACTCCGGAAGTTGGCAACCAGGCAACACAGTCAGGAAGCTGGCTCACAGGCAACACAGTCAGGAAGCTGGCACACAGGAAACACAGTCAGGAAGCTGGCACACAGGCAACACAGTCAGGAAGCTGACACACTGGAAACACAGTCAGAAAGCTGGCACACAGAAAACACAGTCAGAAAGCTGGCACACAGGCAACACAGTCGGGAAGCTGGCACACAGGCAACACAGTCAGGAAGCTGGCACACAGGCAACACAGTCAGGAAGCTGGCACACAAGCAACACAGTCAGGAAGCTGGCACACAGGCAACACAGTCAGGAAGCTGGCACACAGGAAATACAGTCAGGAAGCTGTCACACAGGCAACACAGACAGGACGCCGGCTCAAAGGCAACACAGACAGGAAAATGGCACACAGGCAACACAGTCAGGAAAGTGGCACCCAGACAACACAGTCAGGAAACTGGCACACAGACAACACAGTCAGAAGAAAGGCACGAAGTCAACAGTCAGGCACTGGCAACCTGACAACACAGTCAGGAAGCTGGCACCCAGACAACACTGTCAGTAGTCTGTCACAAAGAGAACACAGTCAGGAATCTGGCACACAGACAGCACATTCAGGAATCTGGCACACAGACAACACAGTCAGGAAACTGACAACTGGCACAAAGACAACGCAGTCAGGAAGCTGGCACACAGACAACAGTCAGGAAGCTGGCACACAAGCAACACAATCAGGATGCTGACACACAGGCAACACAGTCAGGAAGATGGCACACAGGCAACACAGTCAGGAATGTGGCACACAGGCAACACAGTCAGGAAGCTGGCACACAGGCAACACAGTCAGGAAGCTGGCACACAGGCAACACAGACAGGAAGCTGGCACACAGGCAACACAGACAGGAAGCTGGCACACAGACAACACAGTCAGGAAGCTAGCCTGCAGGCAACACAGTCAGGAAGCTGGCACACAGACAACACATTCAGGAAGCTGGCAGCAGACAACAGAGTCAGGAAGCTGGCACACAGACAACACAGTCAGGAAGCTGGCACACAGACAACACAGTCAGGAAGCTGGCACACAGACAACACAGTCAGGAAGCTGGCACACAGACAACACACTCCGGAAGTTGGCAACCAGGCAATACAGTCAGGACGCTGGCTCACAGGCAACACAGTCAGGAAGCTGGCACACAGGAAACACAGTCAGTAAGCTGGCACACAGGCAACACAGTCAGGAAGCTGGCACACAGGCAACACATTCAGGAAGCTGGCACACAGGAAATACAGTCAGGAAGCTGGCACACAGGCAACACAGACAGGACGCCGGCTCAAAGTTAACACAGACAGGAAAATGGCACACAAGGAACACAGTCAGGAAACTGGCACCCAGACAACACAGTCAGGAAACTGGCACACAGAAAACACAGTCAGGAGAAAGGCACGAATTCAACAGTCAGGCACTGGCAACCTGACAACACAGTCATGAGACTGGCACCCAGACAACACTGTCAGTAGTCTGTCACAAAGAGAACACAGTCAGGAATCTGGCACACAGACAGCACATTCAGGAATCTGGCACACAGACAACACAGTCAGGAAACTGACAACTGGCACAAAGACAACACAGTCAGGAAGCTGGCACACAGACAACAGTCAGGAAGCTGGCACACAAGCAACACAATCAGGATGCTGACACACAGGCAACACAGTCAGGAAGATGGCACACAGGCAACACAGTCAGGAATCTGGCACACAGGCAACACAGTCAGGAAGCTGGCACACAGGCAACACTGTCAGGAAGCTGGCACACAGGCAACACAGACAGGAAGCTGGCACACAGGCAACACAGACAGGAAGCTGGCACACAGGCAACTAAGTCAGGAGGCTAGCATGCAGGCAACACAGTCAGGAAGCTGGCACACAGACAACACAGTCAGGAAGCTGGCAGCAGACAACAGAGTCAGGAAGCTGGCACACAGACAACACTGTCAGGAAACTGGCACACAGACAACACAGTCAGGAAGCTGGCACACAGACAACACAGTCAGGAAGCTGGCACACAGACAACACACTCCGGAAGTTGGCAACCAGGCAATACAGTCAGGACGCTGGCTCACAGGCAACACAGTCAGGAAGCTGGCACACAGGAAACACAGTCAGTAAGCGGGCACACAGGCAACACAGTCAGGAAGCTGACACACAGGCAACACAGTCAGAAAGCTGGCACACAGAAAACACAGTCAGAAAGCTGGCACACAGGCAATACAGTCAGGAGGCTGGCACACAGGCAACACATTCAGGAAGCTGGCACACAGGCAACACAGTCAGGAAGCTGGCACACAGGCAACACAGTCAGGAAGCTGGCACACAGGAAATACAGTCAGGAAGCTGGCACACAGGCAACACAGACAGGACGCCGGCTCAAAGGTAACACAGACAGGAAAATGGCACACAAGGAACACAGTCAGGAAACTGGCACCCAGACAACACAGTCAGGAAACTGGCACACAGAAAACACAGTCAGGAGAAAGGCACGAAGTCAACAGTCAGGCACTGGCAACCTGACAACACAGTCATGAGACTGGCACCCAGACAACACTGTCAGTAGTCTGTCACAAAGAGAACACAGTCAGGAATCTGGCACACAGACAGCACATTCAGGAATCTGGCACACAGACAACACAGTCAGGAAACTGACAACTGGCACAAAGACAACACAGTCAGGAAGCTGGCACACAGACAACAGTCAGGAAGCTGGCACACAAGCAACACAATCAGGATGCTGACACATAGGCAACACAGTCAGGAAGATGGCACACAGGCAACACAGTCAGGAATCTGGCACACAGGCAACACAGTCAGGAAGCTGGCACACAGTCAACACTGTCAGGAAGCTGGCACACAGGCAACACAGACAGGAAGCTGGCACACAGGCAACACAGACAGGAAGCTGGCACACAGGCAACTAAGTCAGGAAGCTAGCATGCAGGCAACCCAGTCAGGAAGCTGGCACCCAGACATGGAGCTGTCAGGAAACTCTTACCACAGACAACACAGTCAGGAAACTGGCACCCAGACAACTCAGTCGGGAAACTGGCACAAAGACAACACAGTCAGGAAACTGGCACACAGACAACACAGTCAGGAAACTGGCACCCAGACAAAACATTAAGGAAAATGGCACACAGACAACAGAGTCAGGAAACTGGCACACAGATAACACAGTCACGAATCTGGTACACAGACAACACGTTCAGGAATCTGGCACACAGACAACACAGTCATGTACCTGGCACACAGACAACAAGGTCAGGAATCTGGCACACAGACAGCAGTCAGGAATCAGGCACACAGGCAACACAGTCAGGAAGCTGGCACACAGACAACACAGTCAGGAAGCTGGCACACAGACAACACAGACAGGAAGCTGCCACACAGACAACACAGTCAGGAAGCTGGCAGCAGACAACAGAGTCAGGAAGCTGGCACAAAGACAACAACGTCAGGAATCTGGCACACAGACAACACAGTCAGGAAGCTGGCACACAGACAACACAGTCAGGATGCTGGCACACAGACAACACAGTCAGGAAGCTGGCACACAGACAACACACTCCGGAAGTTGGCAACCAGGCAACACAGTCAGGAAGCTGGCTCACAGGCAACACAGTCAGGAAGCTGGCACACAGGAAACACAGTCAGGAAGCTGGCACACAGGCAACACAGTCAGAAAGCTGGCACACAGAAAACAAAGTCAGAAAGCTGGCACACAGGCAACACAGTCAGGAAGCTGGCACACAGGCAACACAGTCAGGAAGCTGGCACACAGGCAACACAGTCAGGAAGCTGGCACACAGGCAACACAGTCAGGAAGCTGGCACACAGGCAACACAGTCAGGAAGCTGGCACACAGGAAATACAGTCAGGAAGCTGTCACACAGGCAACACAGACAGGACGCCGGCTCAAAGGCAACACAGACAGGAAAATGGCACACAGGCAACACAGTCAGGAAACTGGCACCCAGACAACACAGTCAGGAAACTGGCACACAGACAACACAGTCAGGAGAAAGGCACGAAGTCAACAGTCAGGCACTGGCAACCTGACAGCACAGTCAGGAAGCTGGCACCCAGACAACACTGTCAGGAATCTGGCACACAGACAACACAGTCAGGAAACTGACAACTGGCACAAAGACAACACAGTCAGGAAGCTGGCACACAGACAACAGTCAGAAAGCTGGCACACAAGCAACACAATCAGGATGCTGACACACAGGCAACACAGTCAGGAAGATGGCACACAGGCAACACAGTCAGGAATGTGGCACACAGGCAACACAGTCAGGAAGCTGGCACACAGGCAACACTGTCAGGAAGCTGGCACACAGGCAACACAGACAGGAAGCTGGCACACAGGCAACACAGACAGGAAGCTGGCACACAGGCAACTAAGTCAGGAAGCTAGCATGCAGGCAACACAGTCAGGAAGCTGGCACACAGACAACACATTCAGGAAGCTGGCAGCAGACAACAGAGTCAGGAAGCTGCCACACAGACAACACAGTCAGGAAGCTGGCACACAGACAACACAGTCAGGAAGCTGGCACACAGACAACACAGTCAGGAAGCTGGCACACAGACAACACACTCCGGAAGTTGGCAACCAGGCAATACAGTCAGGACGCTGGCTCACAGGCAACACAGTCAGGAAGCTGGCACACAGGAAACACAGTCAGTAAGCTGGCACACAGGCAACACAGTCAGGAAGCTGACACACAGGCAACACAGTCAGAAAGCTGGCACACAGAAAACACAGTCAGAAAGCTGGCACACAGGCAACACAGTCAGGAAGCTGGCACACAGGCAACACATTCAGGAAGCTGGCACACAGGAAATACAGTCAGGAAGCTGGCACACAGGCAACACAGACAGGACGCCGGCTCAAAGTTAACACAGACAGGAAAATGGCACACAAGGAACACAGTCAGGAAACTGGCACCCAGACAACACAGTCAGGAAACTGGCACACAGAAAACACAGTCAGGAGAAAGGCACGAATTCAACAGTCAGGCACTGGCACCCTGACAACACAGTCATGAGACTGGCACCCAGACAACACTGTCAGTAGTCTGTCACAAAGAGAACACAGTCAGGAATCTGGCACACAGACAGCACATTCAGGAATCTGGCACACAGACAACACAGTCAGGAAACTGACAACTGGCACAAAGACAACACAGTCAGGAAGCTGGCACACAGACAACAGTCAGGAAGCTGGCACACAAGCAACACAATCAGGATGCTGACACACAGGCAACACAGTCAGGAAGATGGCACACAGGCAACACAGTCAGGAATCTGGCACACAGGCAACACAGTCAGGAAGCTGGCACACAGGCAACACAGTCAGGAAGCTGGCACACAGGCAACACAGTCAGTAAGCTCGCACACAGGCAACACAGTCAGAAAGCTGGCACACAGAAAACACAGTCAGAAAGGTGGCACACAGGCAACACAGTCAGGAAGCTGGCTCACAGGCAACACTGTCAGGAAGCTGGCACACAGGCAACACAGTCAGTAAGCTGGCTCACAGGCAACACAGTCAGGAAGCTGGCACACAGGAAATACAGTCAGGAAGCTGGCACACAGACAACAAAGACAGGACGCCGGCACTAAGGCAACACAGACAGGAAAATGGCACACAGGCAACACAGTCAGGAAACTAGCAGCCAGACAACACAGTCAGGAAACTGGCACACAGACAACACAGTCAGGAGAAAGGCACGAAGTCAACAGTCAGGCACTGGCAACCTGACAACACTGTCAGGAGACTGGCACCCAGACAACACTGTCAGTAGTCTGTCACAAAGAGAACACAGTCAGCAAACTGGCACATAGACAGCACAGTCAGGAATCTGGCACAAAGGCAACTCAGTAAGGAATCTTGCACACAGACAACACAGTCAGGAAACTGACAACTGGCACAAAGACAACACAGTCAGGAAGCTGGCACACAGACAACAGTCAGGGAGCTGGCACACAGGCAACACAATCAGGAAGCTGGCACACAGGCAACACAGTCAGGAAGCTGGCACACAGGCAACACAGTCAGGAAGCTGGCACACAGGCAACAAAGTCAGGAAACTGGCAACCAGACAACACAGTCAGGAAACTGGCACACAGCCTACACAGTCAGGAAACTGGCACCCAGACTAAACAGTCAGTAAACTGGCACCCAGACTACACCGTCAGGAAACTGGCACACAGACAACACAGTCAGGAAACTGGCACCCAGGCAACACATTCAGGAAACTGGCACACAGACAACATAGTCAGCAAACTGGCACTAAGAAAACACAGTCAGCAAACTGGCACACAGAAAGCACAGTCCTGGAACTGGCACACAGGCGACACAGTCCGGAAATTGGCACAAAGGCAACACTGTCTGGAAAATGGCAATCATGAGACACAGTCATGAAAATGGCGCAAAGACGACACACTCGGGAATCAGGCGCACAGACATCGAGCAGTCGCGAATCTGGCAAAAAGAGAGCGAACAGTCGGGAATCTGGCGCACAGACAGCACAGTCGGGAAACTGGCACACAGACAGCACATTCGGGAATCTGGCAAACAGACAACACAGTCGGGAATATGGCACACAGACAACACAATCGTGAAAATGGCACACAGACAACACAGTCGGGAAACGGGCACCCAGACAACTCAGTCGGGAAACTGGCACAAAGACAACACAGTCAGGAAACTGGCACACAGACAACACAGTCAGGAAACTGGCACACAGACAACACAGTCAGGAAACTGGCACACAGACAACACAGTCAGGAAACTGGCACACAGACAACACAGTCAGGAATCTGGCACACAGACAACACGTTCAGGAATCTGGCACACAGACAACACAGTCATGTATTTGGCACACAGACAAAAAGGTCAGGAATCTGGCACACAGACAGCTGTCAGGAATCAGGCACACAGACAACACAGACAGGAAGCTGGCACACAGACAACACAGTCAGGAAGCTGGCCCACAGGCAACACAGTCAGGAAGCAGGCACACAGACAACACAGTCAGGAAGCTGGCACACAGACAACACAGTCAGGAATCTGGCACACAGACAACACAGTCAGGAAGCTGGCACACAGACAACACAGTCAGGAAGCTGGCAGCAGACAACAGAGTCAGGAAGCTGGCACACAGACAACACAGTCAGGAACCTGGCACACAGACAACACAGTCAGGAAGCTGGCACACAGACAACACAGTCAGGAAGCTGGCACACAGACAACACACTCCAGAAGTTGGCAACCAGGCAACACATTCATGAAGCTGGCTCACAGGCAACACAGTCAGGAAGCTGGCACACAGGAAACACAGTCAGTAAGCTGGCACACAGGCAACACAGTCAGGAAGCTGGCACACAGGCATCACAGTCAGGAAGCTGGCACACAGGCGACACAGCCAGGAAGCTGGCACACAGGAAATACAGTCAGGAAGCTGGCACACAGGCAACACAGACAGGACGCCGGCACAAAGGCAACACAGACAGGAAAATGGCACACAGGCAACACAGTCAGGAAACGGGCACCCAGACAACACAGTCAGGAAACTAGCATTCAGAAAACACAGTCAGGAGAAAGGCACGAAGTCAACAGTCAGGCACTAGCAAACGGAGAACACATTCAGGAGACTGGCACCCAGACAACACTGTCAGTAGTCTGTCACAAAGAGAACACAGTCAGGAATCTGGCACACAGACAGCACATTCAGGAATCTGGGACACAGACAACACAGTCAGGAAACTGACAACTGGCACAAAGACAAGACAGTCAGGAAGCTGGCACACAGACAACACAGTCGGGAATATGGCACACAGACAACACAATCGTGAAAATGGCACACAGACAACACAGTCGGGAAACGGGCACCCAGACAACTCAGTCGGGAAACTGGCACAAAGACAACACAGTCAGGAAACTGGCACACAGACAACACAGTCAGGAAACTGGCACACAGACAACACAGTCAGGAAACTGGCACACAGACAACACAGTCAGGAAACTGGCACACAGACAACACAGTCAGGAATCTGGCACACAGACAACACGTTCAGGAATCTGGCACACAGAGAACACAGTCATGTATTTGGCACACAGACAAAAAGGTCAGGAATCTGGCACACAGACAGCTGTCAGGAATCAGGCACACAGACAACACAGACAGGAAGCTGGCACACAGACAACACAGTCAGGAAGCTGGCCCACAGGCAACACAGTCAGGAAGCAGGCACACAGACAACACAGTCAGGAAGCTGGCACACAGACAACACAGTCAGGAAACTGGCACCCAGACAACACAGTCAGGAAACTGGCACACAGACAACACAGTCAGGAGAAAGGCACGAAGTCAACAGTCAGGCACTGGCAACCTGACAACACTGTCAGGAGACTGGCACCCAGACAGCACTGTCAGTAGTCTGTCACAAAGAGAACACAGTCAGGAAACTGGCACATAGACAGCACAGTCAGGAATCTGGCACACAGACAACACAGTCAGGAATCTGGCACACAGACAACACATCAGGAAACTGACAACTGGCACAAAGACAACACAGTCAGGAAGCTGGCACACAGACAACAGTCAGGGAGCTGGCACACAGGCAACACAATCAGGAAGCTGGCACACAGGCAACACAGTCAGGAAGCTGGCACACAGGCAACACAGTCAGGAATCTGGCACACAGGCAACACAGTCAGGAAGCTGGCACATAGGCAACACAGTCAGGAAACTGGCACACAGGCAACACAGTCAGGAAACTGGCACACAGGCAACACAGTCAGGAAGGTGGCACACAGGCAACACAGTCAGGAAGCTGGCACACAGACAACACAGTCAGGAAGCTGGCACACAGGCAACACAGTTAGGAGGCCGGCACACAGGCAACACAGTCAGGAGGCTGGCACACAGGCAACACAGTCAGGAAGCTGGCACACAGGCAACACAGTCAGGAAGCTGGCACACAGGCTACGCAGTCAGGAAGCAGGCACACAGGCAACACAGACAGGAAGCTGGCACACAGGCAACACAGACAGGAAGCTGGCACACAAGCTACAAAGTCAGGAAGCTAGCATGCAGGCAACACAGTCAGGAAGCTGGCACCCAGACAAAGAGCTGTCAGGAAACTCGTTGAACAACAACACAGTCGGGAAACTGGCACACAGACAACATAGTCTGGAATCTGGAAAACAGACAACACAGACGGGAATCTGGCACAGAGGCAACACAGTCGGGAATCTGGCACACAGACAACACAGTCATGTATCTGGCACACAGACAACAAGGTCAGGAATCTGGCACATCGACAGCAGTCAGAGATCAGGCACACAGACAACTCAGCCAGGAAGCTGGCACACAGACAACACAGTCAGGAAGCTGGCACACAGGCAACACAGTCAGGAAGCTGGCACACAGACAACACAGTCAGGAAGATGGCACACAGACAACACAGTCAGGAAGCTGGCAGCAGACAACACAGTCAGGAAGCTGGCACACAGACAACACAGTCAGGAACCTGGCACACAGACAACACAGTCAGGAAGCTGGCACACAGACAACACATTCCGGAATTTGGCACACAGACAACACAGTCAGGAAGCTGGCACACAGACAACACACTCCGGAAGTTGGCACACAGGCAACACAGTCAGGAAGCTGGCTCACATGCACCACAGTCAGGAAGTTGGCACACAGGAAACACAGTCAGTAAGCTGGCACACAGGAAACACAGTCAGGAAGCTGGCACACAGGCAACACAGTCAGGAAGCTGGCACACAGGCAGCACAGTCAGGAAGCTGGCCCACAGGCAACACAATGTCAGGAAGCTGGCACACAGGTAATACAGTCAGGAAGCTGGCACACAGACAACACAGTCAGGAAGCTGGCACACAGACAACACAGTCAGGAAGATGGCACACAGACAACACAGTCAGGAAGCTGGCAGCAGACAACACAGTCAGGAAGCTGGCACACAGACAACACACTCCGGAAGTTGGCACACAGACAACACAGTCAGGAAGCTGGCACACAGACAACACACTCCGGACGTTGGCACACAGGCAACACAGTCAGGAAGCTGGCTCACATGCACCACAGTCAGGAAGTTGGCACACAGGAAACACAGTCAGTAAGCTGGCACACAGGAAACACAGTCAGGAAGCTGGCACACAGGCAACACAGTCAGGAAGCTGGCACACAGGCAACACAGTCAGGAAGCTGGCACACAGGCAACACAATGTCAGGAAGCTGGCACACAGGAAATACAGTCAGGAAGCTGGCACACAGGCAACACAGACAGTATGCCGGCACAAAGGCAACACAGACAGGAACATGGCACACAGGCAACACAGTCAGGAATCTGGCACACAGGCAACACAGTCAGGAAGCTGGCACACAGGCAACACAGTCAGGAAGCTGGCACACAGGCAACACAGTCAGGAAGCTGGCACACAGGCAACACAGTCAGGAAGTTGGATCAAGAACAACACAGTCAGGAAGCTGGCACACAGACAACACAGTCAGGAAGCTGGCACACAGACAACACAGTCAGGAAGCTGGCACACAGACAACACAGTCAGGAAGCTGGCAGCAGACAACACAGTCACGAAGCTGGCAGCAGACAACACAGTCAGGAAGCTGGCACACAGACAACACAGTCAGGAAGCTGGCACACAGACAACACAGTCAGGAAGCTGGCACACAGACAACACAGTCAGGAAGCTGGCAAACAGACAATACACTCCGGAAGTTGGCACACTGCCAACACAGTCAGTAAGCTGGCTCACAGGCAACACAGTCAGGAAGCTGGCACACAGGAAATACAGTCAGGAAGCTGGCACCCAGGCAACACAGACAGAACGCCGGCACTAAGGCAACACAGTCAGGAAAATGGCACACAGGCAACACAGTCAGGAAACTGGCACCCAGACAACACAGTCAGGAAACTGGCACACAGACAACACAGTCAGGAGAAAGGCACGAAGTCAACAGTCAGGCACTGGCAACCTGACAACACTGTCAAGAGACTGGCACCCAGACAGCACTGTCAGTAGTCTGTCACAAAGAGAACACAGTCAGGAAACTGGCACATAGACAGCACAGTCAGGAATCTGGCACACAGACAACACAGTCAGGAATCTGGCACACAGACAACACATCAGGAAACTGACAACTGGCACAAAGACAACACAGTCAGGAAGCTGGCACACAGACAACAGTCAGGGAGCTGGCACACAGGCAACACAATCAGGAAGCTGGCACACAGGCAACACAGTCAGGAAGCTGGCACACAGGCAACACAGTCAGGAATCTGGCACACAGGCAACACAGTCAGGAAGCTGGCACATAGGCAACACAGTCAGGAAACTGGCACACAGGCAACACAGTCAGGAAACTGGCACATAGGCAACACAGTCAGGAAGCTGGCACACAGGCAACACAGTCAGGAAGCTGGCACACAGACAACACAGTCAGGAAGCTGGCACACAGGCAACACAGTTAGGAGGCCGGCACACAGGCAACACAGTCAGGAGGCTGGCACTCAGGCAACACAGTCAGGAAGCTGGCACACAGGCCACACAGTCAGGAAGCTGGCACACAGGCTACGCAGTCAGGAAGCTGGCACACAGGCAACACAGACAGGAAGCTGGCACACAGGCAACACAGACAGGAAGCTGGCACACAAGCTACAAAGTCAGGAAGCTAGCATGCAGGCAACACAGTCAGGAAGCTGGCACCCAGACAAAGAGCTGTCAGGAAACTCGTTGAACAACAACACAGTCGGGAAACTGGCACACAGACAACATAGTCTGGAATCTGGAAAACAGACAACACAGACGGGAATCTGGCACAGAGGCAACACAGTCGGGAATCTGGCACACAGACAACACAGTCATGTATCTGGCACACAGACAACAAGGTCAGGAATCTGGCACATCGACAGCAGTCAGAGATCAGGCACACAGACAACTCAGCCAGGAAGCTGGCACACAGACAACACAGTCAGGAAGCTGGCACACAGGCAACACAGTCAGGAAGCTGGCACACAGACAACACAGTCAGGAAGATGGCACACAGACAACACAGTCAGGAAGCTGGCAGCAGACAACACAGACAGGAAGCTGGCACACAGACAACACAGTCAGGAACCTGGCACACAGACAACACAGTCAGGAAGCTGGCACACAGACAACACATTCCGGAAGTTGGCACACAGACAACACAGTCAGGAAGCTGGCACACAGACAACACACTCCGGAAGTTGGCACACAGGCAACACAGTCAGGAAGCTGGCTCACATGCACCACAGTCAGGAAGTTGGCACACAGGAAACACAGTCAGTAAGCTGGCACACAGGAAACACAGTCAGGAAGCTGGCACACAGGCAACACAGTCAGGAAGCTGGCACACAGGCAGCACAGTCAGGAAGCTGGCCCACAGGCAACACAATGTCAGGAAGCTGGCACACAGGTAATACAGTCAGGAAGCTGGCACACAGACAACACAGTCAGGAAGCTGGCACACAGACAACACAGTCAGGAAGATGGCACACAGACAACACAGTCAGGAAGCTGGCAGCAGACAACACAGTCAGGAAGCTGGCACACAGACAACACACTCCGGAAGTTGGCACACAGACAACACAGTCAGGAAGCTGGCACACAGACAACACACTCCGGACGTTGGCACACGGGCAACACAGTCAGGAAGCTGGCTCACATGCACCACAGTCAGGAAGTTGGCACACAGGAAACACAGTCAGTAAGCTGGCACACAGGAAACACAGTCAGGAAGCTGGCACACAGGCAACACAGTCAGGAAGCTGGCACACAGGCAACACAGTCAGGAAGCTGGCACACAGGCAACACAATGTCAGGAAGCTGGCACACAGGAAATACAGTCAGGAAGCTGGCACACAGGCAACACAGACAGGACGCCGGCACAAAGGCAACACAGACAGGAACATGGCACACAGGCAACACAGTCAGGAAACTGGCACACAGGCAACACAGTCAGGAAGCTGGCACACAGGCAACACAGTCAGGAAGCTGGCAAACAGGCGACACAGTCATGAAGCTGGCACACAGGCAACACAGTCAGGAAGCTGGCACACAGGCAACACAGTCAGTAAGCTGGCACACAGGAAATACAGTCAGGAAGCTGCCACACAGGCAACACAGACAGGACGCCGGTACAAAGGCAACACAGACAGGAACATGGCACACAGGCAACACAGTCAGGAAGATGGCACCCAGACAACTCAGTCAGGAAGCTGACACACTGGCAACACAGTCAGAAAGCTGGCACACAGAAAACACAGTCAGAAAGCTGGCACACAGGCAACACAGTCAGGAAGCTGGCACACAGGCAACACAGTCAGGAAGCTGGCACACAGGCAACACAGTCAGGAAGCTGGCACACAGGCAACACAGTCAGGAAGCTGGCACACAGGCAACACAGTCAGGAAGCTGGCACACAGGAAATACAGTCAGGAAGCTGTCACACAGGCAACACAGACTGGACGCCAGCTCAAAGGCAACACAGACAGGAAAATGGCACACGGCAACACAGTCAGGAAACTGGCACCCAGACAACACAGTCAGGAAACTGGCACACAGACAACACAGTCAGAAGAAAGGCACGAAGTCAACAGTCAGGCACTGGCAACCTGACAACACAGTCAGGAAGCTGGCACCCAGACAACACTGTCAGTAGTCTGTCACAAAGAGAACACAGTCAGGAATCTGGCACACAGACAGCACATTCAGGAATCTGGCACACAGACAACACAGTCAGGAATCTGGCACACAGACAACATAGTCAGGAATCTGACAACTGGCACAAAGACAACACAGTCAGGAAGCTGGCACACAGACAACAGTCAGGAAGCTGGCACACAAGCAACACAATCAGGCAGCTGGCACACAGGCAACACAGTCAGGAAGCTGGCACACAGACAACACAGTCAGGAAGCTGGCACACAGACAACACAGTCAGGAGAAAGACACGAAGTCAACAGTCAGGCACTGGCAACCTGACAACACAGTCAGGAGACTGGCACCCAGAAACAATGTCAGTAGTCTCTCACAAAGAGAACACAGTCAGCAATCTGGCACAGAGACAGCACATTCAGGACTCTGGCACACAGACAACACAGTCAGGAAACTGACAACTGGCACAAAGACAACACAGTCAGGAAGCTGGCACACAGACAACCGTCAGGAAGCTGGCACACAAGCAACACAATCAGGAAGCTGGCACACAGGCAACACAGTCAGTACGCTGGCACACAGGCAACACAGTCAGGAAGCTGGCAGACAGGCAACACAGTCAGGAAGCTGGCACACAGGCAACATAGTCAGGAAACTGGCACACAGGCAACACAGTCAGGAAGCTGGCACACAGGCAACACAGTCAGGAAGCTGGCACACAGGCAACACAGTCAGGAAGCTGGCATACAGGCAACACAGTCAGGAGGCTGGCACACAGGAAAAAAAATGGAGGCTGGCACACAGACAACACAGTCAGGAATCTGGCACACAGACAACACAGTCAGGAAGCTGGCACACAGACAACACAGTCAGGAAGCTGGCAGCAGACAACAGAGTCAGGAAGCTGGCACACAGACAACACAGTCAGGAACCTGGCACACAGACAACACAGTCAGGAAGCTGGCACAGAGTCAACACAGTCAGGAAGCTGGCACACAGACAACACACTCCGGAAGTTGGCAACCAGGCAATACAGTCAGGAAGCTGGCTCACAGGCAACACAGTCAGGAAGCTGGCACACAGGAAACACAGTCAGTAAGCTGGCACACAGGCAACACAGTCAGGAGGCTGGCACACAGGCAACACATTCAGGAATCTGGCACACAGGCAACACAGTCAGGAGGCTGGCACACAGGCAACACAGTCAGGAAGCTGGCACACAGGAAATACAGTCTGGAAGCTGGCACACAGGCAACACAGACAGGACGCCGGCTCAAAGGTAACACAGACAGGAAAATGGCACACAAGGAACACAGTCAGGAAACTGGCACCCAGACAACACAGTCAGGAAACTGGCACACAGAAAACACAGTCAGGAGAAAGGCACGAAGTCAACAGTCAGGCACTGGCAACCTGACAACACAGTCAGGAGACTGGCACCCAGACACTGTCAGTAGTCTGTCACAAAGAGAACACAGTCAGGAATCTGGCACACAGACAGCACATTCAGGAATCTGGCACACAGACAACACAGTCAGGAAACTGACAACTGGCACAAAGACAACACAGTCAGGAAGCTGGCACACAGACAACAGTCAGGAAGCTGGCACACAAGCAACACAATCAGGAAGCTGACACACAGGCAACACAGTCAGGAAGATGGCACACAGGCAACACAGTCAGGAATCTGGCACACAGGCAACACAGTCAGGAAGCTGGCACACAGGCAACACAGTCAGGAAGCTGGCACACAGGCAACACAGACCGGAAGCTGGCACACAGGCAACACAGACAGGAAGCTGGCACACAGGCAACTAAGTCAGGAAGCTAGCATGCAGGCAACACAGTCAGGAAGCTGGCACCCAGACATGGAGCTGTCAGGAATCTCGTACCACAGACAACACAGTCAGGAAACTGGCACCCAGACAACTCAGTCGGGAAACTGGCACAAAGACAACACAGTCAGGAAACTGGCACACAGACAACACAGTCAGGAAACTGGCACCCAGACAAAACATTAAGGAAACTGGCACACAGACAACAGAGTCAGGAAACTGGCACACAGATAACACAGTCACGAATCTGGTACACAGACAACACGTTCAGGAAACTGGCACACAGACAACACAGTCATGTATCTGGCACACAGACAACAAGGTCAGGAATCTGGCACACAGACAGCAGTCAGGAATCAGGCACACGGGCAACTCAGTCAGGAAGCTGGCACACAGACAACACAGTCAGGAAGCTGGCACACAGACAACACAGTCAGGAAGCTGGCACACAGACAACACAGTCAGGAAGCTGGCACACAGACAACACAGTCAGGAAGCTGCCACACAGACAACACAGTCAGGAAGCTGGCAGCAGACAACACAGTCAGGAAGCTGGCACAAAGACAACAACGTCAGGAACCTGGCACACAGACAACACAGTCAGGAAGCTGGCACACAGACAACACTGTCAGGAAGCTGGCACACAGGCAACACAGTCAGGAAGCTGGCACACAGGCATCACAGTCAGGAAGCTGGCACACAGGCAACACAGCCAGGAAGCTCGCACACAGGAAATACAGTCAGGAAGCTGGCACACAGGCAACACAGACAGGACGCCGGCACAAAGGCAACACAGACAGGAAAATGGCACACAGGCAACACAGTCAGGAAACGGGCACCCAGACAACACAGTCAGGAAACTGGCATTCAGAAAACACAGTCAGGAGAAAGGCACGAAGTCAACAGTCTGGCACTAGCAAACAGACAACACATTCAGGAGACTGGCACCCAGACAACACTGTCAGTAGTCTGTCACAAAGAGAACACAGTCAGGAATCTGGCACACAGACAGCACATTCAGGAATCTGGGACACAGACAACACAGTCAGGAAACTGACAACTGGCACAAAGACAACACAGTCAGGAAGCTGGCACACAGACAACAGTCAGGAAGCTGGCACACAAGCAACACAATCAGGATGCTGACACAGAGGGAACACAGTCAGGAAGATGGCACACAGGCAACACAGTCAGGAATCTGGCACACAGGAAATACAGTCAGGAAGCTGGCACACAGGCAACACAGACAGGACGCCGGCTCAAAGGCAACACAGACAGGAAAATGGCACACAGGCAACACAGTCAGGAAACTGGCACCCAGACAACACAGTCAGGAAGCTGGCACACAGACAACACAGTCAGAAGAAAGGCACGAAGTCAACAGTCAGGCACTGGCAACCTGACAACACAGTCAGGAAGCTGGCACCCAGACAACACTGACAGTAGTCTGTCACAAAGAGAACACAGTCAGGAATCTGGCACACAGACAGCACATTTAGGAATCTGGCACACAGACAACACAGTCAGGAAACTGACAACTGGCACAAAGACAACACAGTCAGGAAGCTGGCACACAGACAACAGTCAGGAAGCTGGCACACAAGCAACACAATCAGGAAACTGACACACAGGCAACACAGTCAGGAAGATGGCACACAGGCAACACAGTCAGGAATCTGGCACACAGGCAACACAGTCAGGAAGCTGACACACAGGCAACACAGTCAGGAAGCTGGCACACAGGCAACACAGACAGGAAGCTGGCACACAGGCAACAAAGACAGGAAGCTGGCACACAGGCAACTAAGTCAGGAATCTGGCACACAGACAACACAGTCAGGAAGCTGGCACACAGGCAACACAGACAGGAAGCTGGCACACAGGCAACTAAGTCAGGAAGCTAGCATGCAGGCAACCCAGTCAGGAAGCTGGCACCCAGACATGGAGCTGTCAGGAAACTCTTACCACAGACAACACAGTCAGGAAACTGGCACCCAGACAACTCAGTCGGGAAACTGGCACAAAGACAACAAAGTCAGGAAACTGGCACACAGACAACACAGTAAGGAAACTGGCACCCAGACAAAACATTAAGGAAACTGGCACACAGACAACAGAGTCAGGAAACTGGCACACAGATAACACAGTCACGAATCTGGTACACAGACAACACGTTCAGGAATCTGGCACACAGACAACACAGTCATGTATCTGGCACACAGACAACAAGGTCAGGAATCTGGCACACAGACAGCAGTCAGGAATCAGGCACACAGGCAACACAGTCAGGAAGCTGGCACACCGACAACACAGTCAGGAAGCTGGCACACAGACAACACAGACAGGAAGCTGCCACACAGACAACACAGTCAGGAAGCTGGCAGCAGACAACAGAGTCAGGAAGCTGGCACAAAGACAACAACGTCAGGAATCTGGCACACAGACAACACAGTCAGGAAGCTGGCACACAGACAACACAGTCAGGATGCTGGCACACAGACAACACAGTCAGGAAGCTGGCACACAGACAACAAACTCCGGAGGTTGGCAACCAGGCAACACAGTCAGGAAGCTGGCTCACAGGCAACACAGTCAGGAAGCTGGCACACAGGAAACACAGTCAGGAAGCTGGCACACAGGCAACACAGTCAGGAAGCTGACACACTGGCAACACAGTCAGAAAGCTGGCACACAGAAAACACAGTCAGAATGCTGGCACACAGGCAACACAGTCAGGAAGCTGGCACACAGGCAACACAGTCAGGAAGCTGGCACACAGGCAACACAGTCAGGAAGCTGGCACACAGGCAACACAGTCAGGAAGCTGGCACACAGGAAATACAGTCAGGAAGCTGTCACACAGGCAACACAGACAGGACGCCGGCTCAAAGGCAACACAGACAGGAAAATGGCACACAGGCAACACAGTCAGGAAACTGGCACCCAGACAACACAGTCAGGAAACTGGCACACAGACAACACAGTCAGAAGAAAGGCACGAAGTCAACAGTCAGGCACTGGCAACCTGACAACACAGTCAGGAAGCTGGCACCCAGACAGCACTGTCAGTAGTCTGTCACAAAGAGAACACAGTCAGGAATCTGGCACACAGACAGCACATTCAGGAAGCTGGCACACAGACAACACAGTCAGGAAACTGACAACTGGCACAAAGACAACACAGTCAGGAAGCTGGCACACAGACAACAGTCAGGAAGCTGGCACACAAGCAACACAATCAGGAAGCTGACACACAGGCAACACAGTCAGGAAGATGGCACACAGGCAACACAGTCAGGAATCTGGCACACAGGCAACACAGTCAGGAAGCTGGCACACAGGCAACACAGTCAGGAAGCTGGCACACAGGCAACACAGACAGGAAGCTGGCACACAGGCAACAAAGACAGGAAGCTGGCACACAGGCAACTAAGTCAGGAATCTGGCACACAGACAACACAGTCAGGAAGTTGGCACACAGACAACTCAGTCAGGAAGCTGGCAGCAGACAACAGAGTCAGGAAGCTGGCACACAGACAACACAGTCAGGAACCTGGCACACAGACAACACAGTCAGGAAGCTGGCACACAGACAACACAGTCAGGAAGCTGGCACACAGACAACACACTCCGGAAGTTGGCAACCAGGCAATACAGTCAGGACGCTGGCTCACAGGCAACACAGTCAGGAAGCTGGCACACAGGAAACACAGTCAGTAAGCTGGCACACAGGCAACACAGTCAGGAAGCTGACACACAGGCAACACAGTCCGAAAGCAGGCACACAGAAAACACAGTCAGAAAGCTGGCACACCAGCAACACAGTCAGGAAGCTGGCACACAGGCAACACAGTCAGGAAGCTGGCACACAAGAAATACAGTCAGGAAGCTGGCACACAGGCAACACAGACAGGACGCCGGCTCAAAGGTAACGCAGACAGGATAATGGCACACAAGGAACACAGTCAGGAAACTGGCACCCAGACAACACAGTCAGGAAACTGGCACACAGAAAACACAGTCAGGAGAAAGGCACGAAGTCAACAGTCAGGCACTGGCAACCTGACAAAACAGTCAGGAGACTGGCACCCAGACAACACTGTCAGTAGTCTGTCACAAAGAGAACACCGTCAGGAATCTGGCACACAGACAGCACATTCAGGAATCTGGCACACAGACAACACAGTCAGGAAACTGACAACTGGCACAAAGACAACACAGTCAGGAAGCTGGCACACAGACAACAGTCAGGAAGCTGGCACACAAGCAACACAATCAGGATGCTGACACACAGGCAACACAGTCAGGAAGATGGCACACAGGCAACACAGTCAGGAATGTGGCACACAGGCAACACAGTCAGGAAGCTGGCACACAGGCAACACTGTCAGGAAGCTGGCACACAGGCAACACAGACAGGAAGCTGGCACACAGACAACACACTCCGGAAGTTGGCAACCAGGCAATACAGTCAGGACGCTGGCTCACAGGCAACACAGTCAGGAAGCTGGCACACAGGAAACACAGTCAGTAAGCTGGCACACAGGCAACACAGTCAGGAAGCTGACACACTGGCAACACAGTCAGAAAGCTGGCACACAGAAAACACAGTCAGAAAGCTGGCACACAGGCAACACAGTCAGGAAGCTGGCACACAGGCAACACAGTCAGGAAGCTGGCACACAGGAAATACAGTCAGGAAGCTGGCACACAGGCAACACAGACAGGACGCCGGCGCAAAGTTAACACAGACAGGAAAATGGCACACAAGGAACACAGTCAGGAAACTGGCACCCAGACAACACAGTCAGGAAACTGGCACACAGAAAACACAGTCAGGAGAAAGGCACGAAGTCAACAGTCAGGCACTGGCAACCTGACAACACAGTCATGAGACTGGCACCCAGACAACACTGTTAGTAGTCTGTCACAAAGAGAACACAGTCAGGAATCTGGCACACAGACAGCACATTCAGGAATCTGGCACACAGACAACACAGTCAGGAAACTGACAACTGGCACAAAGACAACACAGTCAGGAAGCTGGCACACAGACAACAGTCAGGAAGCTGGCACACAAGCAACACAATCAGGATGCTGACACACAGGCAACACAGTCAGGAAGATGGCACACAGGCAACACAGTCAGGAATCTGGCACACAGGCAACACAGTCAGGAAGCTGGCACACAGGCAACACTGTCAGGAAGCTGGCACACAGGCAACACAGACAGGAAGCTGGCACACAGGCAACACAGACAGGAAGCTGGCACACAGGCAACTAAGTCAGGAAGCTAGCATGCAGGCAACCCAGCCAGGAAGCTGGCACCCAGACATGGAGCTGTCAGGAAACTCTTACCACAGACAACACAGTCAGGAAACTGGCACCCAGACAACTCAATCGGGAAACTGGCACAAAGACAACAAAGTCAGGAAACTGGCACACAGACAACACAGTCAGGAAACTGGCACCCAGACAAAACATTAAGGAAACTGGCACACAGACAACAGAGTCAGGAAACTGGCACACAGATAACACAGTCACGAATCTGGTACACAGACAACACGTTCAGGAATCTGGCACACAGACAACACAGTCATGTATCTGGCACACAGACAACAAGGTCAGGAATCTGGCACACAGACAGCAGTCAGGAATCAGGCACACAGGCAACACAGTCAGGAAGCTGGCACACAGACAACACAGTCAGGAAGCTGGCACACAGACAACACAGTCAGGAAGCTGGCACACAGACAACACAGTCAGGAAGCTGGCACCCAGGCAACACAGTCAGGAAGCTGACACACAGGCAACACAGTCAGAAAGCTGGCACACAGAAAACACAGTCAGAAAGCTGGCACACAGGCAACACAGTCAGGAGGCTGGCACACAGGCAACACATTCAGGAAGCTGGCACACAGGCAACACAGTCAGGAAGCCGGCACACAGGCAACAAAGTCAGGAAGCTGGCACCCAGGAAATACAGTCAGGAAGCTGGCAGACAGGCAACACAGACAGGACGCCGGCTCAAAGTTAACACAGACAGGAAAATGGCACACAAGGAACACAGTCAGGAAACTGGCACCCAGACAACACAGTCAGGAAACTGGCACACAGAAAACACAGTCAGGAGAAAGGCACGAAGTCAACAGTCAGGCACTGGCAACCTGACAACACAGTCAGGAGACTGGCACCCAGACAACACTGTCAGTAGTCTGTCACAAAGAGAACACAGTCAGGAATCTGGCACACAGACAGCACATTCAGGAATCTGGCACACAGACAACACAGTCAGGAAACTGACAACTGGCACAAAGACAACACAGTCAGGAAGCTGGCACACAGACAACAGTCAGGAAGCTGGCACACAAGCAACACAATCAGGATGCTGACACACAGGCAACACAGTCAGGAAGATGGCACACAGGCAACAGAGTCAGGAATCTGGCACACAGGCAACACAGTCAGGAAGCTGGCACACAGGCAACACTGTCAGGAAGCTGGCACACAGGCAACACAGACAGGAAGCTGGCACACAGGCAACACAGACAGGAAGCTGGCACACAGGCAACTAAGTCAGGAGGCTAGCATGCAGGCAACACAGTCAGGAAGCTGGCACACAGACAACACAGTCAGGAAGCTGGCAGCAGACAACAGAGTCAGGAAGCTGGCACACAGACAACACTGTCAGGAAACTGGCACACAGACAACACAGTCAGGAAGCTGGCACACAGACAACACAGTCAGGAAGCTGGCACACAGACAACACACTCCGGAAGTTGGCACACAGGCAATACAGTCAGGACGCTGGCTCACAGGCAACACAGTCAGGAAGCTGGCACACAGGAAACACAGTCAGTAAGCTGGCACACAGGCAACACAGTCAGGAAGCTGACACACAGGCAACACAGTCAGAAAGCTGGCACACAGAAAACACAGTCAGAAAGCTGGCACACAGGCAATACAGTCAGGAGGCTGGCACACAGGCAACACATTCAGGAAGCTGGCACACAGGCAACACAGTCAGGAAGCTGGCACACAGGCAACACAGTCAGGAAGCTGGCACACAGGAAATACAGTCAGGAAGCTGGCACACAGGCAACACAGACAGGACGCCGGCTCAAAGGTAACACAGACAGGAAAATGGCACACAAGGAACACAGTCAGGAAACTGGCACCCAGACAACACAGTCAGGAAACTGGCACACAGAAAACACAGTCAGGAGAAAGGCACGAAGTCAACAGTCAGGCACTGGCAACCTGACAACACAGTCAGGAGACTGGCACCCAGACAACACTGTCAGTAGTCTCACACAAAGAGAACACAGTCAGGAATCTGGCACACAGACAGCACATTCAGGAATCTGGCACACAGACAACACAGTCAGGAAACTGACAACTGGCACAAAGACAACACAGTCAGGAAGCTGGCACACAGACAACAGTCAGGAAGCTGGCACACAAGCAACACAATCAGGATGCTGACACATAGGCAACACAGTCAGGAAGATGGCACACAGGCAACAAAGTCAGGAATCCGGCACACAGGCAACACAGTCAGGAAGCTGGCACACAGTCAACACTGTCAGGAAGCTGGCACACAGGCAACACAGACAGGAAGCTGGCACACAGGCAACACAGACAGGAAGCTGGCACACAGGCAACTAAGTCAGGAAGCTAGCATGCAGGCAACCCAGTCAGGAAGCTGGCACCCAGACATGGAGCTGTCAGGAAACTCTTACCACAGACAACACAGTCAGGAAACTGGCACCCAGACAACTCAGTCGGGAAACTGGCACAAAGACAACACAGTCAGGAAACTGGCACACAGACAACACAGTCAGGAAACTGGCACCCAGACAAAACATTAAGGAAAATGGCACACAGACAACAGAGTCAGGAAACTGGCACACAGATAACACAGTCACGAATCTGGTACACAGACAACACGTTCAGGAATCTGGCACACAGACAACACAGTCATGTACCTGGCACACAGACAACAAGGTCAGGAATCTGGCACACAGACAGCAGTCAGGAATCAGGCACACAGGCAACACAGTCAGGAAGCTGGCACACAGACAACACAGTCAGGAAGCTGGCACACAGACAACACAGACAGGAAGCTGCCACACAGACAACACAGTCAGGAAGCTGGCAGCAGACAACAGAGTCAGGAAGCTGGAACAAAGACAACAACGTCAGGAATCTGGCACACAGACAACACAGTCAGGAAGCTGGCACACAGACAACACAGTCAGGATGCTGGCACACAGACAACACAGTCAGGAAGCTGGCACACAGACAACACACTCCGGAAGTTGGCAACCAGGCAACACAGTCAGGAAGCTGGCTCACAGGCAACACAGTCAGGAAGCTGGCACACAGGAAACACAGTCAGGAAGCTGGCACACAGGCAACACAGTCAGGAAGCTGACACACTGGAAACACATCAGAAAGCTGGCACACAGAAAACACAGTCAGAAAGCTGGCACACAGGCAACACAGTCGGGAAGCTGGCACACAGGCAACACAGTCAGGAAGCTGGCACACAGGCAACACAGTCAGGAAGCTGGCACACAAGCAACACAGTCAGGAAGCTGGCACACAGGCAACACAGTCAGGAAGCTGGCACACAGGAAATACAGTCAGGAAGCTGTCACACAGGCAACACAGACAGGACGCCGGCTCAAAGGCAACACAGACAGGAAAATGGCACACAGGCAACACAGTCAGGAAAGTGGCACCCAGACAACACAGTCAGGAAACTGGCACACAGACAACACAGTCAGAAGAAAGGCACGAAGTCAACAGTCAGGCACTGGCAACCTGACAACACAGTCAGGAAGCTGGCACCCAGACAACACTGTCAGTAGTCTGTCACAAAGAGAACGCAGTCAGGAATCTGGCACACAGACAGCACATTCAGGAATCTGGCACACAGACAACACAGTCAGGAAACTGACAACTGGCACAAAGACAACGCAGTCAGGAAGCTGGCACACAGACAACAGTCAGGAAGCTGGCACACAAGCAACACAATCAGGATACTGACACACAGGCAACACAGTCAGGAAGATGGCACACAGGCAACACAGTCAGGAATGTGGCACACAGGCAACACAGTCAGGAAGCTGGCACACAGGCAACACAGTCAGGAAGCTGGCACACAGGCAACACAGACAGGAAGCTGGCACACAGGCAACACAGACAGGAAGCTGGCACACAGACAACACAGTCAGGAAGCTAGCCTGCAGGCAACACAGTCAGGAAGCTGGCACACAGACAACACATTCAGGAAGCTGGCACACAGACAACAGAGTCAGGAAGCTGGCACACAGACAACACAGTCAGGAAGCTGGCACACAGACAACACAGTCAGGAAGCTGGCACACAGACAACACAGTCAGGAAGCTGGCACACAGACAACACACTCCGGAAGTTGGCAACCAGGCAATACAGTCAGGACGCTGGCTCACAGGCAACACAGTCAGGAAGCTGGCACACAGGAAACACAGTCAGTAAGCTGGCACACAGGCAACACAGTCAGGAAGCTGGCACACAGGCAACACATTCAGGAAGCTGGCACACAGGAAATACAGTCAGGAAGCTGGCACACAGGCAACACAGACAGGACGCCGGCTCAAAGTTAACACAGACAGGAAAATGGCACACAAGGAACACAGTCAGGAAACTGGCACCCAGACAACACAGTCAGGAAACTGGCACACAGAAAACACAGTCAGGAGAAAGGCACGAATTCAACAGTCAGGCACTGGCAACCTGACAACACAGTCATGAGACTGGCACCCAGACAACACTGTCAGTAGTCTGTCACAAAGAGAACACAGTCAGGAATCTGGCACACAGACAGCACATTCAGGAATCTGGCACACAGACAACACAGTCAGGAAACTGACAACTGGCACAAAGACAACACAGTCAGGAAGCTGGCACACAGACAACAGTCAGGAAGCTGGCACACAAGCAACACAATCAGGATGCTGACACACAGGCAACACAGTCAGGAAGATGGCACACAGGCAACACAGTCAGGAATCTGGCACACAGGCAACACAGTCAGGAAGCTGGCACACAGGCAACACTGTCAGGAAGCTGGCACACAGGCAACACAGACAGGAAGCTGGCACACAGGCAACACAGACAGGAAGCTGGCACACAGGCAACTAAGTCAGGAGGCTAGCATGCAGGCAACACAGTCAGGAAGCTGGCACACAGACAACACAGTCAGGAAGCTGGCAGCAGACAACAGAGTCAGGAAGCTGGCACACAGACAACACTGTCAGGAAACTGGCACACAGACAACACAGTCAGGAAGCTGGCACACAGACAACACAGTCAGGAAGCTGGAACACAGACAACACACTCCGGAAGTTGGCAACCAGGCAATACAGTCAGGACGCTGGCTCACAGGCAACACAGTCAGGAAGCTGGCACACAGGAAACACAGTCAGTAAGCGGGCACACAGGCAACACAGTCAGGAAGCTGACACACAGGCAACACAGTCAGAAAGCTGGCACACAGAAAACACAGTCAGAAAGCTGGCACACAGGCAATACAGTCAGGAGGCTGGCACACAGGCAACACATTCAGGAAGCTGGCACACAGGCAACACAGTCAGGAAGCTGGCACACAGGCAACACAGTCAGGAAGCTGGCACACAGGAAATACAGTCAGGAAGCTGGCACATAGGCAACACAGACAGGACGCCGGCTCAAAGGTAACACAGACAGGAAAATGGCACACAAGGAACACAGTCAGGAAACTGGCACCCAGACAACACAGTCAGGAAACTGGCACACAGAAAACACAGTCAGGAGAAAGGCACGAAGTCAACAGTCAGGCACTGGCAACCTGACAACACAGTCATGAGACTGGCACCCAGACAACACTGTCAGTAGTCTGTCACAAAGAGAACACAGTCAGGAATCTGGCACACAGACAGCACATTCAGGAATCTGGCACACAGACAACACAGTCAGGAAACTGACAACTGGCACAAAGACAACACAGTCAGGAAGCTGGCACACAGACAACAGTCAGGAAGCTGGCACACAAGCAACACAATCAGGATGCTGACACATAGGCAACACAGTCAGGAAGATGGCACACAGGCAACACAGTCAGGAATCTGGCACACAGGCAACACAGTCAGGAAGCTGGCACACAGTCAACACTGTCAGGAAGCTGGCACACAGGCAACACAGACAGGAAGCTGGCACACAGGCAACACAGACAGGAAGCTGGCACACAGGCAACTAAGTCAGGAAGCTAGCATGCAGGCAACCCAGTCAGGAAGCTGGCACCCAGACATGGAGCTGTCAGGAAACTCTTACCACAGACAACACAGTCAGGAAACTGGCACCCAGACAACTCAGTCGGGAAACTGGCACAAAGACAACACAGTCAGGAAACTGGCACACAGACAACACAGTCAGGAAACTGGCACCCAGACAAAACATTAAGGAAAATGGCACACAGACAACAGAGTCAGGAAACTGGCACACAGATAACACAGTCACGAATCTGGTACACAGACAACACGTTCAGGAATCTGGCACACAGACAACACAGTCATGTACCTGGCACACAGACAACAAGGTCAGGAATCTGGCACACAGACAGCAGTCAGGAATCAGGCACACAGGCAACACAGTCAGGAAGCTGGCACACAGACAACACAGTCAGGAAGCTGGCACACAGACAACACAGACAGGAAGCTGCCACACAGACAACACAGTCAGGAAGCTGGCAGCAGACAACAGAGTCAGGAAGCTGGCACAAAGACAACAACGTCAGGAATCTGGCACACAGACAACACAGTCAGGAAGCTGGCACACAGACAACACAGTCAGGATGCTGGCACACAGACAACACAGTCAGGAAGCTGGCACACAGACAACACACTCCGGAAGTTGGCAACCAGGCAACACAGTCAGGAAGCTGGCTCACAGGCAACACAGTCAGGAAGCTGGCACACAGGAAACACAGTCAGGAAGCTGGCACACAGGCAACACAGTCAGAAAGCTGGCACACAGAAAACAAAGTCAGAAAGCTGGCACACAGGCAACACAGTCAGGAAGCTGGCACACAGGCAACACAGTCAGGAAGCTGGCACACAGGCAACACAGTCAGGAAGCTGGCACACAGGCAACAGAGTCAGGAAGCTGGCACACAGGCAACACAGTCAGGAAGCTGGCACACAGGAAATACAGTCAGGAAGCTGTCACACAGGCAACACAGACAGGACGCCGGCTCAAAGGCAACACAGACAGGAAAATGGCACACAGGCAACACAGTCAGGAAACTGGCACCCAGACAACACAGTCAGGAAACTGGCACACAGACAACACAGTCAGGAGAAAGGCACGAAGTCAACAGTCAGGCACTGGCAACCTGACAGCACAGTCAGGAAGCTGGCACCCAGACAACACTGTCAGGAATCTGGCACACAGACAACACAGTCAGGAAACTGACAACTGGCACAAAGACAACACAGTCAGGAAGCTGGCACACAGACAACAGTCAGGAAGCTGGCACACAAGCAACACAATCAGGATGCTGACACACAGGCAACACAGTCAGGAAGATGGCACACAGGCAACACAGTCAGGAATGTGGCACACAGGCAACACAGTCAGGAAGCTGGCACACAGGCAACACTGTCAGGAAGCTGGCACACAGGCAACACAGACAGGAAGCTGGCACACAGGCAACACAGACAGGAAGCTGGCACACAGGCAACTAAGTCAGGAAGCTAGCATGCAGGCAACACAGTCAGGAAGCTGGCACACAGACAACACATTCAGGAAGCTGGCAGCAGACAACAGAGTCAGGAAGCTGCCACACAGACAACACAGTCAGGAGGCTGGCACACAGACAACACAGTCAGGAAGCTGGCACACAGACAACACAGTCAGGAAGCTGGCACACAGACAACACACTCCGGAAGTTGGCAACCAGGCAATACAGTCAGGACGCTGGCTCACAGGCAACACAGTCAGGAAGCTGGCACACAGGAAACACAGTCAGTAAGCTGGCACACAGGCAACACAGTCAGGAAGCTGACACACAGGCAACACAGTCAGAAAGCTGGCACACAGAAAACACAGTCAGAAAGCTGGCACACAGGCAACACAGTCAGGAAGCTGGCACACAGGCAACACATTCAGGAAGCTGGCACACAGGAAATACAGTCAGGAAGCTGGCACACAGGCAACACAGACAGGACGCCGGCTCAAAGTTAACACAGACAGGAAAATGGCACACAAGGAACACAGTCAGGAAACTGGCACCCAGACAACACAGTCAGGAAACTGGCACACAGAAAACACAGTCAGGAGAAAGGCACGAATTCAACAGTCAGGCACTGGCACCCTGACAACACAGTCATGAGACTGGCACCCAGACAACACTGTCAGTAGTCTGTCACAAAGAGAACACAGTCAGGAATCTGGCACACAGACAGCACATTCAGGAATCTGGCACACAGACAACACAGTCAGGAAACTGACAACTGGCACAAAGACAACACAGTCAGGAAGCTGGCACACAGACAACAGTCAGGAAGCTGGCACACAAGCAACACAATCAGGATGCTGACACACAGGCAACACAGTCAGGAAGATGGCACACAGGCAACACAGTCAGGAATCTGGCACACAGGCAACACAGTCAGGAAGCTGGCACACAGGCAACACTGTCAGGAAGCTGGCACACAGGCAACACAGACTGGAAGCTGGCACACACGCAACACAGACAGGAAGCTGGCACACAGGCAACTAAGTCAGGAAGCTAGCATGCTGGCAACCCAGTCAGGAAGCTGGCACCCAGACATGGAGCTGTCAGGAAACTCTTACCACAGACAACACAGTCAGGAAACTGGCACCCAGACAACTCAATCGGGAAACTGGCACAAAGACAACAAAGTCAGGAAACTGGCACACAGACAACACAGTCAGGAAACTGGCACCCAGACAAAACATTAAGGAAACTGGCACACAGACAACAGAGTCAGGAAACTGGCACACAGATAACACAGTCACGAATCTGGTACACAGACAACACGTTCAGGAATCTGGCACACAGACAACACAGTCATGTATCTGGCACACAGACAACAAGGTCAGGAATCTGGCACACAGACAGCAGTCAGGAATCAGGCACACAGGCAACACAGTCAGGAAGCTGGCACACAGACAACACAGTCAGGAAGCTGGCACACAGACAACACAGTCAGGAAGCTGCCACACAGACAACACAGTCAGGAAGCTGGCAGCAGACAACAGAGTCAGGAAGCTGGCACAAAGACAACAACGTCAGGAACCTGGCAAACAGACAACACAGTCAGGAAGCTGGCACACAGACAACACAGTCAGGATGCTGACACACAGACAGCACAGTCAGGAAGCTGACACACAGGCAACACAGTCAGAAAGCTGGCACACAGAAAACACAGTCAGAAAGCTGGCACACAGGCAACACAGTCAGGAGGCTGGCACACAGGCAACACATTCAGGAAGCTGGCACACAGGCAACACAGTCAGGAAGCTGGCACACAGGCAACAAAGTCAGGAAGCTGGCACACAGGAAATACAGTCAGGAAGCTGGCAGACAGGCAACACAGACAGGACGCCGGCTCGAAGTTAACACAGACAGGAAAATGGCACACAAGGAACACAGTCAGGAAACTGGCACCCAGACAACACAGTCAGGAAACTGGCACACAGAAAACACAGTCAGGAGAAAGGCACGAAGTCAACAGTCAGGCACTGGCAACCTGACAACACAGTCAGGAGACTGGCACCCAGACAACACTGTCAGTAGTCTGTCACAAAGAGAACACAGTCAGGAATCTGGCACACAGACAGCACATTCAGGAATCTGGCACACAGACAACACAGTCAGGAAACTGACAACTGGCACAAAGACAACACAGTCAGGAAGCTGGCACACAGACAACAGTCAGGAAGCTGGCACACAAGCAACACAATCAGGATGCTGACACACAGGCAACACAGTCAGGAAGATGGCACACAGGCAACACAGTCAGGAATCTGGCACACAGGCAACACTGTCAGGAAGCTGGCACACAGGCAACACAGACAGGAAGCTGGCACACAGGCAACACAGACAGGAAGCTGGCACCCAGGCAACTAAGTCAGGAGGCTAGCATGCAGGCAACACAGTCAGGAAGCTGGCACACTGACAACACTGTCAGGAAACTGGCGCACAGACAACACAGTCAGGAAGCTGGCACACAGACAACACAGTCAGGAAGCTGGCACACAGACAACACACTCCGGAAGTTGGCAACCAGGCAATACAGTCAGGACGCTGGCTCACAGGCAACACAGTCAGGAAGCTGGCACACAGGAAACACAGTCAGTAAGCGGGCACACAGGCAACACAGTCAGGAAGCTGGCACACAGGCAACACAGTCAGAAAGCTGGCACACAGAAAACACAGTCAGAAAGCTGGCACACAGGCAATACAGTCAGGAGGCTGGCACACAGGCAACACATTCAGGAAGCTGGCACACAGGCAACACAGTCAGGAAGCTGGCACACAGGCAACACAGTCAGGAAGCTGGCACACAGGAAATACAGTCAGGAAGCTGGCACATAGGCAACACAGACAGGACGCCGGCTCAAAGGTAACACAGACTGGAAAATGGCACACAAGGAACACAGTCAGGAAACTGGCACCCAGACAACACAGTCAGGAAACTGGCACACAGAAAACACAGTCAGGAGAAAGGCACGAAGTCAACAGTCAGGTACTGGCAACCTGACAACACAGTCAGGAGACTGGCACCCAGACAACACTGTCAGTAGTCTGTCACAAAGAGAACACAGTCAGGAATCTGGCACACAGACAGCACATTCAGGAATCTGGCACACAGACAACACAGTCAGGAAACTGACAACTGGCACAAAGACAACACAGTCAGGAAGCTGGCACACAGACAACAGTCAGGAAGCTGGCACACAAGCAACACAATCAGGATGCTGACACATAGGCAACACAGTCAGGAAGATGGCACACAGGCAACACAGTCAGGAATCTGGCACACGGGCAACACAGTCAGGAAGCTGGCACACAGTCAACACTGTCAGGAAGCTGGCACACAGGCAACACAGACAGGAAGCTGGCACACAGGCAACACAGACAGGAAGCTGGCACACAGGCAACTAAGTCAGGAAGCTAGCATGCAGGCAACCCAGTCAGCAAGCTGGCACCCAGACATGGAGCTGTCAGGAAACTCTTACCACAGACAGCACAGTCAGGAAACTGGCACCCAGACAACTCAGTCGGGAAACTGGCACAAAGACAACACAGTCAGGAAACTGGCACACAGACAACACAGTCAGGAAACTGGCACCCAGACAAAACATTAAGGAAACTGGCACACAGTCAACAGAGTCAGGAAACTGGCACACAGATAACACAGTCACGAATCTGGTACACAGACAACACTTTCAGGAATCTGGCACACAGGCAACACAGTCATGTATCTGGCACACAGACAACAAGGTCAGGAATCTGGCATACAGACAGCAGTCAGGAATCAGGCACACAGGCAACACAGTCAGGAAGCTGGCACACAGACAACACAGTCAGGAAGCTGGCACACAGACAACACAGACAGGAAGCTGCCACACAGACAACACAGTCAGGAAGCTGGCAGCAGACAACAGAGTCAGGAAGCTGGCACAAAGACAACAACGTCAGGAATCTGGCACACAGAAAACACAGTCAGGAAGCTGGCACACAGACAACACTGTCAGGAAACTGGCACACAGACAACACAGTCAGGAAGCTGGCACACAGACAACACAGTCAGGAAGCTGGCACACAGACAACACACTCCGGAAGTTGGCAACCAGGCAATACAGTCAGGACGCTGGCTCACAGGCAACACAGTCAGGAAGCTGGCACACAGGAAACACAGTCAGTAAGCGGGCACACAGGCAACACAGTCAGGAAGCTGGCACACAGGCAACACAGTCAGAAAGCTGGCACACAGAAAACACAGTCAGAAAGCTGGCACACAGGCAATACAGTCAGGAGGCTGGCACACAGGCAACACATTCAGGAAGCTGGCACACATGCAACACAGTCAGGAAGCTGGCACACAGGCAACACAGTCAGGAAGCTGGCACACAGGAAATACAGTCAGGAAGCTGGCACATAGGCAACACAGACAGGACGCCGGCTCAAAGGTAACACAGACAGGAAAATGGCACACAAGGAACACAGTCAGGAAACTGGCACCCAGACAACACAGTCAGGAAACTGGCACACAGAAAACACAGTCAGGAGAAAGGCACGAAGTCAACAGTCAGGTACTGGCAACCTGACAACACAGTCAGGAGACTGGCACCCAGACAACACTGTCAGTAGTCTGTCACAAAGAGAACACAGTCAGGAATCTGGCACACAGACAGCACATTCAGGAATCTGGCACACAGACAACACAGTCAGGAAACTGACAACTGGCACAAAGACAACACAGTCAGGAAGTTGGCACACAGACAACAGTCAGGAAGCTGGCACACAAGCAACACAATCAGGATGCTGACACATAGGCAACACAGTCAGGAAGATGGCACACAGGCAACACAGTCAGGAATCTGGCACACGGGCAACACAGTCAGGAAGCTGGCACACAGTCAACACTGTCAGGAAGCTGGCACACAGGCAACACAGACAGGAAGCTGGCACACAGGCAACACAGACAGGAAGCTGGCACACAGGCAACTAAGTCAGGAAGCTAGCATGCAGGCAACCCAGTCAGCAAGCTGGCACCCAGACATGGAGCTGTCAGGAAACTCTTACCACAGACAACACAGTCAGGAAACTGGCACCCAGACAACTCAGTCGGGAAACTGGCACAAAGACAACGCAGTCAGGAAACTGGCACACAGACAACACAGTCAGGAAACTGGCACCCAGACAAAACATTAAGGAAACTGGCACACAGTCAACAGAGTCAGGAAACTGGCACACAGATAACACAGTCACGAATCTGGTACACAGACAACACGTTCAGGAATCTGGCACACAGACAACACAGTCATGTATCTGGCACACAGACAACAAGGTCAGGAATCTGGCACACAGAAAGCAGTCAGGAATCAGGCACACAGGCAACACAGTCAGGAAGCTGGCACACAGACAACACAGTCAGGAAGCTGGCACACAGACAACACAGACAGGAAGCTGCCACACAGACAACACAGTCAGGAAGCTGGCAGCAGACAACAGAGTCAGGAAGCTGGCACAAAGACAACAACGTCAGGAATCTGGCACACAGAAAACACAGACAGGAAGCTGGCACACAGACAACACAGTCAGGATGCTGGCACACAGACAACACAGTCAGGAAGCTGGCACACAGACAACACACTCCGGAAGTTGGCAACCAGGCAACACAGTCAGGAAGCTGGCTCATAGGCAACACAGTCAGGAAGCTGGCACACAGGAAACACAGTCAGGAAGCTGGCACACAGGCAACACAGTCAGGAAGCTGACACACTGGCAACACAGTCAGAAAGCTCGCACACAGAAAACACAGTCAGAAAGCTGGCACACAGGCAACACAGTCAGGAAGCTGGCACACAGGCAACACAGTCAGGAAGCTGGCACACAGGCAACACAGTCAGGAAGCTGGCACACAGGCAACACAGTCAGGAAGCTGGCTCACAGGCAACACAGTCAGGAAGCTGGCACACAGGAAATACAGTCAGGAAGCTGGCACACAGGCAACACAGACAGGACGCCGGCTCAAAGGCAACAGAGACAGGAAAATGGCACACAGGCAACACAGTCAGGAAACTGGCACCCAGACAACACAGTCAGGAAACTGGCACACAGACAACACAGTCAGAAGAAAGGCACGAAGTCAACAGTCAGGCACTGGCAACCTGACAACACAGTCAGGAAGCTGGCACCCAGACAACACTGTCAGTAGTCTGTCACAAAGAGAACACAGTCAGGAATCTGGCACACAGACAGCACATTCAGGAATCTGGCACACAGACAACACAGTCAGGAAACTGACAACTGGCACAAAGACAACACAGTCAGGAAGCTGGCACACAGACAACAGTCAGGAAGCTGGCACACAAGCAGCACAATCAGGAAGCTGACACACAGGCAACACAGTCAGGAAGATGGCACACAGGCAACACAGTCAGGAATCTGGCACACAGGCAACACAGTCAGGAAGCTGGCACACAGGCAACACAGTCAGGAAGCTGGCACACAGGCAACACAGACAGGAAGCTGGCACACAGGCAACAAAGACAGGAAGCTGGCACACAGGCAACTAAGTCAGGAATCTGGCACACAGACAACACAGTCAGGAAGCTGGCACACAGACAACACAGTCAGGAAGCTGGCAGCAGACAACAGATTCAGGAAGCTGGCACACAGACAACACAGTCAGGAACCTGGCACACAGACAACACAGTCAGGAAGCTGGCACACAGACAACACAGTCAGGAAGCTGGCACACAGACAACACACTCCGGAAGTTGGCAACCAGGCAATACAGTCAGGACGCTGGCTCACAGGCAACACAGTCAGGACGCTGGCACACAGGAAACACAGTCAGTAAGCTGGCACACAGGCAACACAGTCAGGAAGCTGACACACAGGGAACACAGTCAGAAAGCTGGCACACAGAAAACACAGTCAGAAAGCTGGCACACAGGCAACACAGTCAGGAGGCTGGCACACAGGCAACACATTCAGGAAGCTGGCACACAGGCAACACAGTCAGGAAGCTGGCACACAGGCAACACAGTCAGGAAGCTGGCACACAGGAAATACAGTCAGGAAGCTGGCACACAGGCAACACAGACAGGACGCCGGCTCAAAGGTAACACAGACAGGAAAATGGCACACAAGGAACACAGTCAGGAAACTGGCACCCAGACAACACAGTCAGGAAACTGGCACACAGAAAACACAGTCAGGAGAAAGGCACGAAGTCAGCAGTCAGGCACTGGCAACCTGACAACACAGTCAGGAGACTGGCACCCAGACAACACTGTCAGTAGTCTGTCACAAAGAGAACACAGTCAGGAATCTGGCACACAGACAGCACATTCAGGAATCTGGCACACAGACAACACAGTCAGGAAACTGACAACTGGCACAAAGACAACACAGTCAGGAAGCTGGCACACAGACAACAGTCAGGAAACTGGCACACAAGCAACACAATCAGGATGCTGACACACAGGCAACACAGTCAGGAAGATGGCACACAGGCAACACAGTCAGGAATGTGGCACACAGGCAACACAGTCAGGAAGCTGGCACACAGGCAACACTGTCAGGAAGCTGGCACACAGGCAACACAGACAGGAAGCTGGCACACAGGCAACACAGACAGGAAGCTGGCACACAGGCAACTAAGTCTGGAAGCTAGCATGCAGGCAACACAATCAGGAAGCTGGCACACAGACAACACAGTCAGGAAGCTGGCAGCAGACAACAGAGTCAGGAAGCTGGCACACAGACAACACAGTCAGGAAGCTGGCACACAGACAACACAGTCAGGAAGCTGGCACACAGACAACACAGTCAGGAAGCGGGCACACAGACAACACACTCCGGAAGTTGGCAACCAGGCAATACAGTCAGGACGCTGGCTCACAGGCAACACAGTCAGGAAGCTGGCACACAGGAAACACAGTCAGTAAGCTGGCACACAGGCAACACAGTCAGGAAGCTGACACACAGGCAACACAGGCAGAAAGCTGGCACACAGAAAACACAGTCAGAAAGCTGGCACACAGGCAACACAGTCAGGAAGCTGGCACCCAGACATGGAGCTGTCAGGAAACTCTTACCACAGACAACAAAGTCAGGAAACTGGCACACAGACAACACAGTCATGAAACTGGCACCCAGACAAAACATTAAGGAAACTGGCACACAGACAACAGAGTCAGGAAACTGGCACACAGATAACACAGTCACGAATCTGGTACACAGACAACACGTTCAGGAATCTGGCACACAGACAACACAGTCATGTATCTGGCACACAGACAACAAGGTCAGGAATCTGGCACACAGACAGCAGTCAGGAATCAGGCACACAGGCAACACAGTCAGGAAGCTGGCACACAGACAACACAGTCAGGAAGCTGGCACACAGACAACACAGTCAGGAAGCTGCGACACAGACAACACAGTCAGGAAGCTGGCAGCAGACAACAGAGTCAGGAAGCTGGCACAAAGACAACAACGTCAGGAACCTGGCACACAGACAACACTGTCAGGAAGCTGGAACACAGACAACACAGTCAGGATGCTGGCACACAGACAACACAGTCAGGAAGCTGGCACACAGACAACACACTCCGGAAGTTGGCAACCAGGCAACACAGTCAGGAAGCTGGCTCACAGGCAACACAGTCAGGAAGCTGGCACACAGGAAACACAGTCAGGAAGCTGGCACACAGGCAACACAGTCAGGAAGCTGACACACAGAAAACACAGTCAGAAAGCAGGCACACAGGCAACACAGTCAGGAAGCTGGCACACAGGCAACACAGTCAGGAAGCTCGCACACAGGCAACACATTCTGGAAGCTGGCACACAGGCAACACAGTCAGGAAGCTGGCACACAGGCAACACAGTCAGGAAGCTGTCACACAGGAAATACAGTCAGGAAGCTGGCACACAGGCAACACAGACAGGACGCCGGCTCAAAGGCAACACAGACAGGAAAATGGCACACAGGCAACACAGTCAGGAAACTGGCACCCAGACAGCACAGTCAGGAAACTGGCACACAGACAAGACAGTCAGAAGAAAGGCACGAAGTCAACAGTCAGGCACTGGCAACCTGACAACACAGTCAGGAAGCTGGCACCCAGACAACACTGTCAGTACTATGTCACAAAGAGAACACAGACAGGAATCTGGCACACAGACAGCACATTCAGGAATCTGGCACACAGACAACACAGTCAGGAATCTGGCACACAGACAACATAGTCAGGAAACTGAATACTGGCACAAAGACAACACAGTCAGGAAGCTGGCACACAGACAACAGTCAGGAAGCTGGCACACAAGCAACACAATCAGGAAGCTGGCACACAGGCAACACAGTCAGGAAGCTGGCACACAGACAACACAGTCAGGAAGCTGGCACACAGACAACACAGTCAGGAGAAAGACACGAAGTCAACAGTCAGGCACTGCCAACCTGACAACACAGTCAGGAGACTGGCACCCAGACAACACTGTCAGTAGTCTCACACAAAGAGAACACAGTCAGGAATCTGGCACAGAGACAGCACATTCAGGACTCTGGCACACAGACAACACAGTCAGGAAACTGACAACTGGCACAAAAACAACACAGTCAGGAAGCTGGCACACAGACAACCGTCAGGAAGCTGGCACACAAGCAACACAATCAGGAAGCTGGCACACAGACAACACAGTCAGGAAGCTGGCAGCAGACAACAGAGTCAGGAAGCTGGCACAAAGACAACAACGTCAGGAATCTGGCACACAGAAAACACAGACAGGAAGCTGGCACACAGACAACACAGTCAGGATGCTGGCACACAGACAACACAGTCAGGAAGCTGGCACACAGACAACACACTCCGGAAGTTGGCAACCAGGCAACACAGTCAGGAAGCTGGCTCATAGGCAACACAGTCAGGAAGCTGGCACGCAGGAAACACAGTCAGGAAGCTGGCACACAGGCAACACAGTCAGGAAGCTGACACACTGGCAACACAGTCAGAAAGCTGGCACACAGAAAACACAGTCAGAAAGCTGGCACACAGGCAACACAGTCAGGAAGCTGGCACACAGGCAACACAGTTAGGAAGCTGGCACACAGGCAACACAGTCAGGAAGCTGGCACACAGGCAACACAGTCAGGAAGCTGGCACACAGGCAACACAGTCAGGAAGCTGGCACACAGGAAATACAGTCAGGAAGCTGGCACACAGGCAACACAGACAGGACGCCGGCTCAAAGGCAACAGAGACAGGAAAATGGCACACAGGCAACACAGTCAGGAAACTGGCACCCAGACAACACAGTCAGGAAACTGGCACACAGACAACACAGTCAGAAGAAAGGCACGAAGTCAACAGTCAGGCACTGGCAACCTGACAACACAGTCAGGAATCTGGCACCCAGACAACACTGTCAGTAGTCTGTCACAAAGAGAACACAGTCAGGAATCTGGCACACAGACAGCACATTCAGGAATCTGGCACACAGACAACACAGTCAGGAAACTGACAACTGGCACAAAGACAACACAGTCAGGAAGCTGGCACACAGACAACAGTCAGGAAGCTGGCACACAAGCAACACAATCAGGAAGCTGACACACAGGCAACACAGTCAGGAAGATGGCACACAGGCAACACAGTCAGGAATCTGGCACACAGGCAACACAGTCAGGAAGCTGGCACACAGGCAACACAGTCAGGAAGCTGGCACACAGGCAACACAGACAGGAAGCTGGCACACAGGCAACAAAGACAGGAAGCTGGCACACAGGCAACTAAGTCAGGAATCTGGCACACAGACAACACAGTCAGGAAGCTGGCACACAGACAACACAGTCAGGAAGCTGGCAGCAGACAACAGATTCAGGAAGCTGGCACACAGACAACACAGTCAGGAACCTGGCACACAGACAACACAGTCAGGAAGCTGGCACACAGACAACACAGTCAGGAAGCTGGCACACAGACAACACACTCCGGAAGTTGGCAACCAGGCAATACAGTCAGGACGCTGGCTCACAGGCAACACAGTCAGGACGCTGGCACACAGGAAACACAGTCAGTAAGCTGGCACACAGGCAACACAGTCAGGAAGCTGACACACAGGGAACACAGTCAGAAAGCTGGCACACAGAAAACACAGTCAGAAAGCTGGCACACAGGCAACACAGTCAGGAGGCTGGCACACAGGCAACACATTCAGGAAGCTGGCACACAGGCAACACAGTCAGGAAGCTGGCACACAGGCAACACAGTCAGGAAGCTGGCACACAGGAAATACAGTCAGGAAGCTGGCACACAGGCAACACAGACAGGACGCCGGCTCAAAGGTAACACAGACAGGAAAATGGCACACAAGGAACACAGTCAGGAAACTGGCACCCAGACAACACAGTCAGGAAACTGGCACACAGAAAACACAGTCAGGAGAAAGGCACGAAGTCAGCAGTCAGGCACTGGCAACCTGACAACACAGTCAGGAGACTGGCACCCAGACAACACTGTCAGTAGTCTGTCACAAAGAGAACACAGTCAGGAATCTGGCACACAGACAGCACATTCAGGAATCTGGCACACAGACAACACAGTCAGGAAACTGACAACTGGCACAAAGACAACACAGTCAGGAAGCTGGCACACAGACAACAGTCAGGAAACTGGCACACAAGCAACACAATCAGGATGCTGACACACAGGCAACACAGTCAGGAAGATGGCACACAGGCAACACAGTCAGGAATGTGGCACACAGGCAACACAGTCAGGAAGCGGGCACACAGGCAACACTGTCAGGAAGCTGGCACACAGGCAACACAGACAGGAAGCTGGCACACAGGCAACACAGACAGGAAGCTGGCACACAGGCAACTAAGTCTGGAAGCTAGCATGCAGGCAACACAGTCAGGAAGCTGGCACACAGACAACACAGTCAGGAAGCTGGCAGCAGACAACAGCGTCAGGAAGCTGGCACACAGACAACACAGTCAGGAAGCTGGCACACAGACAACACAGTCAGGAAGCTGGCACACAGACAACACAGTCAGGAAGCGGGCACACAGACAACACACTCCGGAAGTTGGCAACCAGGCAATACAGTCAGGACGCTGGCTCACAGGCAACACAGTCAGGAAGCTGGCACACAGGAAACACAGTCAGTAAGCTGGCACACAGGCAACACAGTCAGGAAGCTGACACACAGGCAACACAGTCAGAAATCTGGCACACAGAAAACACAGTCAGAAAGCTGGCACACAGGCAACACAGACAGGAAGCTGGCACCCAGACATGGAGCTGTCAGGAAACTCTTACCACAGACAACACAGTCAGGAAACTGGCACCCAGACAACTCAATCGGGAAACTGGCACAAAGACAACAAAGTCAGGAAACTGGCACACAGACAACACAGTCATGAAACTGGCACCCAGACAAAACATTAAGGAAACTGGCACACAGACAACAGAGTCAGGAAACTGGCACACAGATAACACAGTCACGAATCTGGTACACAGACAACACGTTCAGGAATCTGGCACACAGACAACACAGTCATGTATCTGGCACACAGACAACAAGGTCAGGAATCTGGCACACAGACAGCAGTCAGGAATCAGGCACACAGGCAACACAGTCAGGAAGCTGGCACACAGACAACACAGTCAGGAAGCTGGCACACAGGCAACACAGTCAGGAAGCTGCGACACAGACAACACAGTCAGGAAGCTGGCAGCAGACAACAGAGTCAGGAAGCTGGCACAAAGACAACAACGTCAGGAACCTGGCACACAGACAACACAGTCAGGAAGCTGGCACACAGACAACACAGTCAGGATGCTGGCACACAGACAACACAGTCAGGAAGCTGGCACACAGACAACACACTCCGGAAGTTGGCAACCAGGCAACACAGTCAGGAAGCTGGCTCATAGGCAACACAGTCAGGAAGCTGGCACACAGGAAACACAGTCAGGAAGCTGGCACACAGGCAACACTGTCAGGAAGCTGACACACAGAAAACACAGTCAGAAAGCAGGCACACAGGCAACACAGTCAGGAAGCTGGCACACAGGCAACACAGTCAGGAAGCTCGCACACAGGCAACACATTCTGGAAGCTGGCACACAGGCAACACAGTCAGGAAGCTGGCACACAGGCAACACAGTCAGGAAGCTGTCACACAGGAAATACAGTCAGGAAGCTGTCACACAGGCAACACAGACAGGACGCCGGCTCAAAGGCAACACAGACAGGAGAAAGGCACGAAGTCAACAGTCAGGCACTGGCAACCTGACAACACAGTCAGGAAGCTGGCACCCAGACAACACTGTCAGTACTATGTCACAAAGAGAACACAGTCAGGAATCTGGCACACAGACAGCACATTCAGGAATCTGGCACACAGACAACACAGTCAGGAATCTGGCACACAGACAACATAGTCAGGAAACTGAATACTGGCACAAAGACAACACAGTCAGGAAGCTGGCACACAGACAACAGTCAGGAAGCTGGCACACAAGCAACACAATCAGGAAGCTGGCAGACAGGCAACACAGTCAGGAAGCTGGCACACAGACAACACAGTCAGGAAGCTGGCACACAGACAACACAGTCAGGAGAAAGACACGAAGTCAACAGTCAGGCACTGCCAACCTGACAACACAGTCAGGAGACTGGCACCCAGACAACACTGTCAGTAGTCTCACACAAAGAGAACACAGTCAGGAATCTGGCACAGAGACAGCACATTCAGGACTCTGGCACACAGACAACACAGTCAGGAAACTGCCAACAGGCACAAAGACAACACAGTCAGGAAGCTGGCACACAGACAACCGTCAGGAAGCTGGCACACAAGCAACACAATCAGGAAGCTGGCACACAGGCAACACAGTCAGTAAGCTGGCACACAGGCAACACAGTCAGGAAGCTGGCAGACAGGCAACACAGTCAGGAAGCTGGCACACAGGCAACATAGTCAGGAAACTGACACACAGGCAACACAGTCAGGAAACTGGCACACAGGCAACACAGTCAGGAAGCTGGCACACAGACAACACAGTCAGGAAGCTGACACACAGGCAACACATTCCGGAAGCTGGCACACAGGCAACACAGTCAGGAGGCTGGCACACAGGCAACACAGTCAGGAGGCTGGCACACAGGCAATACAGTCAGGAACCTGGCACACAGGCAACACAGTCAGGAAGCTGGCACACAGACAACACAGTCAGGAAGCTGGCAGCAGACAACAGAGTCAGGAAGCTGGCACACAGACAACACAGTCAGGAAGCTGGCACACAGACAACACAGTCAGGAACCTGGCACACAGACAACACAGTCAGGAAGCTGGCACACAGGCAACACAGTCAGGAAGCTGGCACACAGGAAATACAGTCAGGAAGCTGGCACACAGGCAACACAGACAGGAAGCTGGCACACAGGCAACTAAGTCAGGAATCTGGCACACAGACAACACAGTCAGGAAGCTGGCACACAGACAACAGAGTCAGGAAGCTGGCAGCAGACAACAGAGTCAGCAGGCTGGCACACAGACAACACAGTCAGGAACCTGGCACACAGACAACACAGTCAGGAAGCTGGCACACATACAACACAGTCAGGAAGCTGGCACACAGACAACACACTCTGGAAGTTGGCAACCAGGCAATACAGTCAGGAAGCTGGCTCACAGGCAACACAGTCAGGAAGCTGGCACACAGGAAACACAGTTAGTAAGCTGGCACACAGGCAACACAGTCAGGAAGCTGACACACAGGCAACACAGTCAGAAAGCTGGCACACAGAAAACACAGTCAGAAAGCTGGCACACAGTCAACACAGTCAGGAGGCTGGCACACAGGCAACACATTCAGGAAGCTGGCACACAGGCAACACAGTCAGGAAGCTGGCACACAGGCAACACAGTCAGGAAGCTGGCACACAGGAAATACAGTCAGGAAGCTGGCACACAGGCAACACAGACAGGACGCCGGCTCAAAGGCAAAACAGACAGGAAAATGGCACACAAGGATCACAGTCAGGAAACTGGCACCCAGACAACACAATCAGGAAACTGGCACACAGAAAACACAGTCAGGAGAAAGGCACGAAGTCAACAGTCAGGCACTGGCAACCTGACAACACAGTCAGGAGACTGGCACCCAGACAACACTGTCAGTAGTCTGTCACAAAGAGAACACAGTCAGGAATCTGGAACACAGACAGCACATTCAGGAATCTGGCACACAGACAACACAGTCAGGAATCTGGCACACAGACAACATAGTCAGGAAACTGAATACTGGCACAAAGACAACACAGTCAGGAAGCTGGCACACAGACAACAGTCAGGAAGCTGGCACACAAGCAACACAATCAGGAAGCTGGCACACAGGCAACACAGTCAGGAAGCTGGCACACAGACAACACAGTCAGGAAGCTGGCACACAGACAACACAGTCAGGAGAAAGACACGAACTCAACAGTCAGGCACTGCCAACCTGACAACACAGTCAGGAGACTGGCACCCAGACAACACTGTCAGTAGTCTCACACAAAGAGAACACAGTCAGGAATCTGGCACAGAGACAGCACATTCAGGACTCTGGCACACAGACAACACAGTCAGGAAACTGACAACTGGCACAAAGACAACACAGTCAGGAAGCCGGCACACAGACAACCGTCAGGAAGCTGGCACACAAGCAACACAATCAGGAAGCTGGCACACAGGCAACACAGTCAGTAAGCTGGCACACAGGCAACACAGTCAGGAAGCTGGCAGACAGGCAACACAGTCAGGAAGCTGGCACACAGGCAACATAGTCAGGAAACTGACACACAGGCAACACAGTCAGGAAACTGGCACACAGGCAACACAGTCAGGAAGCTGGCACACAGACAACACAGTCAGGAAGCTGACACACAGGCAAGACATTCCGGAAGCTGGCACACAGGCAACACAGTCAGGAGGCTGGCACACAGGCAACACAGTCAGGAGGCTGGCACACAGGCAACACAGTCAGGAAGCTGCGACACAGACAACACAGTCAGGAAGCTGGCAGCAGACAACAGAGTCAGGAAGCTGGCACAAAGACAACAACGTCAGGAACCTGGCACACAGACAACACAGTCAGGAAGCTGGCACACAGACAACACAGTCAGGATGCTGGCACACAGACAACACAGTCAGGAAGCTGGCACACTGACAACACACTCCGGAAGTTGGCAACCAGGCAACACAGTCAGGAAGCTGGCTCACAGGCAACACAGACAGGAAGCTGGCACACAGGAAACACAGTCAGGAAGCTGGCACACAGGCAACACAGTCAGGAAGCTGACACACAGAAAACACAGTCAGAAAGCAGGCACACAGGCAACACAGTCAGGAAGCTGGCACACAGGCAACACAGTCAGGAGGCTGGCACACAGGCAACACATTCTGGAAGCTGGCACACAGGCAACACAGTCAGGAAGCTGGCACACAGGCAACACAGTCAGGAAGCTGGCACACAGGAAATACTGTCAGGAAGCTGTCACACAGGCAACACAGACAGGACGCCGGCTCAAAGGCAACACAGACAGGAAAATGGCACACAGGCAACACAGTCAGGAAACTGGCACCCAGACAACACAGTCAGGAAACTGGCACACAGACAAGACAGTCAGAAGAAAGGCACGAAGTCAACAGTCAGGCACTGGCAACCTGACAACACAGTCAGGAAGCTGGCACCCAGACAACACTGTCAGTACTATGTCACAAAGAGAACACAGACAGGAATCTGGCACACAGACAGCACATTCAGGAATCTGGCACACAGACAACACAGTCAGGAATCTGGCACACAGACAACATAGTCAGGAAACTGAATACTGGCACAAAGACAACACAGTCAGGAAGCTGGCACACAGACAACAGTCAGGAAGCTGGCACACAAGCAACACAATCAGGAAGCTGGCACACAGGCAACACAGTCAGGAAGCTGGCACACAGACAACACAGTCAGGAAGCTGGCACACAGACAACACAGTCAGGAGAAAGACACGAAGTCAACAGTCAGGCACTGCCAACCTGACAACACAGTCAGGAGACTGGCACCCAGACAACACTGTCAGTAGTCTCACACAAAGAGAACACAGTCAGGAATCTGGCACAGAGACAGCACATTCAGGACTCTGGCACACAGACAACACAGTCAGGAAACTGACAACTGGCACAAAGACAACACAGTCAGGAAGCTGGCACACAGACAACCGTCAGGAAGCTGGCACACAAGCAACACAATCTGGAAGCTGGCACACAGGCAACACAGTCAGTAAGCTGGCACACAGGCAACACAGTCAGGAAGCTGGCAGACAGGCAACACAGTCAGGAAGCTGGCACACAGGCAACATAGTCAGGAAACTGACACACAGGCAACACAGTCAGGAAACTGGCACACAGGCAACACAGTCAGGAAGCTGGCACACAGACAACACAGTCAGGAAGCTGACACACAGGCAACACATTCCGGAAGCTGGCACACAGGCAACACAGTCAGGAGGCTGGCACACAGGCAACACAGTCAGGAGGCTGGCACACAGGCAATACAGTCAGGAATCTGGCACACAGGCAACACAGTCAGGAAGCTGGCACACAGACAACACAGTCAGGAAGCTGGCAGCAGACAACAGAGTCAGGAAGCTGGCACACAGACAACACAGTCAGGAAGCTGGCACACAGACAACACAGTCAGGAACCTGGCACACAGACAACACAGTCAGGAAGCTGGCACACAGGCAACACAGTCAGGAAGCTGGCACACAGGAAATACAGTCAGGAAGCTGGCACACAGGCAACACAGACAGGAAGCTGGCACACAGGCAACAAAGTCAGGAATCTGACACACAGACAACACAGTCAGGAAGCTGGCACACAGACAACAGAGTCAGGAAGCTGGCAGCAGACAACAGAGTCAGCAGGCTGGCACACAGACAACACAGTCAGGAACCTGGCACACAGACAACACAGTCAGGAAGCTGGCACACATACAACACAGTCAGGAAGCTGGCACACAGACAACACACTCCGGAAGTTGGCAACCAGGCAATACAGTCAGGAAGCTGGCTCACAGGCAACACAGTCAGGAAGCTCGCACACAGGAAACACAGTTAGTAAGCTGGCACACAGGCAACACAGTCAGGAAGCTGACACACAGGCAACACAGTCAGAAAGCTGGCACACAGAAAACACAGTCAGAAAGCTGGCACACAGGCAACACAGTCAGGAGGCTGGCACACAGGCAACACATTCAGGAAGCTGGCACACAGGCAACACAGTCAGGAAGCTGGCACACAGGCAACACAGTCAGGAAGCTGGCACACAGGAAATACAGTCAGGAAGCTGGCACACAGGCAACACAGACAGGACGCCGGCTCAAAGGCAAAACAGACAGGAAAATGGCACACAAGGATCACAGTCAGGAAACTGGCACCCAGACAACACAATCAGGAAACTGGCACACAGAAAACACAGTCAGGAGAAAGGCACGAAGTCAACAGTCAGGCACTGGCAACCTGACAACACAGTCAGGAGACTGGCACCCAGACAACACTGTCAGTAGTCTGTCACAAAGAGAACACAGTCAGGAATCTGGCACACAGACAGCACATTCAGGAATCTGGCACACAGACAACACAGTCAGGAATCTGGCACACAGACAACATAGTCAGGAAACTGAATACTGGCACAAAGACAACACAGTCAGGAAGCTGGCACACAGACAACAGTCAGGAAGCTGGCACACAAGCAACACAATCAGGAAGCTGGCACACAGGCAACACAGTCAGGAAGCTGGCACACAGACAACACAGTCAGGAAGCTGGCACACAGACAACACAGTCAGGAGAAAGACACGAAGTCAACAGTCAGGCACTGCCAACCTGACAACACAGTCAGGAGATTGGCACCCAGACAACACTGTCAGTAGTCTCACACAAAGAGAACACAGTCAGGAATCTGGCACAGAGACAGCACATTCAGGACTCTGGCACACAGACAACACAGTCAGGAAACTGACAACTGGCACAAAGACAACACAGTCAGGAAGCCGGCACACAGACAACCGTCAGGAAGCTGGCACACAAGCAACACAATCAGGAAGCTGGCACACAGGCAACACAGTCAGTAAGCTGGCACACAGGCAACACAGTCAGGAAGCTGGCAGACAGGCAACACAGTCAGGAAGCTGGCACACAGGCAACATAGTCAGGAAACTGACACACAGGCAACACAGTCAGGAAACTGGCACACAGGCAACACAGTCAGGAAGCTGGCACACAGACAACACAGTCAGGAAGCTGACACACAGGCAAGACATTCCGGAAGCTGGCACACAGGCAACACAGTCAGGAGGCTGGCACACAGGCAACACAGTCAGGAGGCTGGCACACAGGCAACACAGTCAGGAAGCTGCGACACAGACAACACAGTCAGGAAGCTGGCAGCAGACAACAGAGTCAGGAAGCTGGCACAAAGACAACAACGTCAGGAACCTGGCACACAGACAACACAGTCAGGAAGCTGGCACACAGACAACACAGTCAGGATGCTGGCACACAGGCAACACAGTCAGGAAGCTGGCAGACAGGCAACACAGTCAGGAAGCTGGCACACAGGCAACATAGTCAGGAAACTGACACACAGGCAACACAGTCAGGAAACTGGCACACAGGCAACACAGTCAGGAAGCTGGCACACAGACAACACAGTCAGGAAGCTGACACACAGGCAACACATTCCGGAAGCTGGCACACAGGCAACACAGTCAGGAGGCTGGCACACAGGCAACACAGTCAGGAGGCTGGCACACAGGCAATACAGTCAGGAATCTGGCACACAGGCAACACAGTCAGGAAGCTGGCACACAGACAACACAGTCAGGAAGCTGGCAGCAGACAACAGAGTCAGGAAGCTGGCACACAGACAACACAGTCAGGAAGCTGGCACACAGACAACACAGTCAGGAACCTGGCACACAGACAACACAGTCAGGAAGCTGGCACACAGGCAACACAGTCAGGAAGCTGGCACACAGGAAATACAGTCAGGAAGCTGGCACACAGGCAACACAGACAGGAAGCTGGCACACAGGCAACTAAGTCAGGAATCTGACACACAGACAACACAGTCAGGAAGCTGGCACACAGACAACAGAGTCAGGAAGCTGGCAGCAGACAACAGAGTCAGCAGGCTGGCACACAGACAACACAGTCAGGAACCTGGCACACAGACAACACAGTCAGGAAGCTGGCACACATACAACACAGTCAGGAAGCTGGCACACAGACAACACACTCCGGAAGTTGGCAACCAGGCAATACAGTCAGGAAGCTGGCTCACAGGCAACACAGTCAGGAAGCTGACACACAGGCAACACAGTCAGAAAGCTGGCACACAGAAAACACAGTCAGAAAGCTGGCACACAGGCAACACAGTCAGGAGGATGGCACACAGGCAACACATTCAGGAAGCTGGCAAACAGGCAACACAGTCAGGAAGCTGGCACACAGGCAACACAGTCAGGAAGCTGGCACACAGGAAATACAGTCAGGAAGCTGGCACACAGGCAACACAGACAGGACGCCGGCTCAAAGGCAAAACAGACAGGAAAATGGCACACAAGGATCACAGTCAGGAAACTGGCACCCAGACAACACAATCAGGAAACTGGCACACAGAAAACACAGTCAGGAGAAAGGCACGAAGTCAACAGTCAGGCACTGGCAACCTGACAACACAGTCAGGAGACTGGCACCCAGACAACACTGTCAGTAGTCTGTCACAAAGAGAACACAGTCAGGAATCTGGCACACAGACAGCACATTCAGGAATCTGGCACACAGACAACACAGTCAGGAATCTGGCACACAGACAACATAGTCAGGAAACTGAATACTGGCACAAAGACAACACAGTCAGGAAGCTGGCACACAGACAACAGTCAGGAAGCTGGCACACAAGCAACACAATCAGGAAGCTGGCACACAGGCAACACAGTCAGGAAGCTGGCACACAGACAACACAGTCAGGAAGCTGGCACACAGACAACACAGTCAGGAGAAAGACACGAAGTCAACAGTCAGGCACTGCCAACCTGACAACACAGTCAGGAGACTGGCACCCAGACAACACTGTCAGTAGTCTCACACAAAGAGAACACAGTCAGGAATCTGGCACAGAGACAGCACATTCAGGACTCTGGCACACAGACAACACAGTCAGGAAACTGACAACTGGCACAAAGACAACACAGTCAGGAAGCCGGCACACAGACAACCGTCAGGAAGCTGGCACACAAGCAACACAATCAGGAAGCTGGCACACAGGCAACACAGTCAGTAAGCTGGCACACAGGCAACACAGTCAGGAAGCTGGCAGACAGGCAACACAGTCAGGAAGCTGGCACACAGGCAACATAGTCAGGAAACTGACACACAGGCAACACAGTCAGGAAACTGGCACACAGGCAACACAGTCAGGAAGCTGGCACACAGACAACACAGTCAGGAAGCTGACACACAGGCAAGACATTCCGGAAGCTGGCACACAGGCAACACAGTCAGGAGGCTGGCACACAGGCAATACAGTCAGGAATCTGGCACACAGGCAACACAGTCAGGAAGCTGGCACACAGACAACACAGTCAGGAAGCTGGCAGCAGACAACAGAGTCAGGAAGCTGGCACACAGACAACACAGTCAGGAAGCTGGCACACAGACAACACAGTCAGGAACCTGGCGCACAGACAACACAGTCAGGAAGCTGGCACACAGGCAACAAAGTCAGGAAGCTGGCACACAGGAAATACAGTCAGGAAGCTGGCACACAGGCAACACAGACAGGAAGCTGGCACACAGGCAACTAAGTCAGGAATCTGGCACACAGACAACACAGTCAGGAAGCTGGCACACAGACAACAGAGTCAGGAAGCTGGCAGCAGACAACAGAGTCAGCAAGCTGGCACACAGACAACACAGTCAGGAACCTGGCACACAGACAACACAGTCAGGAAGCTGGCACACATACAACACAGTCAGGAAGCTGGCACACAGACAACACACTCCGGAAGTTGGCAACCTGGCAATACAGTCAGGAAGCTGGCTCACAGGCAACACAGTCAGGAAGCTGGCACACAGGAAACACAGTTAGTAAGCTGGCACACAGGCAACACAGTCAGGAAGCTGACACACAGGCAACACAGTCAGAAAGCTGGCACACAGAAAACACAGTCAGAAAGCTGGCACACAGGCAACACAGTCAGGAGGCTGGCACACAGGCAACACATTCAGGAAGCTGGCACACAGGCAACACAGTCAGGAAGCTGGCACACAGGCAACACAGTCAGGAAGCTGGCACACAGGAAATACAGTCAGGAAGCTGGCACACAGGCAACACAGACAGGACGCCGGCTCAAAGGTAAAACAGACAGGAAAATGGCACACAAGGATCACAGTCAGGAAACTGGCACCCAGACAACACAATCAGGAAACTGGCACACAGAACACACAGTCAGGAGAAAGGCACGAAGTCAACAGTCAGGCACTGGCAACCTGACAACACAGTCAGGAGACTGGCACCCAGACAACACTGTCAGTAGTCTGTCACAAAGAGAACACAGTCAGGAATCTGGCACACAGACAGCACATTCAGGAATCTGGCACACAGACAACACAGTCAGGAATCTGGCACACAGACAACATAGTCAGGAAACTGAATACTGGCACAAAGACAACACAGTCAGGAAGCTGGCACACAGACAACAGTCAGGAAGCTGGCACACAAGCAACACAATCAGGAAGCTGGCACACAGGCAACACAGTCAGGAAGCTGGCACACAGACAACAAAGTCAGGAAGCTGGCACACAGACAACACAGTCAGGAGAAAGACACGAAGTCAACAGTCAGGCACTGCCAACCTGACAACACAGTCAGGAGACTGGCACCCAGACAACACTGTCAGTAGTCTCACACAAAGAGAACACAGTCAGGAATCTGGCACAGAGACAGCACATTCAGGACTCTGGCACACAGACAACACAGTCAGGAAACTGACAACTGGCACAAAGACAACACAGTCAGGAAGCTGGCACACAGACAACCGTCAGGAAGCTGGCACACAAGCAACACAATCAGGAAGCTGGCACACAGGCAACACAGTCAGTAAGCTGGCACACAGGCAACACAGTCAGGAAGCTGGCAGACAGGCAACACAGTCAGGAAGCTGGCACACAGGCAACATAGTCAGGAAACTGACACACAGGCAACACAGTCAGGAAACTGGCACACAGGCAACACAGTCAGGAAGCTGGCACACAGATAACACAGTCAGGAAGCTGACACACAGGCAACACATTCCGGAAGCTGGCACACAGGCAACACAGTCAGGAGGCTGGCACACAGGCAACACAGTCAGGAGGCTGGCACACAGGCAACACAGTCAGGAATCTGGCACACAGGCAACACAGTCAGGAAGCTGGCACACAGACAACACAGTCAGGAAGCTGGCAGTAGACAACAGAGTCAGGAAGCTGGCACACAGACAACACAGTCAGGAAGCTGGCACACAGACAACACAGTCAGGAACCTGGCACACAGACAACACAGTCAGGAAGCTGGCACACAGGCAACACAGTCAGGAAGCTGGCACACAGGAAATACAGTCAGGAAGCTGGCACACAGGCAACACAGACAGGAAGCTGGCACACAGGCAACTAAGTCAGGAATCTGGCACACAGACAACACAGTCAGGAAGCTGGCACACAGACAACAGAGTCAGGAAGCTGGCAGCAGACAACAGAGTCAGCAAGCTGGCACACAGACAACACAGTCAGGAACCTGGCACACAGACAACACAGTCAGGAAGCTGGCACACATACAACACAGTCAGGAAGCTGGCACACAGACAACACAGTCCGGAAGTTGGCAACCAGGCAATACAGTCAGGAAGCTGGCTCACAGGCAACACAGTCAGGAAGCTGGCACACAGGAAACACAGTTAGTAAGCTGGCACACAGGCAATACAGTCAGGAAGCTGACACACAGGCAACACAGTCAGAAAGCTGGCACACAGAAAACACAGTCAGAAAGCTGGCACACAGGCAACACAGTCAGGAGGCTGGCACACAGGCAACACATTCAGGACGCTGGCACACAGGCAACACAGTCAGGAAGCTGGCACACAGGCAACACAGTCAGGAAGCTGGCACACAGGAAATACAGTCAGGAAGCTGGCACCCAGACAACACAATCAGGAAACTGGCATACAGAAAACACAGTCAGGAGAAAGGCACGAAGTCAACAGTCAGGCACTGGCAACCTGACAACACAGTCAGGAGACTGGCACCCAGGCAACACTGTCAGTAGTCTGTCACAAAGAGAACACAGTCAGGAATCTGGCACTAGGACAGCACATTCAGGAATCTGGCACACAGACAAGACAGTCAGGAAACTGACAACTGGCACAAAGACAACACAGTCAGGAAGCTGGCACACAGGCAACACAGACAGGAAGCTGGCACACAGGCAACACAGACAGGAAGCTGGCACACAGGCAACTAAGTCAGGAATCTGGCACACAGACAACACAGTCAGGAAGCTGGCACACAGACAACACAGTCAGGAATCTGGCACACAGACAACACAGTCAGGAAGCTGGCACACATACAACACAGTCAGGAAGCTGGCACACAGACAACACACTCCGGAAGTTGGCAACCAGGCAATACAGTCAGGAAGCTGGCTCACAGGCAACACAGTCAGGAAGCTGGCACACAGGAAACACAGTCAGTAAGCTGGCACACAGGCAACACAGTCAGGAAGCTGACACACAGGCAACACAGTCAGAAAGCTGGCACACAGAAAACACAGTCAGAAAGCTGGCACACAGGCAACACAGTCAGGAGGCTGGCACACAGGCAACACATTCAGGAAGCTGGCACACAGGCAACACAGTCAGGAAGCTGGCACACAGGCAACACAGTCAGGAAGCTGGCACACAGGAAATACAGTCAGGAAGCTGGCACACAGGCAACACAGACAGGACGCCGGCTCAAAGGTAACACAGACAGGAAAATGGCACACAGGCAACACAGTCAGGAAACTGGCACCCAGTCAACACAGTCAGGAAACTGGCACACCGAAAACACAGTCAGGAGAAAGGCACGAAGTCAACAGTCAGGCACTGGCAACCTGACAACACAGTTAGGAGACTGGCACCCAGACAACACTGTCAGTAGTCTGTCACAAAGAGAACACAGTCAGGAATCTGGCACACAGACAGCACATTCGGGAATCTGGCACACAGACAACACAGTCAGGAAACTGACAACTGGCACAAAGACAACACAGTCAGGAAGCTGGCACACAGACAACAGTCAGGAAGCTGGCACACAAGCAACACAATCAGGATGCTGACACACAGGCAACACAGTCAGGAAGATGGCACCCAGGCAACACAGACGGGAATCTGGCACACAGGCAACACAGTCAGGAAGCTGGCACACAGGCAACACAGTCAGGAAGCTGGCACACAGGCAACACAGACAGGAAGCTGGCACACAGGCAACACAGACAGGAAGCTGGCACACAGGCAACTAAGTCAGGAAGCTAGCATGCAGGCAACACGGTCAGGAAGCTGGCACCCAGACATGGAGCTGTCAGGAAACTCTTACCACAGACAACACAGTCAGGAAACTGGCACCCAGACAACTCAGTCGGGAAACTGGCACAAAGACAACACAGTCAGGAAACTGGCACACAGACAACACAGTCAGGAAACTGGCACCCAGACAAAACATTAAGGAAACTGGCACACAGACAACAGAGTCAGGAATCTGGCAAACAGATAACACAGTCACGAATCTGGAACACAGACAACACGTTCAGGAATCTGGCACACAGACAACACAGTCATGTATCTGGCACACAGACAACAAGGTCAGGAATCTGGCACACAGACAGCAGTCAGGAATCAGGCACACAGGCAACACAGTCAGGAAGCTGGCACACAGACAACACAGTCAGGAAGCTGGCACACAGACAACACAGTCAGGAAGCTGGCACACAGACAACACAGTCAGGAACCTGGCACACAGACAACACAGTCAGGAAGCTGGCACACAGGCAACACAGTCAGGAAGCTGGCACACAGGAAATACAGTCAGGAAGCTGGCACACAGGCAACACAGACAGGAAGCTGGCACACAGGCAACTAAGTCAGGAATCTGGCACACAGACAACACAGTCAGGAAGCTGGCACACAGACAACAGAGTCAGGAAGCTGGCAGCAGACAACAGAGTCAGCAAGCTGGCACACAGACAACACAGTCAGGAACCTGGCACACAGACAACACAGTCAGGAAGCTGGCACACATACAACACAGTCAGGAAGCTGGCACACAGACAACACAGTCCGGAAGTTGGCAACCAGGCAATACAGTCAGGAAGCTGGCTCACAGGCAACACAGTCAGGAAGCTGGCACACAGGAAACACAGTTAGTAAGCTGGCACACAGGCAACACAGTCAGGAAGCTGACACACAGGCAACACAGTCAGAAAGCTGGCACACAGAAAACACAGTCAGAAAGCTGGCACACAGGCAACACAGTCAGGAGGCTGGCACACAGGCAACACATTCAGGACGCTGGCACACAGGCAACACAGTCAGGAAGCTGGCACACAGGCAACACAGTCAGGAAGCTGGCACACAGGAAATACAGTCAGGAAGCTGGCACCCAGACAACACAATCAGGAAACTGGCATACAGAAAACACAGTCAGGAGAAAGGCACGAAGTCAACAGTCAGGCACTGGCAACCTGACAACACAGTCAGGAGACTGGCACCCAGGCAACACTGTCAGTAGTCTGTCACAAAGAGAACACAGTCAGGAATCTGGCACTAGGACAGCACATTCAGGAATCTGGCACACAGACAAGACAGTCAGGAAACTGACAACTGGCACAAAGACAACACAGTCAGGAAGCTGGCACACAGGCAACACAGACAGGAAGCTGGCACACAGGCAACACAGACAGGAAGCTGGCACACAGGCAACTAAGTCAGGAATCTGGCACACAGACAACACAGTCAGGAAGCTGGCACACAGACAACACAGTCAGGAATCTGGCACACAGACAACACAGTCAGGAAGCTGGCACACATACAACACAGTCAGGAAGCTGGCACACAGACAACACACTCCGGAAGTTGGCAACCAGGCAATACAGTCAGGAAGCTGGCTCACAGGCAACACAGTCAGGAAGCTGGCACACAGGAAACACAGTCAGTAAGCTGGCACACAGGCAACACAGTCAGGAAGCTGACACACAGGCAACACAGTCAGAAAGCTGGCACACAGAAAACACAGTCAGAAAGCTGGCACACAGGCAACACAGTCAGGAGGCTGGCACACAGGCAACACATTCAGGAAGCTGGCACACAGGCAACACAGTCAGGAAGCTGGCACACAGGCAACACAGTCAGGAAGCTGGCACACAGGAAATACAGTCAGGAAGCTGGCACACAGGCAACACAGACAGGACGCCGGCTCAAAGGTAACACAGACAGGAAAATGGCACACAGGCAACACAGTCAGGAAACTGGCACCCAGTCAACACAGTCAGGAAACTGGCACACCGAAAACACAGTCAGGAGAAAGGCACGAAGTCAACAGTCAGGCACTGGCAACCTGACAACACAGTTAGGAGACTGGCACCCAGACAACACTGTCAGTAGTCTGTCACAAAGAGAACACAGTCAGGAATCTGGCACACAGACAGCACATTCGGGAATCTGGCACACAGACAACACAGTCAGGAAACTGACAACTGGCACAAAGACAACACAGTCAGGAAGCTGGCACACAGACAACAGTCAGGAAGCTGGCACACAAGCAACACAATCAGGATGCTGACACACAGGCAACACAGTCAGGAAGATGGCACCCAGGCAACACAGACGGGAATCTGGCACACAGGCAACACAGTCAGGAAGCTGGCACACAGGCAACACAGTCAGGAAGCTGGCACACAGGCAACACAGACAGGAAGCTGGCACACAGGCAACACAGACAGGAAGCTGGCACACAGGCAACTAAGTCAGGAAGCTAGCATGCAGGCAACACGGTCAGGAAGCTGGCACCCAGACATGGAGCTGTCAGGAAACTCTTACCACAGACAACACAGTCAGGAAACTGGCACCCAGACAACTCAGTCGGGAAACTGGCACAAAGACAACACAGTCAGGAAACTGGCACACAGACAACACAGTCAGGAAACTGGCACCCAGACAAAACATTAAGGAAACTGGCACACAGACAACAGAGTCAGGAATCTGGCAAACAGATAACACAGTCACGAATCTGGAACACAGACAACACGTTCAGGAATCTGGCACACAGACAACACAGTCATGTATCTGGCACACAGACAACAAGGTCAGGAATCTGGCACACAGACAGCAGTCAGGAATCAGGCACACAGGCAACACAGTCAGGAAGCTGGCACACAGACAACACAGTCAGGAAGCTGGCACACAGACAACACAGTCAGGAAGCTGGCACACAGACAACACAGTCAGGAAGCTGGCAAACAGACAACACAGTCAGGAAGCTGCCACACAGACAACACAGTCAGGAAGCTGGCAGCAGACAACAGAGTCAGGAAGCTGGCACAAAGACAACAACGTCAGGAACCTGGCACACAGACAACACAGTCAGGAAGCTGGCACACAGACAACACACTCCGGAAGTTGGCAACCAGGCAACACAGTCAGGAAGCTGGCTCACAGGCAACACAGTCAGGAAGCTGGCACACAGGAAACACAGTCAGGATGCTGGCACACAGGCAACACAGTCAGGAAGCTGACACACTGGCAACATAGTCAGAAAGCTGGCACACAGAAAACACAGTCAGAAAGCTGGCACACAGGCAACACAATCAGGAAGATGGCACAAAGGCAACACAGACAGGAAGCTGGCACACAGGCAACACAGTCAGGAAGATGGCACACAGGCAACACAGTCAGGAAGCTGGCACACAGGCAACACAGTCAGGAAGCTGGCACACAGGAAATACAGTCAGGAAGCTGTCACACAGGCAACACAGACAGGAAGCTGGTACACAGGCAACTAAGTCAGGAATCTGGCACACAGACAACACAGTCAGGAAGCTGGCACACAGACAACACAGTCAGGAAGCTGGCAGCAGACAACAGAGTCAGGAAGCTGTCACACAGACAACACAGTCAGGAACCTGGCACACAGACAACACAGTCAGGAAGCTGGCACACATACAACACAGTCAGGAAGCTGGCACACAGACAACACACTCCGGAAGTTGGCAACCAGGCAATACAGTCAGGAAGCTGGCTCACAGGCAACACAGCCAGGAAGCTGGCACACAGGAAACACAGTCAGTAAGCTGGCACACAGACAACACAGTCAGGACGCTGACACACAGGCAACACAGTCAGAAAGCTGGCACACAGAAAACACAGTCAGAAAGCTGGCACACAGGCAACACAGTCAGGAGGCTGGCACACAGGCAACACATTCAGGAAGCTGGCACACAGGCAACACAGTCAGGAAGCTGGCACACAGGTAACACAGTCAGGAAGCTGGCACACAGGAAATACAGTCAGGAAGCTGGCACACAGACAACACACTCCGGAAGTTGGCAACCAGGCAATACAGTCAGGAAGCTGGCTCACAGGCAACACAGTCAGGAAGCTGGCACACAGGAAACACAGTCAGTAAGCTGGCACACAGGCAACACAGTCAGGAAGCTGACACACAGGCAACACAGTCAGAAAGCTGGCACACAGAAAACACAGTCAGAAAGCTGGCACACAGGCAACACAGTCAGGAGGCTGGCACACAGGCAACACATTCAGGAAGCTGGCACACAGGCAACACAGTCAGGAAGCTGGCACACAGGCAACACAGTCAGGAAGCTGGCACACAGGAAATACAGACAGGACGCCGGCTCAAAGGTAACACAGACAGGAAAATGGCACACAGGCAACACAGTCAGGAAACTGGCACCCAGTCAACACAGTCAGGAAACTGGCACACAGAAAACACAGTCAGGAGAAAGGCACGAAGTCAACAGTCAGGCACTGGCAACCTGACAACACAGTCAGGAGACTGGCACCCAGACAACACTGTCAGTAGTCTGTCACAAAGAGAACACAGTCAGGAATCTGGCACACAGACAGCACATTCAGGAATCTGGCACACAGACAACACAGTCAGGAAACTGACAACTGGCACAAAGACAACACAGTCAGGAAGCTGGCACACAGACAACAGTCAGGAAGCTGGCACACAAGCAACACAATCAGGATGCTGACACACAGGCAACACAGTCAGGAAGATGGCACCCAGGCAACACAGACAGGAATCTGGCACACAGGCAACACAGTCAGGAAGCTGGCACACAGGCAACACAGTCAGGAAGCTGGCACACAGGCAACACAGACAGGAAGCTGGCACACAGGCAACACAGACAGGAAGCTGTCACACAGGCAACTAAGTCAGGAAGCTAGCATGCAGGCAACACAGTCAGGAAGCTGGCACACAGACATGGAGCTGTCAGGAAACTCGGACCACAGACAACACAGTCAGGAAACTGGCACCCAGACAACTCAGTCGGGAAACTGGCACAAAGACAACACAGTCAGGAAACTGGCACACAGACAACACAGTCAGGAAACTGGCAGCCAGACAAAACATTAAGGAAACTGGCACACAGACAACAGAGTCAGGAAACTGGCAAACAGATAACACAGTCACGAATCTGGAACACAGACAACACGTTCAGGAATCTGGCACACCGACAACACAGTCATGTATCTGGCACACAAAAAACAAGGTCAGGAATCTGGCACACAGACAGCAGTCAGGAATCAGGCACACAGGCAACACAGTCAGGAAGCTGGCACACAGACAACACAGTCAGGAAGCTGGCACACAGACAACACAGTCAGGAAGCTGGCACACAGACAACACAGTCAGGAAGCTGGCAAACAGACAACACAGTCAGGAAGCTGCCACACAGACAACACAGTCAGGAAGCTGGCAGCAGACAACAGAGTCAGGAAGCTGGCACAAAGACAACAACGTCAGGAACCTGGCACACAGACAACACAGTCAGGAAGCTGGCACACAGACAACACAGTCAGGAAGCTGGCACACAGACAACACAGTCAGGAAGCTGGCAGCAGACAACAGAGTCAGGAAGCTGGCACACAGACAACACAGTCAGGAACCTGGCACACAGACAACACAGTCAGGAAGCTGGCACACATACAACACAGTCAGGAAGCTGGCACACAGACAACACACTCCGGAAGTTGGCAACCAGGCAATACAGTCAGGAAGCTGGCTCACAGGCAACACAGTCAGGAAGCTGGCACACAGGAAACACAGTCAGTAAGCTGGCACACAGACAACACATTCAGGACGCTGACACACAGGCAACACAGTCAGAAAGCTGGCACACAGAAAACACAGTCAGAAAGCTGGCACACAGGCAACACAGTCAGAAAGCTGGCACAGGCAACACAGTCAGAAAGCTGGCACACAGGCAACACAGTCAGGAAGCTGGCACACAGGCAACACAGACAGGAAGCTGGCACACAGGCAACACAGTCAGGAAGATGGCACACAGGCAACACAGTCAGGAAGCTGGCACACAGGCAACACAGTCAGGAAGCTGGCACACAGGAAATACAGTCAGGAAGCCGTCACACAGGCAACACAGACAGGAAGCTGGTACACAGGCAACTAAGTCAGGAATCTGGCACACAGACAACACAGTCAGGAAGCTGGCACACAGACAACACAGTCAGGAAGCTGGCAGCAGACAACAGAGTCAGGAAGCTGGCACACAGACAACACAGTCAGGAACCTGGCACACAGACAACACAGTCAGGAAGCTGGCACACATACAACACAGTCAGGAAGCTGGCACACAGACAACACACTCCGGAAGTTGGCAACCAGGCAATACAGTCAGGAAGCTGGCTCACAGGCAACACAGTCAGGAAGCTGGCACACAGGAAACACAGTCAGTAAGCTGGCACACAGACAACACAGTCAGGACGCTGACACACAGGCAACACAGTCAGAAAGCTGGCACACAGAAAACACAGTCAGAAAGCTGGCACACAGGCAACACAGTCAGGAGGCTGGCACACAGGCAACACATTCAGGAAGCTGGCACACAGGCAACACAGTCAGGAAGCTGGCACACAGGTAACACTGTCAGGAAGCTGGCACACAGGAAATACAGGCAGGAAGCTGGCACACAGACAACACACTCCGGAAGTTGGCAACCAGGCAATACAGTCAGGAAGCTGGCTCACAGGCAACACAGTCAAGGAAGCTGGCACACAGGAAACACAGTCAGTAAGCTGGCACACAGGCAACACAGTCAGGAAGCTGACACACAGGCAACACAGTCAGAAAGCTGGCACACAGAAAACACAGTCAGAAAGCTGGCACACAGGCAACACATTCAGGAGGCTGGCAGACAGGCAACACATTCAGGAAGCTGCCACACAGACAACACAGTCAGGAAGCTGGCAGCAGACAACAGAGTCAGGAAGCTGGCACAAAGACAACAACGTCAGGAACCTGGCACACAGACAACACAGTCAGGAAGCTGGCACACAGACAACACAGTCAGGAAGCTGGCACACAGACAACACAGTCAGGAAGCTGGCAGCAGACAACAGAGTCAGGAAGCTGGCACACAGACAACACAGTCAGGAACCTGGCACACAGACAACACAGTCAGGAAGCTGGCACACATACAACACAGTCAGGAAGCTGGCACACAGACAACACACTCCGGAAGTTGGCAACCAGGCAATACAGTCAGGAAGCTGGCTCACAGGCAACACAGTCAGGAAGCTGGCACACAGGAAACACAGTCAGTAAGCTGGCACACAGGCAACACAGTCAGGAAGCTGACACACAGGCAACACAGTCAGAAAGCTGGCACACAGAAAACACAGTCAGAAAGCTGGCACACAGGCAACACAGTCAGGAGGCTGGCACAAAGGCAACACATTCAGGAAGCTGGCACACAGGCAACACAGTCAGGAAGCTGGCACACAGGCAACACAGTCAGGAAGCTGGCACACAGGAAATACAGACAGGACGCCGGCTCAAAGGTAACACAGACAGGAAAATGGCACACAGGCAACACAGTCAGGAAACTGGCACCCAGTCAACACAGTCAGGAAACTGGCACACAGAAAACACAGTCAGGAGAAAGGCACGAAGTCAACAGTCAGGCACTGGCAACCTGACAACACAGTCAGGAGACTGGCACCCAGACAACACTGTCAGTAGTCTGTCACAAAGAGAACACAGTCAGGAATCTGGCACACAGACAGCACATTCAGGAATCTGGCACACAGACAACACAGTCAGGAAACTGACAACTGGCACAAAGACAACACAGTCAGGAAGCTGGCACACAGACAACAGTCAGGAAGCTGGCACACAAGCAACACAATCAGGATGCTGACACACAGGCAACACAGTCAGGAAGATGGCACCCAGGCAACACAGACAGGAATCTGTCACACAGGCAACACAGTCAGGAAGCTGGCACACAGGCAACACAGTCAGGAAGCTGGCACACAGGCAACACAGACAGGAAGCTGGCACACAGGCAACACAGACAGGAAGCTGTCACACAGGCAACTAAGTCAGGAAGCTAGCATGCAGGCAACACAGTCAGGAAGCTGGCACACAGACATGGAGCTGTCAGGAAACTCGGACCACAGACAACACAGTCAGGAAACTGGCACCCAGACAACTCAGTCGGGAAACTGGCACAAAGACAACACAGTCAGGAAACTGGCACACAGACAACACAGTCAGGAAACTGGCAGCCAGACAAAACATTAAGGAAACTGGCACACAGACAACAGAGTCAGGAAACTGGCAAACAGATAACACAGTCACGAATCTGGAACACAGACAACACGTTCAGGAATCTGGCACACCGACAACACAGTCATGTATCTGGCACACAAAAAACAAGGTCAGGAATCTGGCACACAGACAGCAGTCAGGAATCAGGCACACAGGCAACACAGTCAGGAAGCTGGCACACAGACAACACAGTCAGGAAGCTGGCACACAGACAACACAGTCAGGAAGCTGGCACACAGACAACACAGTCAGGAAGCTGGCAAACAGACAACACAGTCAGGAAGCTGCCACACAGACAACACAGTCAGGAAGCTGGCAGCAGACAACAGAGTCAGGAAGCTGGCACAAAGACAACAACGTCAGGAACCTGGCACACAGACAACACAGTCAGGAAGCTGGCACACAGACAACACAGTCAGGAAGCTGGCACACAGACAACACAGTCAGGAAGCTGGCAGCAGACAACAGAGTCAGGAAGCTGGCACACAGACAACACAGTCAGGAACCTGGCACACAGACAACACAGTCAGGAAGCTGGCACACATACAACACAGTCAGGAAGCTGGCACACAGACAACACACTCCGGAAGTTGGCAACCAGGCAATACAGTCAGGAAGCTGGCTCACAGGCAACACAGTCAGGAAGCTGGCACACAGGAAACACAGTCAGTAAGCTGGCACACAGACAACACATTCAGGACGCTGACACACAGGCAACACAGTCAGAAAGCTGGCACACAGAAAACACAGTCAGAAAGCTGGCACACAGGCAACACAGTCAGAAAGCTGGCACACAGGCAACACAGTCAGAAAGCTGGCTCACAGGCAACACAGTCAGGAAGCTGGCACACAGGCAACACAGACAGGAAGCTGGCACACAGGCAACACAGTCAGGAAGATGGCACACAGGCAACACAGTCAGGAAGCTGGCACACAGGCAACACAGTCAGGAAGCTGGCACACAGGAAATACAGTCAGGAAGCCGTCACACAGGCAACACAGACAGGAAGCTGGTACACAGGCAACTAAGTCAGGAATCTGGCACACAGACAACACAGTCAGGAAGCTGGCACACAGACAACACAGTCAGGAAGCTGGCAGCAGACAACAGAGTCAGGAAGCTGGCACACAGACAACACAGTCAGGAACCTGGCACACAGACAACACAGTCAGGAAGCTGGCACACATACAACACAGTCAGGAAGCTGGCACACAGACAACACACTCCGGAAGTTGGCAACCAGGCAATACAGTCAGGAAGCTGGCTCACAGGCAACACAGTCAGGAAGCTGGCACACAGGAAACACAGTCAGTAAGCTGGCACACAGACAACACAGTCAGGACGCTGACACACAGGCAACACAGTCAGAAAGCTGGCACACAGAAAACACAGTCAGAAAGCTGGCACACAGGCAACACAGTCAGGAGGCTGGCACACAGGCAACACATTCAGGAAGCTGGCACACAGGCAACACAGTCAGGAAGCTGGCACACAGGTAACACTGTCAGGAAGCTGGCACACAGGAAATACAGGCAGGAAGCTGGCACACAGACAACACACTCCGGAAGTTGGCAACCAGGCAATACAGTCAGGAAGCTGGCTCACAGGCAACACAGTCAGGAAGCTGGCACACAGGAAACACAGTCAGTAAGCTGGCACACAGGCAACACAGTCAGGAAGCTGACACACAGGCAACGCAGTCAGAAAGCTGGCACACAGAAAACACAGTCAGAAAGCTGGCACACAGGCAACACATTCAGGAGGCTGGCACACAGGCAACACATTCAGGAAGCTGCCACACAGACAACACAGTCAGGAAGCTGGCAGCAGACAACAGAGTCAGGAAGCTGGCACAAAGACAACAACGTCAGGAACCTGGCACACAGACAACACAGTCAGGAAGCTGGCACACAGACAACACAGTCAGGAAGCTGGCACACAGACAACACAGTCAGGAAGCTGGCAGCAGACAACAGAGTCAGGAAGCTGGCACACAGACAACACAGTCAGGAACCTGGCACACAGACAACACAGTCAGGAAGCTGGCACACATACAACACAGTCAGGAAGCTGGCACACAGACAACACACTCCGGAAGTTGGCAACCAGGCAATACAGTCAGGAAGCTGGCTCACAGGCAACACAGTCAGGAAGCTGGCACACAGGAAACACAGTCAGTAAGCTGGCACACAGACAACACAGTCAGGACGCTGACACACAGGCAACACAGTCAGAAAGCTGGCACACAGAAAACACAGTCAGAAAGCTGGCACACAGGCAACACAGTCAGAAAGCTGGCACACAGGCAACACAGTCAGAAAGCTGGCACACAGGCAACACAGTCAGGAAGCTGGCACACAGGCAACACAGACAGGAAGCTGGCACACAGGCAACACAGTCAGGAAGATGGCACACAGGCAACACAGTCAGGAAGCTGGCACACAGGCAACACAGTCAGGAAGCTGGCACACAGGAAATACAGTCAGGAAGCTGTCACACAGGCAACACAGACAGGAAGCTGGTACACAAGCAACTAAGTCAGGAATCTGGCACACAGACAACACAGTCAGGAAGCTGGCACACAGACAACACAGTCAGGAAGCTGGCAGCATACAACAGAGTCAGGAAGCTGGCACACAGACAACACAGTCAGGAACCTGGCACACAGACAACACAGTCAGGAAGCTGGCACACATACAACACAGTCAGGAAGCTGGCACACAGACAACACACTCCGGAAGTTGGCAACCAGGCAATACAGTCAGGAAGCTGGCTCACAGGCAACACAGTCAGGAAGCTGGCACACAGGAAACACAGTCAGTAAGCTGGCACACAGGCAACACAGTCAGGACGCTGACACACAGGCAACACAGTCAGAAAGCTGGCACACAGAAAACACAGTCAGAAAGCGGGCACACAGGCAACACAGTCAGGAGGCTGGCACACAGGCAACACATTCAGGAAGCTGGCACACAGGCAACACAGTCAGGAAGCTGGCACACAGGTAACACAGTCAGGAAGCTGGCACACAGGAAATACAGTCAGGAAGCTGGCACACAGACAACACACTCCGGAAGTTGGCAACCAGGCAATACAGTCAGGAAGCTGGCTCACAGGCAACACAGTCAGGAAGCTGGCACACAGGAAACACAGTCAGTAAGCTGGCACACAGGCAACACAGTCAGGAAGCTGACACACAGGCAACACAGTCAGAAAGCTGGCACACAGAAAACACAGTCAGAAAGCTGGCACACAGGCAACACAGTCAGGAGGCTGGCACACAGGCAACACATTCAGGAAGCTGGCACACAGGCAACACAGTCAGGAAGCTGGCACACAGGCAACACAGTCAGGAAGCTGGCACACAGGAAATACTGTCAGGAAGCTGGCACACAGGCAACACAGACAGGACGCCGGCTCAAAGGTAACACAGACAGGAAAATGGCACACAGGCAACACAGTCAGGAAACTGGCACCCAGTCAACACAGTCAGGAAACTGGCACACAGAAAACACAGTCAGGAGAAAGGCACGAAGTCAACAGTCAGGCACTGGCAACCTGACAACACAGTCAGGAGACTGGCACCCAGACAACACTGTCAGTGGTCTGTCACAAAGAGAACACAGTCAGGAATCTGGCACACAGACAGCACATTCAGGAATCTGGCACACAGACAACACAGTCAGGAAACTGACAACTGGCACAAAGACAACACAGTCAGGAAGCTGGCACACAGACAACAGTCAGGAAGCTGGCACACAAGCAACACAATCAGGATGCTGACACACAGGCAACACAGTCAGGAAGATGGCACCCAGGCAACACAGACAGGAATCTGGCACACAGGCAACACAGTCAGGAAGCTGGCACACAGGCATCACAGTCAGGAAGCTGGCACACAGGCAACACAGACAGGAAGCTGGCACACAGGCAACACAGACAGGAAGCTGGCACACAGGCAACTAAGTCAGGAAGCTAGCATGCAGGCAACACAGTCAGGAAGCTGGCACACAGACATGGAGCTGTCAGGAAACTCGGACCACAGACAACACAGTCAGGAAACTGGCACCCAGACAACTAAGTCGGGAAACTGGCACAAAGACAACACAGTCAGGAAACTGGCACACAGACAACACAGTCAGGAAACTGGCAGCCAGACAAAACATTAAGGAAACTGGCACACAGACAACAGAGTCAGGAAACTGGCAAACAGATAACACAGTCACGAATCTGGAACACAGACAACACGTTCAGGAATCTGGCACACAGAAAACACAGTCATGTATCTGGCACACAAAAAACAAGGTCAGGAATCTGGCACACAGACAGCAGTCAGGAATCAGGCACACAGGCAACACAGTCAGGAAGCTGGCACACAGACAACACAGTCAGGAAGCTGGCACACAGACAACACAGTCAGGAAGCTGGCACACAGACAACACAGTCAGGAAGCTGGCAAACAGACAACACAGTCAGGAAGCTGCCACACAGACAACACAGTCAGGAAGCTGGCAGCAGACAACAGAGTCAGGAAGCTGGCACAAAGACAACAACGTCAGGAACCTGGCACACAGACAACACAGTCAGGAAGCTGGCACACAGACAACACAGTCAGGATGCTGGCACACAGAGAACACAGTCAGGAAGCTGGCACACAGACAACACACTCCGGAAGTTGGCAACCAGGCAACACAGTCAGGAAGCTGGCTCACAGGCAACACAGTCAGGAAGCTGGCACACAGAAAACACAGTCAGGAAGCTGGCACACAGGCAACACAGTCAGGAAGCTGACACACTGGCAACACAGTCAGAAAGCTGGCACACAGAAAACACAGTCAGAAAGCTGGCACACAGGCAACACAGTCAGGAAGCTGGCACACAGGCAACACAGTCAGGAAGCTGGCACACAGGCAACACAGTCAGGAAGCTGGCACACAGGCAACACAGTCAGGAAGCTGGCACACAGGAAATACAGTCAGGAAGCTGTCACACAGGCAACACAGACAGGAAGCTGGTACACAGGCAACTAAGTCAGGAATCTGGCACACAGACAACACAGTCAGGAAGCTGGCACACAGACAACACAGTCAGGAAGCTGGCAGCAGACAACAGAGTCATGAAGCTGGCACACAGACAACACAGTCAGGAACCTGGCACACAGACAACACAGTCAGGAAGCTGGCACACATACAACACAGTCAGGAAGCTGGCACACAGACAACACACTCCGGAAGTTGGCAACCAGGCAATACAGTCAGGAAGCTGGCTCACAGGCAACACAGTCAGGAAGCTGGCACACAGGAAACACAGTCAGTAAGCTGGCACACAGTCAACACAGTCAGGAAGCTGACACAAAGGCAACACAGTCAGAAAGCTGGCACACAGAAAACACAGTCAGAAAGCTGGCACACAGGCAACAAAATCAGGAGGCTGGCACACAAGCAACACATTCAGGAAGCTGGCACACAGGCAACACAGTCAGGAAGCTGGCACACAGGCAACACAGTCAGGAAGCTGGCACACAGGAAATACAGTCAGGAAGCTGGCACACAGACAACACTCTCCGGAAGTTGGCAACCAGGCAATACAGTCAGGAAGCTGGCTCACAGGCAACACAGTCAGGAAGCTGGCACAGAGGAAACACAGTCAGTAAGCTGGCACACAGACAACACAGTCAGGAAGCTGACACACAGGCAACACAGTCAGAAAGCTGGCACACAGAAAACACAGTCAGAAAGCTGGCACACAGGCAACACAGTCAGGAGGCTGGCACACAGGCAACACATTCAGGAAGCTGGCACACAGGCAACACAGTCAGGAAGCTGGCACACAGGCAACACAGTCAGGAAGCTGGCACACAGGAAATACAGTCAGGAAGCTGGCACACAGGCAATACAGACAGGACGCCGGCTCAAAGGTAACACAGACAGGAAAATGGCACACAGGCAACACAGTCAGGAAACTGGCACCCAGACAACACAGTCAGGAAACTGGCACACGGACAACACAGTCAGGAGAAAGGCACGAAGTCAACAGTCAGGCACTGGCAACCTGACAACACAGTCAGGAGACTGGCACCCAGACAACAGTCAGGAAGCTGGCACACAGACAACAGTCAGGAATCTGGCACACAAGCAACACATTCAGGAAGCTGGCACACAGGCAACACAGTCAGGAAGCTGGCACACAGGCAACACATTCAGGAAGCTGGCACACAGGCAACACAGTCAGGAGGCTGGCACACAGGCAACACAGTCAGGAGGCTGGCATACAGGCAACACAGTCAGGAATCTGGCACACAGACAGCACAGTCAAGAAGCTGGCACACAGACAACACAGTCAGGAAGCTGGCAGCAGACAACAGAGTCAGGAAGCTGGCACACAGACAACACAGTCAGGAGAAAGACACGAAGTCAACAGTCAGCGACTGGCAACCTGACAACACAGTCAGGAGACTGGCACCCAGACAACACTGTCATAAAGTCTCTCACAAAGAGAACACAGTCAGGAATCTGGCACAGAGACAGCACATTCAGGACTCTGGCACAAAGACAACACAGTCAGGAAGCTGGCACACAGACAACCGTCAGGAAGCTGGCACACAAGCAACACAATCAGGAAGCTGGCACACAGGCAGCACAGTCAGTAAGCTGGCACACAGGCAACACAGTCAGGAAGCTGGCAGACAGGCAACACAGTCAGGAAGCTGGCACACAGGCAACATAGTCAGGAAACTGGCACACAGGCAACACAGTCATGAAACTGGCACAAAGGCAACACATTCAGGAAGCTGGCACACAGGCAACACAGTCAGGAAGCTGGCACACAGGCAACACATTCAGGAAGCTGGCACACAGGCAACACAGTCAGGAGGCTGGCACACAGGCAACACAGTCAGGAGGCTGGCACACAGGCAACACAGTCAGGAATCTGTCACACAGACAGCACAGTCAGGAAGCTGGCACACAGACAACACAGTCAGGAAGCTGGCAGCAGACAACAGAGTCAGGAAGCTGGCACACAGACAACACAGTCAGGAACCTTGCACACAGACAACACAGTCAGGAAGCTGGCACACTGACAACACAGTCAGGAAGCTGGCACACAGACAGCACACTCCGGAAGTTGGCAACCAGGCAATACAGTCAGGAAGCTGGCTCACAGGCAACACAGTCAGGAAGCTGGCACACAGGAAACACAGTCAGTAAGCTGGCACACAGGCAACACAGTCAGAAAGCTGACACACAGGCAACACAGTCAGAAAGCTGGCACAAAGAAAACACAGTCAGAAAGCTGGCACACAGACAACACAGTCAGGAAGCTGGCACACAGACAACACAGTCAGGATGCTGGCACACAGACAACACAGTCAGGAAGCTGGCACACAGACAACACAGTCAGGAAGCTGGCACGCAGACAACACAGTCAGGAAGCTGGCACACAGACAACACACTCCAGAAGTTGGCAACCAGGCAACACAGTCAGGAAGCTGGCTCACAGGCAACACAGTCAGGAACCTGGCACACTGGCAACACAGACAGAAAGCTGGCACACAGAAAACACAGTCAGAAAGCTGGCACACAGGCAACACATTCAGGAAGCTGGCACACAGGCAACACAGTCAGGAAGCTGGCACACAGGCAACACAGTCAGGAAGCTGGCACACAGACAACACAGTCAGGAAGCTGGCACACAGACAACACAGTCAGGAAGTTGCCACACAGACAACACAGTCAGGAAGCTGGCAGCAGACAACACAGTCAGGAAGCTGGCACAAAGACAACAACGTCAGGAACCTGGCACACAGACAACACAGTCAGGAAGCTGGCACACAGACAACACAGTCAGGATGCTGGCACACAGACAACACAGTCAGGAAGCTGGCACACAGACAACACACTCCGGAATTTGGCAACCAGGCAACACAGTCAGGAAGCTGGCTCACAGGCAACACAGTCAGGAAGCTGGCACACATGAAACACAGTCAGGAAGCTGGCACACAGGCAACACAGTCAGGAAGCTGACACACTGGCAACACAGTCAGAAAGCTGGCACACAGAAAACACAGTCAGAAAGCTGGCACAAAGGCAACACAGTCAGGAAGCTGGCACACAGGCAACACAGTCAGGAAGCTGGCACACAGGCAACACAGTCAGGAAGCTGGCACACAGGCAATACAGTCAGGAAGCTGGCACACAGGCAACACAGTCAGGAAGCTGGTACACAGGAAATACAGTCAGGAAGCTGTCACACAGGCAACACAGACAGGACATCGTCTCAAAGGCAACACAGACAGGAATCTGGCACACAGGCAACACATCAGGAAACTGGCACCCAGACAACACAGTCAGGAAACTGGCACACAGACAACACAGTCAGAAGAAAGGCACGAAGTCAACAGTCAGGCACTGGCAACCTGACAACACAGTCAGGAAGCTGGCACCCAGACAACACTGTCAGTAGTCTGTCACAAAGAGAACACAGTCAGGAATCTGGCACACAGATAGCACATTCAGGAATCTGGCACACAGACAACACGGTCAGGATTCTGGCACACAGACAACATAGTCAGGAAACTGACAACTGGCACAAAGACAACACAGTCAGGAAGCTGGCACACAGGCAACAGTCAGGAAGCTTGCACACAAGCAACACAATCAGGAAGCTGGCACACAGGCAACACAGTCAGGAAGCTGGCACACAGACAACACAGTCAGGAAGCTGGCACACAGACAACACAGTCAGGAGAAAGACACGAAGTCAACAGTCAGGCACTGGGAACCTGACAACACAGTCAGGAGACTGGCACCCAGACAACACTGTCAGTAGTCTCTCACAAAGAGAACACAGTCAGGAATCTGGCACAGAGACAGCACATTCAGGACTCTGGCACAAAGACAACACAGTCAGGAAGCTGGCACACAGACAACCGTCAGGAAGCAGGCGCACAAGCAACACAATCAGGAAGCTGGCACACAGGCAACACAGTCAGTAAGCTGGCACACAGGCAACACAGTCAGGAAGCTGGCAGACAGGCAACACAGTCAGGAAGCTGGCACACAGGCAACATAGTCAGGAAACTGGCACACAGGCAACACAGTCAGGAAACTGGCACACAGGCAACACATTCAGGAAGCTGGCACACAGGCAACACAGTCAGGAAGCTGGCACACAGGCAACACATTCAGGAAGCTGGCACACAGGCAACACAGTCAGGAGGCTGGCACACAGGCAACACAGTCAGGAGGCTGGCATACAGGCAACACAGTCAGGAATCTGGCACACAGACAGCACAGTCAGGAAGCTGGCACACAGACAACACAGTCAGGAAGCTGGCAGCAGACAACAGAGTCAGGAAGCTGGCACACAGACAACACAGTCAGGAACCTGGCACACAGACAACACAGTCAGGAAGCTGGCACACAGACAACACAGTCAGGAAGCTGGCACACAGACAACACATCCGGAAGTTGGCAACCAGGCAATACATTCAGGAAGCTGGCTCACAGGCAACACAGTCAGGAAGCTGGCACACAGGAAACACAGTCAGGAAGCTGACACACAGGCAACACAGTCAGAAAGCTGGCACAAAGATAACACAGTCAGAAAGCTGGCACACAGACAACACAGTCAGAAAGCTGGCACACAGGCAACACAGTCCGGAAGCTGGCACACAGGCAACACAGTCAGGAAGCTGGCACACAGGCAACACAGTCAGGAAGCTGGCACACAGGCAATACAGTCAGGAAGCTGGCACACAGGCAACACAGTCAGGAAGCTGGCACACAGGCAATACAGTCAGGAAGCTAGCACACAGACAACACAGTCAGGAAGCTGGCACACAGACAACACAGTCAGGAAGCTGGCACACAGACAACACAGTCAGGAAGCTGCCACACAGACAACACAGTCAGGAAGCTGGCAGCAGACAACAGAGTCAGGAAGCTGGCAAAAAGACAACAACGTCAGGAACCTGGCACACAGACAACACAGTCAGGAAGCTGGCACACAGACAACACAGTCAGGAAGCTGGCACACAGACAACACACTCCGGAAGTTGGCAACCAGGCAACACAGTCAGGAAGCTGGCTCACAGGCAACACAGTCAGGAAGCTGGCACACAGGAAACACAGTCAGGAAGCTGGCACACAGGCAACAGAGTCAGGAAGCTGACACACTGGCAACACAGTCAGAAAGCTGGCACAGAGAAAACACAGTCAGAAAGCTGGCACACAGGCAACACAGTCAGGAAGCTGGCACACAGGCAACACAGTCAGGAAGCTGGCACACAGGCAACACAGTCAGGAAGCTGGCACACAGGCAACACAGTCAGGAAGCTGGCACACAGACAACACAGTCAGGAAGCTGGCACACAGACAACACAGTCAGGAAGCTGCCACACAGACAACACAGTCAGGAAGCTGGCAGCAGACAACGGTGTCAGGAAGCTGGCACAAAGACAACAACGTCAGGAACCTGGCACACAGACAACACAGTCAGGAAGCTGGCACACAGAGAACACAGTCAGGATGCTGGCACACAGACAACACAGTCAGGAAGCTGGCACACAGACAAAACACTCCGGAAGTTGGCAACCAGGCAACACAGTCAGGAATCTGGCACACAGACAGCACACTCCGGAAGTTGGCAACCAGGCAACACAGTCAGGAAGCTGGCAGCAGACAACAGAGTCAGGAAGCTGGCACAAAGACAACAACGTCAGGAACCTGGCACACAGACAACACAGTCAGGAAGCTGGCACACAGACAACACAGTCAGGATGCTGGCACACAGAAAACACAGTCAGGAAGCTGGCACAGAGACAACACACTCCGGAAGTTGGCAACCAGGCAACACAGTCAGGAAGCTGGCACACAGACAACACACTCCAGAAGTTGGCAACCAGGCAACACAGTCAGGAGGCTGGCTCACAGGCAACACAGTCAGGAAGCTGGCACACAGGAAACACAGTCAGGAAGCTGGCACACAGGCAACACAGTCAGGAAGCTGACACACTGGCAACACAGTCAGAAAGCTGGCACACAGAAAACACAGTCAGAAAGCTGGCACACAGGCAACACAGTCAGGAGGCTGGCACACAGGCTACACAGTCAGGAAGCTGGCACACAGGCAACACAGTCAGGAAGGTGGCACACCGACAACACAGTCAGGAAGCTGGCACACAGACAACACAGTCAGGAAGCTGGCACACAGACAACACAGTCAGGAAGTTGCCACACAGACAACACAGTCAGGAACCTGGCAGCAGACAACACAGTCAGGAAGCTGGCACAAAGACAACACAGTCAGGAACCTGGCACACAGACAACACAGTCAGGAAGCTGGCACACAGGCAACACAGTCAGGATGCTGGCACACAGACAACACAGTCAGGAAGCTGGCACACAGACAACACACTCCGGAAGTTGGCAACCAGGCAACACAGTCAGGAAGCTGGCTCACAGGCAACACAGTCAGGAAGCTGGCACACAGGAAACACAGTCAGGAAGCTGGCACACAGGCAACACAGTCAGGAAGCTGACACACTGGCAACACAGTCAGAAAGCTGGCACACAGAAAACACAGTCAGAAAGCTGGCACACAGGCAACACATTCAGGAAGCTGGCACACAGGCAACACAGTCAGGAAGCTGGCACACAGGCAACAGAGTCAGGAAGCTGGCACACAGGCAGTACAGTCAGGAAGCTGGCACACAGGCAACACAGTCAGGAAGCTGGCACACAGGAAATACAGTCAGGAAGCTGTCACACAGGCAACACAGACAGGACACCGGCTCAAAGGCAACACAGACAGGAATCTGGCACAGAGGCAACACAGTCAGGAAACTGGCACCCAGACAACACAGTCAGGAAACTGGCACACAGACAACACAGTCAGAAGAAAGGCACGAAGTCAACAGTCAGGCACTGGCAACCTGTCAACACAGTCAGGAATCTGGCACCCAGACAACACTGTCAGTAGTCTGTCACAAAGAGAACACAGTCAGGAATCTGGCAGACAGACAGCACATTCAGAAATCTGGCACACAGACGAAACAGTCAGCATTCTGGCACACAGACAACATAGTCAGGAAACTGACAACTGGCACAAAGACAACACAGTCAGGAAGCTGGCACATAGACAAAAGTCAGGAAGCTGGCACACAGGCAACACAATCAGGAAGCTGGCACACAGGCAACACAGTCAGGAAGCTGGCACACAGACAACACAGTCAGGAAGCTGGCACACAGACAACACAGTCAGGAGAAAGACACGAAGTCAACAGTCAGGCACTGGCAACCTGACAACACAGTCAGGAGACTGGCACCCAGACAACACTGTCAGTAGTCTCTCACAAAGAGAACACAGTCAGGAACCTGGCACACAGGCAACACAGTCAGGAAGCTGGCACACAGGCAACACATTCAGGAAGCTGGCACACAGGCAACACAGTCAGGAGTCTGGCACACAGGCAACACAGTCAGGAGGCTGGCACACAGGCAACACAGTCAGGAATCTGGCACACAGACAGCACAGTCAGGAAGCTGGCACACAGACAACACAGTCAGGAAGCTGGCAGCAGACAACAGAGTCAGGAACCTGGCACACAGACAACACAGTCAGGAACCTGGCACACAGACAACACAGTCAGGAAGCTGGCACACAGACAACACAGGCAGGAAGCTGGCACACAGACAACACACTCCGGAAGTTGGCAACCAGGCAACACAGTCAGGAAGCTGGCTCACCGGCAACACAGTCAGGAAGCTGGCACACAGGAAACACAGTCCGTAAGCTGGCACACAGGCCACACAGTCAGAAAGCTGGCACAAAGAAAACACAGTCAGAAAGCTGGCGCACAGACAACACAGTCAGGAAGCTGGCACACAGACAACACAGTCAGGATGCTGGCACACAGACAACACAGTCAGGAAGCTGGCACACAGACAACACACTCCGGAAGTTGGCAACCAGGCAACACAGTCAGGAAGCTGGCACACAGACAACACACTCCAGATGTTGGCAACCAGGCAACACAGTCAGGAAGCTGGCTCACAGGCAACACAGTCAGGAAGCTGGCACACTGGCAACACAGTCAGAAAGCTGGCACACAGAAACCACAGTCAGAAAGCTAGCACACAGGCAACACATTCAGGAAGCTGGCACACAGGCAACACAGTCAGGAAGCTGGCACACAGGCAAAACAGTCAGGAAGCTGGCTCACAGACAACACAGTCAGGAAGCTGGCACACAGACAACACAGTCAGGAAGTTGCCACACAGACAACACGGTCAGGAAGCTGGCAACCAGACAACACAGTCAGGAAACTGGCACGCAGACAACACAGTCAGAAGAAAGGCACGAAGTCAACAGTCAGGCACTGGCAACCTGACAACACAGTCAGGAAGCTGGCACCCAGACAACACTGTCAGTAATCTGTCACAAAGAGAACACAGTCAGGAATCTGGCACACAGACAGCACATTCAGAAATCTGGCACACAGACAACACAGTCAGGAATCTGGCACACAGACAACATAGTCAGGAAACTGACAACTGGCACAAAGACAACACAGTCAGGAAGCTGGCACACAGAAAACAGTCAGGAAGCTGGCACACAAGCAACACAATAAGGAAGCTGGCACACAGGCAACACAGTCAGGAAGCTGGCACACAGGCAGCACAGACAGGAAGCTGGCACACAGACAACACAGTCAGGAGAAAGACACGAAGTCAACAGTCAGGCACTGGCAACCTGACAACACAATCAGGAGACTGGCACCCAGACAACACTGCCAGTAGTCTCTCACAAAGAGAACACAGTCAGGAATCTGGCACACAGACAGCACATTCAGGACTCTGGCACACAAACAACTCAGTCAGGAAACTGAAAACTGGCACAAAGACAACACAGTCAGGAAGCTGGCACACAGACAACCGACAGAAAGCTGGCACACAAGCAACACAATCAGAAAGCTGGCACACAGGCAACACAGTCAGTAAGCTGGCACACAGGCAACACAGTCAGGAAGCTGGCAGACAGGCAACACAGTCAGGAAGCTGGCACACAGGCAACATAGTCAGGAATCTGGCACACAGGCAACACAGTCAGGAAACTGGCACACAGGCAACACAGTCAGGAAGCTGGCACAAAGGCAACACAGTCAGGAAGCTGGCACACAGGCAACACATTCAGGAAGCTGGCACACAGGCAACACAGTCAGGAGGCTGGCACACAGGCAGCACAGTCAGGAGGCTGGCACACAGGCAACACAGTCAGGAATCTGGCACACAGACAACACAGTCAGGAAGCTGGCACACAGACAACACAGTCAGGAAGCTGGCACACAGACAACACAGTCAGGAAGCTGGCACACAGACAACACAGTCAGGAACCTGGCACACAGACAACACAGTCACGAAGCTGGCACACAGACAACACAGTCAGGAAGCTGGCACACAGACAACACACTCCGGAAGTTGGCAACCAGGCAACACAGTCAGGAAGCTGGCTCACAGGCAACACAGTCAGGAAGCTGGCACACAGGAAACACAGTCATTAAGCTGGCACACAGGCAACACAGTCAGGAAGCTGACACACAGGCAACACAGTCAGAAAGCTGGCACACAGAAAACACAGTCAGAAAGCTGGCACACAGGCAACACAGTCAGGAGGCTGGCACACAGGCAACACAGTCAGGAAGCTGGCACACAGGCAACACAGTCAGGAAGCTGGCACACAGGCAACACAGTCAGGAAGCTGGCACACAGGAAATACAGTCAGGAAGCTGGCACACAGGCAACACAGACAGGACGCCGGCTCAAAGGTAACACAGACAGGAAAATGGCACACAAGCAACACAGTCAGGAAACTGGCAACCAGACAACACAGTCAGGAAACTGGCACACAGAAAACACACTCAGGAGAAAGGCACGAAGTCAACAGTCAGGCACTGGCAACCTGACAACACAGTCAGGAGACTGGCACCCAGACAGCACTGTCAGTAGTCTGTCACAAAGAGAACACAGTCAGGAATCTGGCACACAGACAGCACATTCAGGAATCTGGCACACAGCAACACAGTCAGGAAACTGACAACTGGCACAAAGACAACACAGTCAGGAAGCTGGCACACAGACAACAGTCAGGAAGCTGGCACACAAGCAACACAATCAGGAAGCTGACACACAGGCAACACAGTCAGGAAGATGGCACACAGGCAACACAGTCAGGAAGCTGGCACACAGGCAACACAGTCAGGAAGCTGGCACATAGGCAACACAGTCAGGAAACTTTCACACAGACAACACAGTCAGGAAACTGGCACACAGGCAACACAGTCAGGAAGCTGGCACACAGGCAACACAGTCAGGAAGCTGGCACACAGGCAACACAGTCAGGAAGCTGGCACACAGGCAACACAGCCAGGAGGCTGGCACACAGGCAACACAGTCAGGAGGCTGGCACACAGGCAACACAGTCAGGAAGCTGGCACACAGGCAACACAGTCAGGAAGCTTGCACAAAGGCTACGAAGTCAGGAAGCTGGCACACAGGCAACACAGACAGGAAGCTGGCACACAGGCAACACAGACAGGAAGCTGGCACACAGGCAACAAAGTCAGGAAGCTAGCATGCAGGCAACACAGTCAGGAAGCTGGCACCCAGACATAGAGCTTTCAGGAAACTCGTACCACAGACAACACAGTCGGGAAACTGGCACACAGACAACATAGTCTGGAATCTGGAAAACAGACAACACAGACGGGAATCTGGCACACAGGCAACACATTCGGTAATCTGGCACACAGACAACACAGTCATGTATCTGGCACACAGACAACAAGGTCAGGAATCTGGCACATCGACAGCAGTCAGGGATGAGGCACACAGACAACTCAGTCAGGAAGCTGGCACACAGACAACACAGTCCGGAAGCTGGCACACAGGCAACACAGTCAGGAAGCTGGATTCTGGCACACAGAGAACACAGTCGGGAATCAGCCACACAGACAACACAGTCGGGAATCCGGCAAACAGACAACACAGTCGGGAATCTGGCACACAGACAACACAGTCGGGAATCTGGAACACAGACAACGCAGTCGGGAATCTGGCACACAGGGAACACAGTCGGGAATCTGGCATGCAGGCAACACAGTCAGGAAGCTGGCACATGGGAAACACAGTCAGTAAGCTGGCACATAGGCAACACAGTCAGGAAGCTGGCATACAGGCAACACAGTCAAGAAGCTGGCACTCAGGCAACACACACAGGAAGCTGGCACACAGGCAACACAGTCTGAACGCTGGTACACAGACAACACAGACAGAAAGCTGGCACACAGGCAACAAAGTCTGGAAGCTGCCACACAGGCAACACAGTCAGGAAGCTGGCACACAGGCAACACAGTCAGGAAAATGGAATACAGGAAACACAGTCAGGAAGCTGGCACACAGAAAACAGAGTCAGGAAGCTGGCACACGGGCAACACAGACAGGAAGCCGGTACACAGGCAACACAGACAGGAAGCTGGCATACAGGCAACACCGTCAGGAAGCTGGCACACAGGCAATACAGTCAGGAAGCTGGCACACAGGCAACACACTCAAAGCTGGCACACAGGCAACACAGTCAGGAAACTGGCACACATGCAACACAGTCAGGAAACTGGCACACAGGAAACACAGTCAGGAAGCTGGCACACAGGCAACACAGTCAGCAAGCTGGCACACAGGCAACACAGTCAGGAAGATGGCAGACAGGCAACATCGTCAGGAAGCTGGCACACAGGCAACACCGTCAGGAAGCTGGCACACAGGCAACACAATCAGGAAGCTGGCACACAGGCAACACAGTCAGGAAGCTGGCAAACAGGCAATACAGTCAGGAAGCTGGCACACAGGCAACACACTCAAAGCTGGCACACAGGCAACACAGTCAGGAAACTGGCACACATGCAACACAGTCAGGAAACTGGCACACAGGAAACACAGTCAGGAAGCTGGCACACAGGCAACACAGTCAGCAAGCTGGCACACAGGCAACACAGTCAGGAAGATGGCAGACAGGCAACATCGTCAGGAAGCTGGCACACAGGCAACACCGTCAGGAAGCTGGCACACAGGCAACACAGTCAGGAAGCTGGCACACAGGCAACACAGTCAGGAAGCTGGCACACAGGCAACACAGTCAGGAAGCTGGCACACAGGCAACACAGTCAGGAAGCTGGCACACAGGCAACACAGTCAGGAAGCTGACACAATGGTAACACAGTCAGGAAGCTGGCACACAGGCTATGCTGTCAGAAAGCTGGGACACAGGCAACACAGTCAGGTAGCTGGAACACAGGCAACACAGTCAGGAAGCTGGCACACAGGCAACAAAGTCAGGAAGCTAGCACGCAGGCAACACAGTCAGGAAGCTGGCACCCAGACATAGAGCTGTCAGGAAACTCGTACCACAGACAACACAGTTGGGAAACTGGCACACAGACAACAAAGTCTGGAATCTGGAAAACAGACAACACAGTCGGGAATCTGGTGCACAGGCAACACAGTCGGGAATCTGGCACACAGGCAACACAGTCGGGAATCTGGGACACATGCAACACAGTCGGGAATATAGCACCCAGACAACACAGTCGGGAATCTGGCACCCAGACAACACAGTCGGGAATCTGGCACGCAGACAGCACAGTCAGGAGACTGGCACCCAGACAACACAGTCAGGAAACTAGCACCCAGACTACACAGTCAGGAAACTAGCACCCAGACAAGACAGTCAGTAAACTGGCACCCAGACTACACAGTCAGGAAACTGGCACCCAGACTACACAGTCAGGAACCTGGCACCCAGACTACACAGTCAGGAACCTGGCACCCAGACTACATGGTCAGGAAACTGGCACCCAGACTACACGGTCAGGAAACTGGCACCCAGACTACATGGTCAGGAAACTGGCATCCAGACAACACGGTCAGGAAACTGGCACCCAGACAACACAGTCAGGAAACTAGCCTCCCAGACAACACAGTCAGCAAACTGACACCGAGACACCACAGTCAGCAAATTGGCACACAGAAAACACAGTCAGCAAACTAGGACACAGGCGACACAGTCCGGAAAATGGCACACAGGCGACACAGTCGGAAATGGCACACAAGCGACACAGTGCGGAAAATGGCACACAAGCAACACAGTCCAGAAAATGGATCACAGGCAACACAGTCCGGAAATTGGCACAAAGGCGACACAGTCCGGAAAATGGCAATCAGGAGACACAGTCGGGAATCTGGCGCACAGACAGCGCGCAGTCGGGAATCTGGCGCACAGAGAGCCGCGCAGTCGGGAATCTGGCGCACAGGCAGCGCGCAGTCGGGAATCTGGCGCACAGACAGCGCGCAGTCAGGAATCTAGCGCACAGACAGCGCGCAGTCGGGAATCTGGCGCACAGCAGCGCAGAGTCGGGAATCTGGCGCACAGACAGCACGCAGTTGGGAATCTGGCGCACTGACAACGCGCAGTCGGGAATCTGGCGCACAGACAGCGCGCTGTCGGGAATCTGGCACACAGACAGCACGCTGTCGGGAATCTGGCACACAGACAGCACGCTGTCGGGAATCTTGCGCACAGAGAGTGTGAAGTCGGGAATTTGGTGCATAGACTGCGCACAGTCGGGAATCTGGCACACAGACAACACAGTCGGGAATCTGGCACACAGACAACACGGTCGAGAAACTGGCACACAGACAACACAGTCGGGAAACAGGCACACAGACTACACAGTCGGGAAAATGGCACACAGGCAACACAGTCAGGAAACTGGCACCCACACTACACAGTCAGGAAACTGGCATCCAGACAACACAGTCAGGAAACTGGCACCCAGACAACACAGTCAGCAAACTGACACCCAGACAACACAGTCAGCAAACTCGCACACAGAGAACACAGTCAGAAAACTGGCACACAGGCAACACAGTCAGGAAAATGGCACACAGGCGACACAGTCCGGAAAATGGCACACAGGCGACACAGTCCGGAAAATGACACACAGGCGACACAGTCCTAAATGGCACACAGGCGACACTGTCCGGAAATTGGCACACAGGCGACACAGTCCGGAAAATGTCAATCAGGAGACACAGTTGGGAATCTGCCGCAAAGACAGCGCGCAGTCGGGAATCCGGCGCACAGACAGCGCGCAGTCGGGAATCCGGTGCACAGACAGCGCGCAGTCGGGAATCCGGCACACAGACAGGGAGCAGTCGGGAATCCGGCGCACAGACAGCGCGCAGACAGGAATCCGGCAAACAGACAGAGTGCAGTCGGGAATCTGACGCACAAGGAGCACGCTGTCGGGATCTGGCGCACAGACAGCGTGCAGTCGGGAATCTGTGCACAGAAAGAGCACAGTCTGGAATCTGGCGCATAGACAACACAGTCGGGAATCTGGCACACAGACAACACACTCAGGATTCTGGCACACAGAGAACACAGTCGGGAATCAGCCACACAGACAACACAGTCGGGAATCCGGCAAACAGACAACACAGTCGGGAATCTGGCACACAGACAACACAGTCGGGAAACTGGCACACAGACAACACAGTCGGGAATCTGGCACACAGGGAACACAGTCGGGAATCTGGCACGCAGGCAACACAGTCAGGAAGCTGGCACACAGGAAACACAGTCAGTAAGCTGGCACACAGGCAGCACAGTCAGGAAGCTGGCATACAGGCAACACAGTCAAGAAGCTGGCACTCAGGCAACACAGACAGGAAGCTGGCACACAGGCAACACAGTCTGAAAGCTGGTACACAGACAACACAGACAGAAAGCTGGCACACAGGCAACAAAGTCTGGAAGCTGCCACACAGGCAACACAGTCAGGAAGCTGGCACACAGGCAACACAGTCAGGAAAATGGAATACAGGAAACACAGTCAGGAAGCTGGCACACAGAAAACAGAGTCAGGAAGCTGGCACACAGGCAACACAGACAGGAAGCCGGCACACAGGCAACACAGACAGGAAGCTGGCATACAGGCAACACCGTCAGGAACATGGCACACAGGCAATACAGTCAGTAAGCTGGCACACAGGCAACACAGTCAGGAAGCTGGCATACAGGCAACACAGTCAAGAAGCTGGCACTCAGGCAACACACACAGGAAGCTGGCACACAGGCAACACAGTCTGAAAGCTGGTACACAGACAACACAGACAGAAAGCTGGCACACAGGCAACAAAGTCTGGAAGCTGCCACACAGGCAACACAGTCAGGAAGCTGGCACACAGGCAACACAGTCAGAAAAATGGAATACAGGAAACACAGTCAGGAAGCTGGCACACAGAAAACAGAGTCAGGAAGCTAGCACACAGGCAACACAGACAGGAAGCCGGCACACAGGCAACACAGACAGGAAGCTGGCATACAGGCAAAACTGTCAGGAAGCTGGCACACAGGCAATACAGTCAGGAAGCTGGCACACAGGCAACACACTCAAAGCTGGCACACAGGCAACACAGTCAGGAAACTGGCACACAGGCAACACAGTCAGGAAACTGGCACACAGGAAACACAGTCAGGAAGCTGGCACACAGGCAACACAGTCAGCAAGCTGGCACACAGGCAACACAGTCAGGAAGATGGCAGACCGGCAACACCGTCAGGAAGATGGCACACAGGCAACACCGTCAGGTAGCTGGCACACAGGCAACACAGTCAGGAAGCTGGCACACAGGCAACACAGTCAGGAAGCTGGCACACAGGCAACACAGTCAGGAAGCTGGCACACAGGCAACACAGTCAGGAAGCAGTCACACAGGCAACACAATCAGGAAGCTGGCACACAGGCAACACAGTCAGGAGTCTGACACAATGGTAACACAGTCAGGAAGCTGGCACACAGGCTATGCTGTCAGAAAGCTGGCACACAGGCAACACAGTCAGGAAGATGGAACACAGGCAACACAGTCAGGAAGCTGGCACACAGGCAACAAAGTCAGGAAGCTAGCACGCAGGCAACACAGTCAGGAAGCTGGCACCCAGACATAGAGCTGTCAGGAAATTCGTACCACAGACAACACAGTCGGGAAACTGGCACACAGACAACAAAGTCTGGAATCTGGAAAACAGACAACACAGTCGGGAATCTGGTGCACAGGCAACACAGTCGGGAATCTGGCACACAGGCAACACAGTCGGGAATCTGGGACACATGCAACACAGTCGGGAATATAGCACCCAGACAACACAGTCGGGAATCTGGCACCCAGACAACACAGTCGGGAATCTGGCACGCAGACAGCACAGTCAGGAGACTGGCACCCAGACAACACAGTCAGGAAACTAGCACCCAGACAACACAGTCAGGAAACTAGCACCCAGACAACACAGTCAGTAAACTGGCACCCAGACTACACAGTCAGGAAACTGGCACCCAGACTACACAGTCAGGAACCTGGCACCCAGACTACACAGTCAGGAACCTGGCACCCAGACTACACGGTCAGGAAACTGGCACCCAGACTACACGGTCAGGAAACTGGCACCCAGACTACACGGTCAGGAAACTGGCATCCAGACAACACGGTCAGGAAACTGGCACCCAGACAACACAGTCAGGAAACTAGCCTCCCAGACAACACAGTCAGCAAACTAACACCGAGACAACACAGTCAGCAAATTGGCACACAGAAAACACAGTCAGCAAACTAGCACACAGGCGACACAGTCCGGAAAATGGCACACAGGCGACACAGTCCGGAAAATGGCACACAAGCGACACAGTCCGGAAAATGGCACACAAGCAACACAGTCCAGAAAATGGCACACAGGCGACACAGTCCGGAAATTGGCACACAGGCGACACAGTCGGGAAAATGGCAATCAGGAGACACAGTCGGGAATCTGGCGCACAGACAGCGCGCAGTCGGGAATCTGGTGCACAGAGAGCCGCGCCGTCGGGAATCTGGTGCACAGACAGCACGCAGTCAGGAATCTAGCGCACAGACAGCGCGCAGTCGGGAATCTGGCGCACAGCAGCGCAGAGTCGGGAATCTGGCGCACAGACAGCGCGCAGTTGGGAATCTGGCGCACAGACAGCGCGCTGTCGGGTATCTGGCACACAGACAGCGCGCTGTCGGGAATCTGGCACACAGACAGCACGCTGTCGGGAATCTTGCGCACAGAGAGTGCGAAGTCGGGAATTTGGTGCATAGACTGCGCACAGTCGGGAATCTGGCACACAGACAACACAGTCGGGAATCTGGCACACAGACAACACGGTCGAGAAACTGGCACACAGACAACACAGTAGGGAAACAGGCACACAGACAACACAGTCGGGAAACTGGCACACAGGCAACACAGTCAGGAAACTGGCACCCACACTACACAGTCAGGAAACTGGCATCCAGACAACACAGTCAGGAAACTGGCATCCAGACAACACAGTCAGGAAACTGGCACCCAGACAACACAGTCAGCAAACTGACACCCAGACAACACAGTCAGCAAACTGGCACACAGACAACACAGTCGGGAAACTGGCACACAGACAACACAGTCGGGAATCTGGCACACAGGGAACACAGTCGGGTTTCTGGCACGCAGGCAACACAGTCAGGAAGCTGGCACACAGGAAGCACAGTCAGTAAGCTGGCACACAGGCAACACAGTCAGGAGCTGGCATACAGGCAACACAGTCAAGAAGCTGGCACTCAGGCAACACACACAGGAAGCTGGCACACAGGCAACACAGTCTGAAAGCTGGTACACAGACAACACAGACAGAAAGCTGGCACACAGGCAACAAAGTCTGGAAGCTGCCACACAGGCAACACAGTCAGGAAGCTGGCACACAGGCAACACAGTCAGGAAAATGGAATACAGGAAACACAGTCAGGAAGCTGGCACACAGAAAACAGAGTCAGGAAGCTGGCACACAGGCAACACAGACAGGAAGCCGGCACACAGGCCATACAGACAGGAAGCTGGCATACAGGCAACACCGTCAGGAACATGGCACACAGGCAATACAGTCAGTAAGCTGGCACACAGGCAACACAGTCAGGAAGCTGGCATACAGGCAACACAGTCAAGAAGCTGGCACTCAGGCAACACACACAGGAAGCTGGCACACAGGCAACACAGTCTGAAAGCTGGTACACAGACAACACAGACAGAAAGCTGGCACACAGGCAACAAAGTCTGGAAGCTGCCACACAGTCAACACAGTCAGGAAGCTGGCACACAGGCAACACAGTCAGGAAAATGGAATACAGGAAACACAGTCAGGAAGCTGGCACACAGAAAACAGAGTCAGGAAGCTGGCACACAGGCAACACAGACAGGAAGCCGGCACACAGGCAACACAGACAGGAAGCTGGCATACAGGCAACACTGTCAGGAAGCTGGCACACAGGCAATACAGTCAGGAAGCTGGCACACAGGCAACACACTCAAAGCTGGCACACAGGCAACACAGTCAGGAAACTGGCACACAGGCAACACAGTCAGGACACTGGCACACAGGAAACACAGTCAGGAAGCTGGCACACAGGCAACACAGTCAGCAAGCTGGCACACAGACAACACAGTCAGGAAGATGGCAGACCGGCAACACCGTCAGGAAGATGGCACACAGGCAACACCGTCAGGAAGCTGGCACACAGGCAACACAGTCAGGAAGCTGGCACACAGGCAACACAGTCAGGAAGCTGGCACACAGGCAACACAGTCAGGAAGCTGGCACACAGGCAACACAGTCAGGAAGCTGTCACACAGGCAACACAATCAGGAAGCTGGCACACAGGCAACACAGTCAGGAGTCTGACACAATGGTAACACAGTCAGGAAGCTGGCACACAGGCTATGCTGTCAGAAAGCTGGCACACAGGCAACACAGTCAGGAAGATGGAACACAGGCAACACAGTCAGGAAGCTGGCACACAGGCAACAAAGTCAGGAAGCTAGCACGCAGGCAACACAGTCAGGAAGCTGGCACCCAGACATAGAGCTGTCAGGAAACTCGTACCACAGACAACACAGTCGGGAAACTGGCACACAGACAACAAAGTCTGGAATCTGGAAAACAGACAACACAGTCGGGAATCTGGCGCACAGGCAACACAGTCGGGAATCTGGCACACAGGCAACACAGTCGGGAATCTGGGACACATGCAACACAGTCGGGAATATAGCACCCAGACAACACAGTCGGGAATCTGGCACCCAGACAACACAGTCGGGAATCTGGCACGCAGACAGCACAGTCAGGAGACTGGCACCCAGACAACACAGTCAGGAAACTAGCACCCAGACAACACAGTCAGGAAACTAGCACCCAGACAACACAGTCAGTAAACTGGCACCCAGACTACACAGTCAGGAAACTGGCACCCAGACTACACAGTCAGGAACCTGGCACCCAGACTACACAGTCAGGAACCTGGCACCCAGACTACACGGTCAGGAAACTGGCACCCAGACTACACGGTCAGGAAACTGGCACCCAGACTACACGGTCAGGAAACTGGCATCCAGACAACACGGTCAGGAAACTGGCACCCAGACAACACAGTCAGGAAACTAGCCTCCCAGACAACACAGTCAGCAAACTAACACCGAGACAACACAGTCAGCAAACTGGCTCACAGAAAACACAGTCAGCAAACTAGCACACAGGCGACACAGTCCGGAAAATGGCACACAGGCGACACAGTCCGGAAAATGGCACACAAGCGACACAGTCCGGAAAATGGCACACAAGCAACACAGTCCAGAAAATGGCACACAGGCGACACAGTCCGGAAATTGGCACACAGGCGACACAGTCGGGAAAATGGCAATCAGGAGACACAGTCGGGAATCTGGCGGACAGACAGCGCGCAGTCGGGAATCTGGTGCACAGAGAGCCGCGCAGTCGGGAATCTGGTGCACAGACAGTGCGCAGTCAGGAATCTAGCGCACAGACAGCGCGCAGTCGGGAATCTGGCGCACAGCAGCGCAGAGTCGGGAATCTGGCGCACAGACAGCGCGCAGTTGGGAATCTGGCGCACAGACAGCGCGCTGTCGGGTATCTGGCACACAGACAGCGCGCTGTCGGGAATCTGGCACACAGACAGCACGCTGTCGGGAATCTTGCGCACAGAGAGTGCGAAGTCGGGAATTTGGTGCATAGACTGCGCACAGTCGGGAATCTGGCACACAGACAACACAGTCGGGAATCTGGCACACAGACAACACGGTCGAGAAACTGGCACACAGACAACACAGTAGGGAAACAGGCACACAGACAACACAGTCGGGAAACTGGCACACAGGCAACACAGTCAGGAAACTGGCACCCACACTACACAGTCAGGAAACTGGCATCCAGACAACACAGTCAGGAAACTGGCATCCAGACAACACAGTCAGGAAACTGGCACCCAGACAACACAGTCAGCAAACTGACACCCAGACAACACAGTCAGCAAACTGGCACACAGACAACACAGTCGGGAAACTGGCACACAGACAACACAGTCGGGAATCTGGCACACAGGGAACACAGTCGGGTTTCTGGCACGCAGGCAACACAGTCAGGAAGCTGGCACACAGGAAGCACAGTCAGTAAGCTGGCAGACAGGCAACACAGTCAGGAGCTGGCATACAGGCAACACAGTCAAGAAGCTGGCACTCAGGCAACACAGACAGGAAGCTGGCACACAGGCAACACAGTCTGAAAGCTGGTACACAGACAACACAGACAGAAAGCTGGCACACAGGCAACAAAGTCTGGAAGCTGCCACACAGGCAACACAGTCAGGAAGCTGGCACACAGGCAACACAGTCAGGAAAATGGAATACAGGAAACACAGTCAGGAAGCTGGCACACAGAAAACAGAGTCAGGAAGCTGGCACACAGGCAACACAGACAGGAAGCCGGCACACAGGCAACACAGACAGGAAGCTGGCATACAGGCAACACCGTCAGGAAGCTGGCACACAGGCAATACAGTCAGTAAGCTGGCACACAGGCAACACAGTCAGGAAGCTGGCATACAGGCAACACAGTCAAGAAGCTGGCACTCAGGCAACACACACAGGAAGCTGGCACACAGGCAACACAGTCTGAAAGCTGGTACACAGACAACACAGACAGAAAGCTGGCACACAGGCAACAAAGTCTGGAAGCTGCCACACAGGCAACACAGTCAGGAAGCTGGCACACAGGCAACACAGTCAGGAAAATGGAATACAGGAAACACAGTCAGGAAGCTGGCACACAGAAAACAGAGTCAGGAAGCTGGCACACAGGCAACACAGACAGGAAGCCGGCACACAGGCAACACAGACAGGACGCTGGCATACAGGCAACACCGTCAGGAAGCTGGCACACAGGCAATACAGTCAGGAAGCTGGCACACAGGCAACACACTCAAAGCTGGCACACAGGCAACACAGTCAGGAAACTGGCACACAGGCAACACAGTCAGGAAACTGGCACACAGGAAACACAGTCAGGAAGCTGGCACACAGGCAACACAGTCAGCAAGCTGGCACACAGGCAACACAGTCAGGAAGATGGCAGACCGGCAACACCGTCAGGAAGATGGCACACAGGCAACACCATCAGGAAGCTGGCACACAGGCAACACAGTCAGGAAGCTGGCACACAGGCAACACAGTCAGGAAGCTGGCACACAGGCAACACAGTCAGGAAGCTGGCACACAGGCAACACAGTCAGGAAGCTGTCACACAGGCAACACAGTCAGGAAGCTGGCACACAGGCAACACAGTCAGGAGTCTGACACAATGGTAACACAGTCAGGAAGCTGGCACACAGGCTATGCAGTCAGAAAGCTGGCACACAGGCAACACAGTCAGGAAGATGGAACACAGGCAACACAGTCAGGAAGCTGGCACACAGGCAACAAAGTCAGGAAGCTAGCACGCAGGCAACACAGTCAGGAAGCTGGCACCCAGACATAGAGCTGTCAGGAAACTCGTACCACAGGCAACACAGTCGGGAAACTGGCACACAGACAACAAAGTCTGGAATCTGGAAAACAGACAACACAGTCGGGAATCTGGCGCACAGGCAACACAGTCGGGAATCTGGCACACAGGCAACACAGTCGGGAATCTGGGACACATGCAACACAGTCGGGAATATAGCACCCAGACAACACAGTCGGGAATCTGGCACCCAGACAACACAGTCGGGAATCTGGCACGCAGACAGCACAGTCAGGAGACTGGCACCCAGACAACACAGTCAGGAAACTAGCACCCAGACAAAACAGTCAGGAAACTAGCACCCAGACAACACAGTCAGTAAACTGGCACCCAGACTACACAGTCAGGAAACTGGCACCCAGACTACACAGTCAGGAACCTGGCACCCAGACTACACAGTCAGGAACCTGGCACCCAGACTACACGGTCAGGAAACTGGCACCCAGACTACACAGTCAGGAAACTGGCACCCAGACTACACGGTCAGGAAACTGGCATCCAGACAACACGGTCAGGAAACTGGCACCCAGACAACACAGTCAGGAAACTAGCCTCCCAGACAACACAGTCAGCAAACTAACACCGAGACAACACAGTCAGCAAATTGGCACACAGAAAACACAGTCAGCAAACTAGCACACAGGCGACACAGTCCGGAAAATGGCACACAGGCGACACAGTCCGGAAAATGGCACACAAGCGACACAGTCCGGAAAATGGCACACAAGCAACACAGTCCAGAAAATGGCACACAGGCGACACAGTCCGGAAATTGGCACACAGGCGACACAGTCGGGAAAATGGCAATCAGGAGACACTGTCGGGAATCTGGCGCACAGACAGCGCGCAGTCGGGAATCTGGTGCACAGAGAGCCGCGCAGTCGGGAATCTGACGCACAGTCAGCGCGCAGTCAGGAATCTAGCGCACAGACAGTGCGCAGTCGGGAATCTGGCGCACAGCAGCGCAGAGTCGGGAATCTGGCGCACAGACAGCGCGCAGTTGGGAATCTGGCACACTGACAGCGCGCAGTCGGGAATCTGGCGCACAGACAGCGCGCTGTCGGGAATCTGGCACACAGACAGCGCGCTGTCGGGAATCTGGCACACAGACAGCACGCTGTTGGGAATCTTGCGCACAGAGAGTGCGAAGTCGGGAATTTGGTGCATAGACTGCGCACAATCGGGAATCTGGCACACAGACAACACAGTCGGGAATCTGGCACACAGACAACACGGTCGAGAAACTGGCACACAGACAACACAGTCGGGAAACAGGCACACAGACAACACAGTCGGGAAACTGTCACACAGGCAACACAGTCAGGAAACTGGCAGCCACACTACACAGTCAGGAAACTGGCATCCAGACAACACAGTCAGGAAACTGGCATCCAGACAACACAGTCAGGAAACTGGCACCCAGACAACACAGTCAGCAAACTGGCACACAGAAAACACAGTCAGAAAACTGGCACACAGGCAACACAGTCAGGAAAATGGCACACAGGCGACACAGTCCGGAAAATGGCACACAGGCGACACAGTCCGGAAAATGACACACAGGCGACAACAGTCCTAAATGACACACAGGCGACAATGTCCGGAAATTGGCACACAGGCGACACAGTCCGGAAAATGTCAATCAGGAGACACAGTCGGGAATCTGGCGCACAGACAGCGCGCAGTCGGGAATCCGGCGCACAGACAGCGCGCAGTCGGGAATCCGGTGCACAGACAGCGCGCAGTCGGGAATCCGGCGCACAGACAGCACGCAGATTGGAATCCGGCGCACAGACAGCGCGCAGACAGGAATCCGGCAAACAGACAGAGTGCAGTCGGGAATCTGACGCACAAGGAGCACGCAGTCGGGATCTGGTGCTCAGACAGCGTGCAGTCGGGAATCTGTGCACAGAAAGAGCACAGTCTGGAATCTGGCGCATAGACAACACAGTCGGGAATCTGGCACACAGACAACACACTCAGGATTCTGGCACACAGAGAACACAGTCGGGAATCAGCCACACAGACAACACAGTCAGGAATCCGGCAAACAGACAACACAGTCGGGAATCTGGCACACAGACAACACAGTCGGGAAACTGGCACACAGACAACACAGTCGGGAATCTGGCACACAGGGAACACAGTCGGGTTTCTGGCACGTAGGCAACACAGTCAGGAAGCTGGCACACAGGAAGCACAGTCAGTAAGCTGGCACACAGGCAACACAGTCAGGAGCTGGCATACAGGCAACACAGTCAAGAAGCTGGCACTCAGGCAACACAGACAGTAAACTAGCACACAGGCAACACAGTCTGAAAGCTGGTACACAGACAACACAGACAGAAAGCTGGCACACAGTCAACAAAGTCTGGAAGCCGGCACACAGGCAACACAGTCAGGAAGCTGGCACACAGGCAACACAGTCAGGAAAATGGAATACAGGAAACACAGTCAGGAAGCTGGCACACAGAAAACAGAGTCAGGAAGCTGGCACACAGGCGACACAGACAGGAAGCCGGCACACAGGCAACACAGACAGGAAGCTGGCATACAGGCAACACCGTCAGGAAGCTGGCACACAGGCAATACAGTCAGGAAGATGGCACACAGGCAACACACTCAAAGCTGGCACACAGGCAACACAGTCAGGAAACTGGCACACAGGCAACACAGTCAGGAAACTGGCACACAGGAAACACAGTCAGGAAGCTGGCACACAGGCAACACAGTCAGCAAGCTGGCACACAGGCAACACAGTCAGGAAGCTGGCACACAGGCAACACAGTCAGGAAGCTGTCACACAGGCAACACAGTCAGGAAGCTGGCACACAGGCAACACAGTCAGGAAGCTGACACAATGGTAACACAGTCAGGAAGCCGGCACACAGGCTATGCAGTCAGAAAGCTGCCACACAGGCAACACAGTCAGGAAGCTGGAACACAGGCAACACAGTCAGGAAGCTGGCACACAGGCAACAAAGTCAGGAAGCTAGCACGCAGGCAACACAGTCAGGAAGGTGGCAACTAGACATAGCGCTGTCAGGAAACTCGTACCACAGACAACACAGTCGGGAAACTGGCACACAGACAACAAAGACTGGAATCTGGAAAACAGACAAGACAGTCGGGAATCTGGTGCACAGGCAACACAGTCGGGAATCTGGCACACAGGCAACACAGTCGGGAATCTGGGACACATGCAACACAGTCGGGAATATAGTACCCAGACAACACAGTCAGGAGACTGGCTCCCAGACAACACAGTCAGGAAACTAGCACCCAGACAACACAGTCAGTAAACTGGCACCCAGACTACACAGTCAGGAAACTGGCACCCAGACTACACAGTCAGGAACCTGGCACCCAGACTACACAGTCAGGAACCTGGCACCCAGACTACACGGTCACGAAACTGGCACCCAGACTACACGGTCAGGAAACTGGCATCCAGACAACACAGTCAGCAAACTGACACCGAGACAACACAGTCAGCAAATTGGCACACAGAAAACACAGTCAGCAAACTAGCACACAGGCGACACAGTCCGGAAAATGGCACACAGGCGACACAGTCCGGAAAATGGCACACAAGCGACACAGTCCGGAAAATGGCACACAAGCAACACAGTCCAGAAAATGGCACACAGGCGACACAGTCCGGAAATTGGCACACAGGCGACACAGTCGGGAAAATGGCAATCAGGAGACACAGTCAGGAATCTGGCGCACAGACAGCGCGCAGTCGGGAATCCGGCGCACAGACAGCGCGCAGTCGGAAATCCGGTGCACAGACAGCGCGCAGATGGGAATCCGGGGCACAGACAGCGGGCAGACAGGAATCCGGCGAACAGACAGAGTGCAGTCGGGAATCTGACGCACAGACAGCGCGCAGTCGGGAATCTGGCGCACAGACAGCGCGCAGTCGGGAATCGGGTGCACAGAAAGCACGCAGTGGGGAATCTGGCGCAAAGACAGTGCGCAGTCGGGAATCTGGCGCACAGACAGCGCAAAGTCGGGAATCTGACGCACAGACAGCGCACAGTCGGGAATCTGGCACACAGACAACACAGTCATGTATCTGGCACACAGACAACAAGGTCAGGAATCTGGCACACAAACAGCAGTCAGGAATCAGGCACACAGACAACACAGTCAGGAAGCTGGCACACAGGCAACACAGTCAGGAAGCTGGCACACAGACAACACAGTCAGGAAGCAGGCACACAGACAACACAGTCAGGAGGCTGGCACACAGACAACACAGTCATGAAGCTGGCACACAGGCAACACAGTCAGGAAGCTGGCAGCAGACAACACAGTCAGGAAGCTGGCACACAGACAACACAGTCAGGAACCTGGCACACAGACAACACAGTCAGGAAGCTGGCACACAGACAACACAGTCAAGAAGCTGGCACACAGACAACACACTCCGGAGGTTGGCACACAGGCAACACAGTCAGGACGCTGGCTCACAGGCAACACAGTCAGGAAGCTGGCACACAGGAAACACAGTCAGTAAGCTGGCACACAGGCAACACAGTCAGGAAGCTGACACACAGGCAACACAGTCAGAAAGCTGGCACACAGAAAACACAGTCAGAATGCTGGCACACAGGCAACACAGTCAGGAAGCTGGCACACAGGCAACACAGTCAGGAAGATGGCACACAGGCAACACAGTCAGGAAACTAGCACCCAGACAACACAGTCTGGAAACTAGCACACAGACAACACAGTCAGGAGAAAGGCACGAAGTCAACAGTCAGGCACTGGCAACCTGACAACACAGTCAGGATACTGGCACCCAGACAACACTGTCAGTAGTCTGTCACAAAGAGAAAACAGTCAGGAATCTGGCACACAGACAGCACAGTCAGGAATCTGGCACACAGACAACACAGTCAGGAATCTGGCACACAGACAACACAGTCAGGAAACTGACAACTGGCACAAAGACAACACAGTCAGGAAGCTGGCACACAAACAACAGTCAGGAAGCTGGCACACAGGCAACACAATCAGCAAGCTGGCACACAGGCAACACAGTCAGGAAGCTGGCACACAGGCAACACAGTCAGGAAGCTGGCACACAGGCAACACAGTCAGGAAGCTGGCACACAGGCAACACAGTCAGGAAACTGGCACACAGGCAACACAGTCAGGAAGCTGGCACACAGGCAACACAGTCAGGAAGCTGGCACACAGGCAACACAGTCAGGAAGCTGGCACACAGGCAGCAAATTAAGGAAGCTGGCACACAGGCAACACAGTCAGGAGTCTGGCACACAGGCAACAAAGTCAGGAGGCTGGCACACAGGCAACACAGTCAGGAAGCTGGCACACAGGCAACACAGTCAGGAAGCTGGCACACAGGCAACACAGACAGGAAGCTGGCACACAGGCAACACAGACAGGAAGCTGGCAGACAGGCAACAAAGTCTGGAAGCTAGCATGCAGGCAACACAGTCAGGAAGCTGGCACCCAGACATAGAGCTGTCAGGAAACTCGTACCACAGACAACACAGTCGGGAAACTGGAACACAGGCAACACAGTCGGGAATCTGGCAGACAGGCAGCACAGTCGGGAATCTGGCACACAGGCAGCACAGTCGGGAATCTTCCACCTAGACAACACGGCCGAAATCTGGCACTCAGACAACACAGTCAGGAGACTGGCACCCAGACTACACAGTCAGGAAACTGGCACCCAGACTACACAGACAGGAAACTGGAACACAGGCAACACAGTCAGGAAACTGGCATCCAGACAACACAGTCAGGAAACTGGCATCCAGACAACACAGTCAGGAAACTGGCACCCAGACAACACAGTCAGCAAACTGACACCCAGACAACACAGTCAGCAAACTGGCACACAGAAAACACAGTCAGAAAACTGGCACACAGGCAACACCGTCAGGAAAATGGCACACAGGCGACACAGTCCGGAAAATGGCACACAGGCGACACAGTCCGGAAAATGACACACAGGCGACACAGTCCTAAATGGCACACAGGCGACACTGTCCGGAAATTGGCACACAGGCGACACAGACCGGAAAATGACAATCAGGAGACACAGTCGGGAATCTGGCGCACAGACAGCGCGCAGTCGGGAATCCGGCGCACAGACAGCGCGCAGTCGGGAATCCGGTGCACAGAGAGCGCGCAGTCGGGAATCTGGCGCACAGACAGTGCGCAGTCAGAAATCCGGCGCACAGACAGCGCGCAGACAGGAATCCGGCAAACAGACAGAGTGCAGTCGGGAATCTGACGCACAAGGAGCACGCAGTCGGGATCTGGCGCACAGACAGCGTGCAGTCGGGAATCTGTGCACAGAAAGAGCACAGTCTGGAATCTGGCGCATAGACAACACAGTCGGGAATCTGGCACACAGACAACACACTCAGGATTCTGGCACACAGAGAACACAGTCGGGAATCAGCCACACAGACAACACAGTCGGGAATCCGGCAAACAGACAACACAGTCGGGAATCTGGCACACAGACAACACAGTCGGGAATCTGGCACACAGACAACACAGTCGGGAATCTGGCACACAGGGAACACAGTCGGGAATCTGGCACGCAGGCAACACAGTCAGGAAGCTGGCACACAGGAACACAGTCAGTAAGCTGGCACACAGGCAACACAGTCAGGAAGCTGGCATACAGGCAACACAGTCAAGAAGCTGGCACTCAGGCAACACAGACAGGAAGCTGGCACACAGGCAACACAGTCTGAAAGCTGGTACACAGACAACACAGACAGAAAGCTGGCACAAAGGCAACAAAGCCTGGAAGCTGCCACACAGGCAACACAGTCAGGAAGCTGGCACAAAGGCAACACAGTCAGGAAAATGGAATACAGGAAACACAGTCAGGAAGCTGGCACACAGAAAAAAGAGTCAGGAAGCTGGCACACAGGCAACACAGACAGGAAGCCGGCACACAGGCAACACAGACAGGAAGCTGGCATACAGGCAACACCGTCAGGAAGCTGGCACACAGGCAACACACTCAAAGCTGGCACCCAGACAACACAGTCAGGAAGCCGGCACACAGGCAACACAGACAGGAAGCTGGCATACAGGCAACACCGTCAGTAAGCTGGCACACAGGCAACACACTCAAAGCTGGCATACAGGCAACACAGTCAAGAAGCTGGCACTCAGGCAACACACACAGGAAGCTGGCACACAGGCAACACAGTCTGAAAGCTGGTACACAGACAACACAGACAGAAAGCTGGCACACAGGCAACAAAGTCTGGAAGCTGCCACACAGGCAACACAGTCAGGAAGCTGGCACACAGGCAACACAGTCAGGAAAATGGAATACAGGAAACACAGTCAGGAAGCTGACACACAGAAAACAGAGTCAGGAAGCTGGCACACAGGCAACACAGACAGGAGGCCGGCACACAGGCAACACAGACAGGAAGCTGGCATACAGGCAACACCGTCAGGAAGCTGGCACACAGGCAACACACTCAAAGCTGGCACCCAGACAACACAGTCAGGAAACTGGCACACAGGCAACACAGTCAGGAAACTGGCACACAGGCAACACAGTCAGGAAGCTGGCACACAGGCAACACAGTCAACAAGCTGGCACACAGGCAACACAGTCAGGAAGATGGCAGACCGGCAACACCGTCAGGAAGCTGGCACACAGGCAACACAGTCAGGAAGCTGGCACACAGGCAACACAGTCAGGAAGCTGTCACACAGGCAACACAGTCAGGAAGCTGGCACACAGGCAACACAGTCAGGAAGCTGACACAATGGTAACACAGTCAGGAAGCTGGCACACAGGCTATGCAGTCAGAAAGCTGGCACACAGGCAACACAGTCAGGAAGCTGGAACACAGGCAACACAGTCAGGAAGCTGGCACACAGGCAACAAAGTCAGGAAGCTAGCACGCAGGCAACACAGTCAGGAAGCTGGCACCCAGACATAGAGCTGTCAGGAAACTCGTACCACAGACAACACAGTCAGGAAACTGGCACACAGACAACAAAGTCTGGAATCTGGAAAACAGACAACACAGTCGGGAATCTGGCACACAGGCAACACAGTCGGGAATCTGGCACACAGGCAACACAGTCGGGAATCTGGGACACATGCAACACAGTCGGGAATATAGCACCCAGACAACACAGGCGGGAATCTGGCACCCAGACAACACAGTCGGGAATCTGGCACGCAGACAGCACAGTCAGGAGACTGGCACCCAGACAACACAGTCAGGAAACTAGCACCCAGACAACACAGTCAGGAAACTAGCACCCAGACAACACAGTCAGTAAACTGGCACCCAGACTACACAGTCAGGAAACTGGCACCCAGACTACACAGTCAGGAACCTGGCACCCAGACTACACAGTCAGGAACCTGGCACCCAGACTACACGGTCACGAAACTGGCACCCAGACTACACGGTCAGGAAACTGGCACCCAGACTACACGGTCAGGAAACTGGCATCCAGACAACCCGGTCAGGAAACTGGCACCCAGACAACACAGTCAGGAAACTAGCCTCCCAGACAACACAGTCAGCAAACTGACACCGAGACAACACAGTCAGCAAATTGGCACACAGAAAACACAGTCAGCAAACTAGGACACAGGCGACACAGTCCGGAAAATGGCACACAGGCGACACAGTCCGGAAAATGGCACACAGGCGACACAGTCCGGAAAATGGCACACAAGCGACACAGTCCGGAAAATGGCACACAAGCAACACAGTCCAGAAAATGGCACACAGGCGACACAGTCCGGAAATTGGCACATAGGCGACACAGTCCGGAAAATGGCAATCAGGAGACACAGTCGGGAATCTGGCGCACAGACAGCGCGCAGTCAGGAGTCTGGCACACAGAGAGCCGCGCAGTCAGGAAACTGGCGCACAGACAGCACGCAGTCGGGAATCTGGTGCACAGCAGCGCAGAGTCGGGAATCTGGCGCACAGACAGCGCGCAGTCAGGAGTCTGGCGCACAGAGAGCCGCGCAGTCAGGAATCTGGCGCACAGACAGCGCGCAGTCGGGAATCTGGCGCACAGCAGCGCAGAGTCGGGAATCTGGCGCACAGACAGCGCGCAGTTGGGAATCTGGCACACTGACAGCGCGCAGTCGGGAATCTGGCGCACAGACAGCGCGCTGTCGGGTATCTGGCACACAGACAGCGCGCTGTCGGGAATCTGGCACACAGACAGCACGCTGTCGGGAATCTTGCGCACAGAGAGTGCGAAGTCGGGAATTTGGTGCATAGACTGCGCACAGTCGGGAATCTGGCACACAGACAACACAGTCGGGAATCTGGCACACAGACAACACGGTCGAGAAACTGGCACACAGACAACACAGTCGGGAAACAGGCACACAGACAACACAGTCGGGAAACTGGCACACAGGCAACACAGTCAGGAAACTGGCACCCACACTACACAGTCAGGAAGCTGGCATCCAGACAACACAGTCAGGAAACTGGCATCCAGACAACACAGTCAGCAAACTCGCACCCAGACAACACAGTCAGCAAACTGACACCCAGACAACACAGTCAGCAAACTGGCACACAGAAAACACAGTCAGAAAACTGGCACACAGGCAACACAGTCAGGAAAATGGCACACAGGCGACACAGTCCGGAAAATGGCACGCAGGTGACACAGTCCGGAAAATGACACACAGGCGACACAGTCCTAAATGGCACACAGGCGACACTGTCCGGAAATTGGCACACAGGCGACACAGACCGGAAAATGACAATCAGGAGACACAGTCGGGAATCTGGCGCACAGACAGCGCGCAGTCGGGAATCCGGCGCACAGACAGCGCGCAGTCGGGAATCCGGTGCACAGAGAGCGCGCAGTCGGGAATCTGGCGCACAGACAGTGCGCAGTCAGAAATCCGGCGCACAGACAGCGCGCAGATTGGAATCCGGCGCACAGACAGCGCGCAGACAGGAATCCGGCAAACAGACAGAGTGCAGTCGGGAATCTGACGCACAAGGAGCACGCAGTCGGGATCTGGCGCACAGACAGCGTGCAGTCGGGAATCTGTGCACAGAAAGAGCACAGTCTGGAATCTGGCGCATAGACAACACAGTCGGGAATCTGGCACACAGACAACACACTCAGGATTCTGGCACACAGAGAACACAGTCGGGAATCAGCCACACAGACAACACAGTCGGGAATCCGGCAAACAGACAACACAGTCGGGAATCTGGCACACAGACAACACAGTCGGGAATCTGGCACACAGACAACACAGTCGGGAATCTGGCACACAGGGAACACAGTCGGGAATCTGGCACGCAGGCAACACAGTCAGGAAGCTGGCACACAGGAACACAGTCAGTAAGCTGGCACACAGGCAACACAGTCAGGAAGCTGGCATACAGGCAACACAGTCAAGAAGCTGGCACTCAGGCAACACAGACAGGAAGCTGGCACACAGGCAACACAGTCTGAAAGCTGGTACACAGACAACACAGACAGAAAGCTGGCACAAAGGCAACAAAGCCTGGAAGCTGCCACACAGGCAACACAGTCAGGAAGCTGGCACAAAGGCAACACAGTCAGGAAAATGGAATACAGGAAACACAGTCAGGAAGCTGGCACACAGAAAAAAGAGTCAGGAAGCTGGCACACAGGCAACACAGACAGGAAGCCGGCACACAGGCAACACAGACAGGAAGCTGGCATACAGGCAACACCGTCAGGAAGCTGGCACACAGGCAACACACTCAAAGCTGGCACCCAGACAACACAGTCAGGAAGCCGGCACACAGGCAACACAGACAGGAAGCTGGCATACAGGCAACACCGTCAGTAAGCTGGCACACAGGCAACACACTCAAAGCTGGCATACAGGCAACACAGTCAAGAAGCTGGCACTCAGGCAACACACACAGGAAACTGGCACACAGGCAACACAGTCTGAAAGCTGGTACACAGACAACACAGACAGAAAGCTGGCACACAGGCAACAAAGTCTGGAAGCTGCCACACAGGCAACACAGTCAGGAAGCTGGCACACAGGCAACACAGTCAGGAAAATGGAATACAGGAAACACAGTCAGGAAGCTGACACACAGAAAACAGAGTCAGGAAGCTGGCACACAGGCAACACAGACAGGAAGCCGGCACACAGGCAACACAGACAGGAAGCTGGCATACAGGCAACACCGTCAGGAAGCTGGCACACAGGCAACACACTCAAAGCTGGCACCCAGACAACACAGTCAGGAAACTGGCACACAGGCAACACAGTCAGGAAACTGGCACACAGGCAACACAGTCAGGAAGCTGGCACACAGGCAACACAGTCAACAAGCTGGCACACAGGCAACACAGTCAGGAAGATGGCAGACCGGCAACACCGTCAGGAAGCTGGCACACAGGCAACACAGTCAGGAAGCTGGCACACAGGCAACACAGTCAGGAAGCTGTCACACAGGCAACACAGTCAGGAAGCTGGCACACAGGCAACACAGTCAGGAAGCTGACACAATGGTAACACAGTCAGGAAGCTGGCACACAGGCTATGCAGTCAGAAAGCTGGCACACAGGCAACACAGTCAGGAAGCTGGAACACAGGCAACACAGTCAGGAAGCTGGCACACAGGCAACAAAGTCAGGAAGCTAGCACGCAGGCAACACAGTCAGGAAGCTGGCACCCAGACATAGAGCTGTCAGGAAACTCGTACCACAGACAACACAGTCGGGAAACTGGCACACAGACAACAAAGTCTGGAATCTGGAAAACAGACAACACAGTCGGGAATCTGGCACACAGGCAACACAGTCGGGAATCTGGCACACAGGCAACACAGTCGGGAATCTGGGACACATGCAACACAGTCGGGAATATAGCACCCAGACAACACAGGCGGGAATCTGGCACCCAGACAACACAGTCGGGAATCTGGCACGCAGACAGCACAGTCAGGAGACTGGCACCCAGACAACACAGTCAGGAAACTAGCACCCAGACAACACAGTCAGGAAACTAGCACCCAGACAACACAGTCAGTAAACTGGCACCCAGACTACACAGTCAGGAAACTGGCACCCAGACTACACAGTCAGGAACCTGGCACCCAGACTACACAGTCAGGAACCTGGCACCCAGACTACACGGTCACGAAACTGGCACCCAGACTACACGGTCAGGAAACTGGCACCCAGACTACACGGTCAGGAAACTGGCATCCAGACAACCCGGTCAGGAAACTGGCACCCAGACAACACAGTCAGGAAACTAGCCTCCCAGACAACACAGTCAGCAAACTGACACCGAGACAACACAGTCAGCAAATTGGCACACAGAAAACACAGTCAGCAAACTAGGACACAGGCGACACAGTCCGGAAAATGGCACACAGGCGACACAGTCCGGAAAATGGCACACAGGCGACACAGTCCGGAAAATGGCACACAAGCGACACAGTCCGGAAAATGGCACACAAGCAACACAGTCCAGAAAATGGCACACAGGCGACACAGTCCGGAAATTGGCACATAGGCGACACAGTCCGGAAAATGGCAATCAGGAGACACAGTCAGGAAACTGGCGCACAGACAGCACGCAGTCGGGAATCTGGTGCACAGCAGCGCAGAGTCGGGAATCTGGCGCACAGACAGCGCGCAGTCAGGAGTCTGGCGCACAGAGAGCCGCGCAGTCAGGAATCTGGCGCACAGACAGCGCGCAGTCGGGAATCTGGCGCACAGCAGCGCAGAGTCGGGAATCTGGCGCACAGACAGCGCGCAGTTGGGAATCTGGCACACTGACAGCGCGCAGTCGGGAATCTGGCGCACAGACAGCGCGCTGTCGGGTATCTGGCACACAGACAGCGCGCTGTCGGGAATCTGGCACACAGACAGCACGCTGTCGGGAATCTTGCGCACAGAGAGTGCGAAGTCGGGAATTTGGTGCATAGACTGCGCACAGTCGGGAATCTGGCACACAGACAACACAGTCGGGAATCTGGCACACAGACAACACGGTCGAGAAACTGGCACACAGACAACACAGTCGGGAAACAGGCACACAGACAACACAGTCGGGAAACTGGCACACAGGCAACACAGTCAGGAAACTGGCACCCACACTACACAGTCAGGAAGCTGGCATCCAGACAACACAGTCAGGAAACTGGCATCCAGACAACACAGTCAGCAAACTCGCACCCAGACAACACAGTCAGCAAACTGACACCCAGACAACACAGTCAGCAAACTGGCACACAGAAAACACAGTCAGAAAACTGGCACACAGGCAACACAGTCAGGAAAATGGCACACAGGCGACACAGTCCGGAAAATGGCACGCAGGTGACACAGTCCGGAAAATGACACACAGGCGACACAGCCCTAAATGGCACACAGGCGACACTGTCCGGAAATTGGCACACAGGCGACACAGTCCGGAAAATGTCAATCAGGAGACACTGTCGGGAATCTGGCGCACAGACAGCGCGCAGTCGGGAATCCGGTGCACAGACAGCGCGCAGTCGGGAATCCGGTGCACAGACAGCGCGCAGTCGGAAATCCGGCGCACAGACAGCGCGCAGATTGGAATCCGGCGCACAGACAGTGTGCAGACAGGAATCCGGCAAACAGACAGAGTGCAGTCGGGAATCTGACGCACAAGGAGCACGCAGTCGGGATCTGGCGCACAGACAACGTGCAGTCGGGAATCTGTGCACAGAAAGAGCACAGTCTGGAATCTGGCGCATAGACAACACAGTCGGGAATCTGGCACACAGACAACACACTCAGGATTCTGGCACACAGAGAACACAGTCGGGAATCAGCCACACAGACAACACAGTCGGGAATCCGGCAAACAGACAACACAGTCGGGAAGATGGCACACAGACAACACAGTCGGGAATCTGGCACACAGACAACACAGTCGGGAATCTGGCACACAGGGAACACAGTCGGGAATCTGGCACACAGGCAACACAGTCAGGAAGCTGGCATACAGGCAACACAGTCAAGAAGCTGGCACTCAGGCAACTCAGACAGGAAGCTGGCACACAGGCAACACAGTCTGAAAGCTGGTACACAGACAACACAGACAGAAAGCTGGCACACAGGCAACAAAGTCTGGAAGCTGGAACACAGGCAACACAGTCAGGAAGCTGGCACACAGGCAACAAAGTCAGGAAGCTAGCACGCAGGCAACACAGTCAGGAAGCTGGCACCCAGACATAGAGCTGTCAGGAAACTCGTACCACAGACAACACAGTCGGGAAACTGGCACACAGACAACAAAGTCTGGAATCTGGAAAACAGACAACACAGTCGGGAATCTGGTGCACAGGCAACACAGTCGGGAATCTGGCACACAGGCAACACAGTCGGGAATCTGGGACACATGCAACACAGTCGGGAATATAGCACCCAGACAACACAGTCGGGAATCTGGCACCCAGACAACACAGTCGGGAATCTGGCACGCAGACAGCACAGTCAGTAAACTGGCACCCAGACTACACAGTCAGGAAACTGGCACCCAGACTACACAGTCAGGAACCTGGCACCCAGACTACACAGTCAGGAACCTGGCACCCAGACTACACAGTCAGGAAACTGGCACCCAGACTACACGTTCAGGAAACTGGCACCCAGACTACACGGTCAGGAAACTGGCATCCAGACAACACGGTCAGGAAACTGGCACCCAGACAACACAGTCAGGAAACTAGCCTCCCAGACAACACAGTCAGCAAACTGACACCGAGACAACACAGTCAGCAAATTGGCACACAGAAAACACAGTCAGCAAACTAGCACACAGGTGACACAGTCCGGAAAATGGCACACAGGCGACACAGTCCGGAAAATGGCACACAAGCCACACAGTCCGGAAAATGGCACACAAGCAACACAGTCCAGAAAATGGCACACAGGCGACACAGTCCGGAAATTGGCACACAGGCGACACAGTCCGGAAAATGGCAATCAGGAGACACAGTCCGGAAAATGGCAATCAGGAGACACAGTCGGGAATCTGGCGCACAGACAGCGCGCAGTCGGGAATCTGGCGCACAGAGAGCCGCGCAGTCGGGAATCAGGCGCACAAACAGCGCGCAGTCAGGAATCTGGCGCACAGACAGCGCGCAGTCGGGAATCTGGCGCACAGCAGCGCAGAGCCGGGAATCTGGCGCACTGGCAGCGCGCAGTCGGGAATCTGGCGCACAGACAGCGCGCTGTCGGGAATCTGGCACACAGACAGCGCGCTGTCGGAAATCTGGCACACAGACAGCGCGCTGTCAGGAATCTTGCGCACAGAGAGTGCGACGTCGGGAATTTGGTGCATAGACTGCGCACAGTCGGGAATCTGGCACACAGACAACACAGTCGGGAATCTGGCACACAGACAACACGGTCAAGAAACTGGCACACAGACAACACAGTCGGGAAACAGGCACACAGACAACACAGTCGGGAAACTGGCACACAGGCAACACAGTCGGGAATCTGGCACCCAGACAAGACAGTCGGGAATCTGACACACAGACAACACAGTCAGGATACTGGCACACAGACTACACAGTCAGGAAACTGGCACCCAGACAACACAGTCAGGAAACTGGCACCCAGACAACACAGTCAGGAAACTGGCACCCAGACAACACAGTCAGGAAACTGGCACCCAGACTACACGGTCAGGAAACTGGCACCCAGACAACACAGTCAGGAAACTGGCATCCAGACAACACGGTCAGGAAACTGGCACACAGACAACACAGTCAGGAAACTGGCACCCAGTCTACACAGTCCGGAATCTGGCACACAGACTACACAGTCAGGAAACTGGCACACAGAGTACACAGTCAGGAACCTGCCACCCAGACTACACAGTCAGGAAACTAGCACCCAGACTACAAAGTCAGGAAACTGGCACCCAGACTACACAGTCAGGAAACTGGTACCCAGACAACACGGTCAGGAAACTGGCACACAGACAACACAGTCAGGAAACTGGCACCCAGACAACACAGTCAGCAAACTGACACCCAGACAATACAGTCAGCAAACTGGCACACAGAAAACACAGTCAGCAAACTGGCACACAGAAAACACAGTCAGCAAACTGGCACACAGGCGACACAGTCCGGAAAATGGCAATCAGGAGACACAGTCGGGAATCCGGCGCACAGACAGCGCGCAGTCGGGAATCCGGCGCACAGACAGCGAGCAGTCGGGAATCTGGCACTCAGACAACACAGTCAGGCAACTGGCAAACTAGCAACACAGTCAGGAAGCTGGCACACAGACAGTCAGCAGTCAGGAAACTGCCACACAGAGAGCACAGTCAGGAAGCTGGCACACAGACAGTCAGCAGTGAGGAAACTGGCACACAGACCACACTGCCAGGAAGCTAACACACAGACAACACTGCCAGGAAGCTGGCACACAAACACTGCCAGGAAGCTGGCACACACAAACAACACTGCCAGGAAGATGGCACACACAAACAACACTGCCAGGAAGCTGGCACACACAAACAACACTGCCAGGAAGCTGGCACACAAACAACACTGCCAGGAAGCTGGCACACAAACAACACTGCCAGGAAGCTGGCACACAAACAACACTGTCAGGAAGCTGGCACACAGACAACACTGCCAGGAAGCTGGCACACAGACAACACTGCCAGGAAGCTGGCACACAGACAACACTGCCAGGAAGCTGGCACACAAACAACACTGCCAGGAAGCTGGCACACAGACAACACTGCCAGGAAGCTGGCACACAGACAGCACTGCCAGGAAGCTGGCACACAGACAACACTGCCAGGAAGCTGGCACACAGACAACACTGCCAGGAAGCCAACGCACAGACAACACTGCCAGGAAGCCAACGCACAGACAACACTGCCAGGAAGCTAACGCACAGACAACACTGCCAGGAAGCTAAAGCACAGACAACACTGCCAGGAAGCTAAAGCACAGACAACACTGCCTGGAAACCAACGCACAGACAACACTGCCAGAAAGCTAGCGCACAGACAACACTGCCGGGAAGATAATGCACAGACAGCACTGCCAGGATGCTAACGCACAGACAACACTGCCAGGAAGCTAACGCACAGACAACACTGCCAGGAAGCTAACGCACAGACAACACTGCCAGGAAGCTAACGCACAGACAACACTGCCAGGAAGCTAACGCACAGACAACACTGCCAGGAAGCTAACGCACAGACAACACTGCCAGGAAGCTAACGCACAGACAACACTGCCAGGAAGCTAACACACAGACAACACTGCCAGGAAGCTAATACACATATAACACTGCCAGGAAACTAACACAGAGCACTGGCAGGACATTCACCCTTGGAGAGTACAGAAAAGTCTCACATTGAGTAAAGCGAACACACTGAGCAGAGGAAACTTTCAAACAGCACATTCAGGAAACTCGACAAAGAGAGTACAAGAAACTCAAAATGAGAAAGAAGAACAACTCTGAAGAAGAGTCATATGGACTCAAAACATTAACACTGTTTTTCTCTTGACAGGTGCTGTCAGGCCTGCAGATTTTTCCCAGAATTTCCTGTTTTTGTTTCAAACTTAGTCAGCGCAGTCAGGAAATTCACACATATGGAGCACAAGCAGGAAATTCACACAGAGAGCACAGCCAGGAAACTTACACACACAGGCCAGAACCTGCAGCTTGTCGGCTGGGCTAGCACCCCGATATCATTGCACACTCGCTTGATATTTTGGTCAGCGGGCAAGCACGGGACTTGGCAGCATGCCTGCTGACAATTAAAAGGCCTATTAAGGTCATTAACAATCTAATTGATTTAAATTTTTCACTGCATGTCCAACCTTACGGTTGACGGGCAGACAAAAAGGCCAAGCGGCCTTTGCATTTTTTGTGAAATCTCATTCACAGAGGGGATGAAGTTTTGATCAGTCATTTTAAAAATAATTTTCATACTAATTTCTGACATTTCCCTGTTCATGTGACAGAGTCACATGAGGGGACTTTTTTTAAAACAATTTAAAGTCTTTTTGATTTTTCATATCTTTATCTCCCTGAGGCAGCTCTGTGCTTTTCCTGTGCATGCATGTGTGAAGTTCCTTGCTCACCACCCCCCTTATAGGCAATGCTGAGCACTGCAGCATGTGTTTCATGCTGGGTGGACCTTAATTAGCCCGCCAGTGTAAACTCGCAATTCGGCCCTGAATGCGGGCGGTGATAAGCTTCCCGACCACTCCTGCACAACCCCACCATGCCTGCCTGACTAGGGCAAAATTCTACCCAGAGAGTACACGAATGTCACACATTGAGCACAGACAGGAAACTCACCAAAGAGAGTGTATTGGAAAATCACACAATGTTTCAGGAAACATGTCCATAGAATGCCCAGGAAAATCACATGCTGAGCAGAGTCATGAAGTTCACACACAGAGAGCAAAGAGAGAGTGTACAGTCAGGAAGCTAACACACAGGGAGGAAACTCACCCATGGAGAGTACAGGAAAATCATATGCTGAGTACCATCAGGGAACTCACCAAGAGAGAGCACAGGAAAGTCACACAATGACCACAGTCAGCAAAATCACCCATAAAAGACACTCACTGTGAACAGGAAACTCGCACACAGAGGGCACCGTCAGGAAACTGACTCGCACATGGAGGGCACTGTCAGGAAACTGACTCGCACACAGGGCACAGTCAGGACACACACACACACACACACAAACATACACACAGCACAGTCAAGACACTCACACACACAGAGCAGAGGAAACACTCACACAGACAGCACAGTCAGGAAACTCACATAGAAACATAGAAAATAGGAGCAGGAATAGGTCATTTGGCCCTTTAAGCCTGCTACGGCATTGAATACAATCATAGCTGTCCCTCTATCTCACCACCAAACGCTCCCTTTCTCCCCACAACTTTTTAAGCCTTTCGAGTCCAGCAATCTATTTCCTTCTTAAATATATTCAGTGACGTGGCCTCCACAGCCTTCTGTGGTAGAGAATTCCACAGGTTCACCACCCTCTGAGTGAAGAAGTTTCTCCTTGCACTCTGAGCTCTCAGGCAGGAAACTCACATACCCAGCACACAGGCAGGAAACTCACACAAAATGGAAAAATAGTTATTGGACTGGTTAGTAACTGTGTTTTGGTAATGTTGAAAACTGATTGGTTCCAGGCAGTGTGTGGTTGACCCAGACTGGCTGAAAACTGGTTGATCCCCAGTTAGCGTGCAGCTGCCCTGGCAGGCTGCAGGCTGGTTGGTCCCTGGTTAGCAGGCACTCACCCTCCATCAAGTTGAAAGACCGTTGGCACTGATTGCTGGCTCATCAGGTGCCAGTGGTTGGTGGCAGCGATTCCAGGTTGCCTCCCAGCTGAGCTGTGATATTATTGCCCGTGACATGGTGAAGTTGTGTGCATTGCCACATTATTGCTGTGAGAGATTGTGCAAAACCAGTGAAGACACTGGCTGAGCTCAGTTTCAAGCTTGTTGGGAAAAATTGAATTAAGTCAACATGACTTAGAAATAGTATTAGATGCAAAGAAGAGGCATACAAATTGGCCAGAAAAAACAACAGACCTGAGGGTTGGGAACACTTTAGAATTCAGTAAAGGAGGACCAAGGGATTGATTAAGACGGGGAAAATTGAGTACGAGAGTAAACTTGCAGGGAACATAAAAACTGACTGTAAAGTTTCTATAGGTATGCGAAGAGAAAAAGATTGGTGAAAACAAATACCTTACAGTCAGAAACAGGGGAATTTATAATGTGGAACAAAGAAATGGCTGACCAGCTAAATACATACTTTGGTTCTGTCTTCACAAAGGAGGACACAAATAACATACCAGAAATGTTGGGGAACACAGGGTTTAGTGAGAGGGAGGAACTAAAAGAAACCAGTATTAGTCGGGAAATGGTATTGGGGAAATTGATGGGATTGAAGGATGATAAATCTACATCCCAGAGTACTTATGGAAGTGGCCCTAGAAATAGTGGATGATTTGGTGGTCATCTTCCGAGATTCTATAGATTCTGGAACAGTTCCTACAGATTGGAGGGTAGCTAATGTAACCCCACTATTTAAAAAGGGAGGCAGAGAGAAAACGGGATTATTAGACCAGTCAGCCTGACTTTGGTAGTGGGGAAAATTCTAAAGTCCATTATAAAAGATTTAATAGCTGAGCACGTGGAAAACAGTGGCAGAATCGGACAGAGTCAGCGTGGATTTATGAAAGGGAAATCATGCTTGACAAATCGACTGGAAATTTTCGAGGATGTAACTAGTAGAGTTGATGAGGGGGAGCCAGTGGATGTGGTTTATTTGGACTTTCAGAAGGCTTTCGACAAAGTCCCACATAAGACAGTAGCGTGTAAAATTAAAGCGCATGGGATTGGGGGTAGTATATTGAGATGGATAGAAAACTGGTTGGTAGACAGGAAACAAAGAGTAGGAATAAACGGTTCTTTTTCCGAATGGCAGGCAGTGACTAGTAGGGTACCGCATGGATCGGTGCTGGGACCCCAGTTATTCACAATATATATTAATGATTTAGATGAGGGAATTAAAAGTAATATCTCCAAATTTGCAGATGACACAAAGCTGAGTGGGAGAGTGAGCTGTGAGGAGGATGCAAAGATGCTTCAGTGTGATTTGGACAAGCTGAGTGAGTGAGTAAATGCATGGCCGATGCAGTATAATGTGGATAAATGTGAGGTTATCTATTTTGGGAGCTAAAACAGGAAGGCAGATTATTATCTGAATGGCTATAAATTGAGAGAGGGGAATGTATAACGAGACCTGGGTGTCCTTGTACATCAGTCGCTGAAGGTAAGCATGCAGGTACAGCAGGCGGTAAAGATGGCAAATGGTATGTTGGCCTTCATAGCGAGAGAATTAGAGTACAGGAGCAGGGATGTCTTGCTGCAATTGTACAGGGCCTTGGTGAGACCACACCTGGAATATTATGTGCAGTTTTGGTCTCCTTATCTGAGGAAGGATGTTCTTGCTATAGAGGGAGAGTGCAGCGAAAGTTTACCAGACTGATTCCTGTGATGGTGGGACTGACATATGAGGAGAGATTGTGTCGATTAGGATTATATTCGCTGGAGTTCAGAAGAATGAGGGGGGATCTCATAGAAATCTACACAATCCTAACAGGATTAGACAGGGTAGATGCATGAAGGATGTTCCCAATGGTGGGGGAGTCCAGAACCAGGGGTCACAGTCTGAGGATATGGGGTAGACCATTTATCACTGAGATGAGGAGAAATTTCTTCACCCAGAGAGTGGTGAGCCTGTGGAATTCATTACCACAGAAAGTAGTTGAGACCAAAACATTGTATGCTTCCAAGAAGGAGTTAGATATAGCTCTTGGGGTGAAAGGGATCAAAGGATATGGGGAGAAAGCGGGAGCAGGCTATTGAGTTGGATGATCAGCCATGATCATAATGAATGGCGGAGCAGGCTCGAAGGGCTGAATGGCCTACTCCTGTTCCTAGTTTCTGTAACAGCTGTATGGGTGTATAAATTCCTAATCTCCAAGAAAACCCACCCTGAATGATGTATGCCTTCAGTGCACAGGAATGATGTGCAGAACTGCAACTAAACCGTTGATCAAGAGACTGAAGGAGACAATAGCTGACTTCAAACTTTTACTGTAAAAACAGAAATTATACAATGCATAACTCAACTGAAAGAAACATTATTTGCAAAATCAAACACAAGTAAAATAAACACTTTATATCATAACCCATGGAATGTGGCTTCATGTTCAGATTCTGATTTTATTCTGAAATATAGTTATTCATCTTCCTCATTTCCTTCACTATATCCTCTGCACTTGGGCCCTGGGGTGGGTGTGAAGCACGCTGGTGGGCAGAGAAGGCAAGGATTATAACTAAGGAAAGCCTTTATCACAGCAGAAAGGTCATTTTAGGCAAGTGAAAGCATCAGTAGATCAAAGCCACAGAACAAGGCAACAACATTTAACAGTCAGAGTAGTCACCTGTACTGCATTCAGCTCTTTCGGTGAAAGAGCCAGCTTTGCAGTAGCCTCACTGCTCACAAACTACAGGCACCCTGTGCCACAGACCACTCTTCCAGAGCGTCTCAGTAACCCATGTGCTAACAGCCCGGGACTATACAATTTTGTCCACTGGCCATGGACTGAGTCCCACGGCTGCTCCAAGGTCTCAACCCCACCCAGCAATTAAACCTGTGAATGAAATAAGGGCAAAGAGTTATTACACATCTCAAAAAAGGGGGAAAAAAATCACGTATTCCATAAAGCTTCACATTGCAGCCAGTGCTGTTGTATTATATATTGTTACAATCCCAGCTGAGTTTACCCCTGGACAAGCCTGATCCCAGAGTAGAACCCAACCTGATAGATCCTAACTTTTAATTTTTGCTTGTTTTGATACGTGGACAGTCGCTACTGAATAGAGGTATAGGAGTTAGTTGATGAGCTTCTAAAAAAAAAAAAATATTCAACAAGAAAAGCTGAACTATATTACAATACTCCTTCACCCACAGCTATACCTTTACAGATGTACACAGATTTGTAAGGATAACACAAGTTACAGAAGATATCTTATACTTTAATGTCCACAGTAAGTACACAGTCCATGTACTAATAGGCATCCTGTGGTCAGACACACCACACTCTGAAATCAAGAGACAGATGCCACCTCAACCAGATGCTATGGATCTCTCCTCAACTCCCCTCAGATGCTTGTCACACCGTGAACCAAACAGTCTCACTGAATTCCATCCTTCACACGAGGGCGTTCAATCTCCACTCTCCAGGACCTCGTCTTGGAACCTTCTCCCAACACCTTCTCTCAGACGCCTTCCACAAGGGTTCACCCCCCGGGTTTCAAACTCTCCTTCTGATGCTCCTCTCCCCTGGGTCACCAAGTGCGTTCAAGCTGTCTTCCATGCACTCTCTCTCACCAACTCAGCCTTAACAGTACACCGCTGCTTCACATGCTCATAGCATAGAGTTACAGGCCTTCAGTTGTCTCTTTGAACCTTATTGCAAGCTGTTCTCACTTTAAATTTGAAGCTTGGAGCCTTTCTCTCTACCCCTCACTCTTCACTTCACAGGAACGTTTCCCAGATTTCTGTGCTTCCTTTGATTACATGGTCTCCTTTGGACATTCCCCTCTTCCACTCTCCTGGATTTTTTGGGGTTTTTTTCTTCACTTGGGACCTTTTTGTTCTTTTGGGGAGTCTGCAGTTCCCTCTCCCAGTGTCCAGTCTCTCTGGGGTCCTGGCTTCAACTGAACTTAAAATTGCTGTTGCTTTAGTTCTGTGTGTATGTGTGTGGGAGGAACCTGCCTATCTGGCCCCTCATTTGCTAAGCAACAGCACTATTATTTTGTTATCTTGACTCCCTTCTCTCTCCCCTTGTCCAGTCCCTTCCCACCTACATCCGTGATTCCTCTGACACCTTACGTCACATCAACAATTTCCAGTTCCCTGGCTCCAACCGCTTCCTCTTCACCATGGACGTCCAATCCCTCTACACCTCCATCCCCCACCAGGATGGTCTGAGGGCCCTTAGCTTCTTCCTCGAACAGAGGCCCGAACAATCCCCATCCACCACTACTCTCCTCCGTCTGGCTGAACTTGTTCTCACGTTGAACAATTTCTCCTTCAACTCCTCTCACTTTCTCCAAATAAAAGGTGTGGCTATGGGTACCCGCATGGGCCCCAGCTATGCCTGTCTCTTTATGGGATATGTGGAACATTCCTTGTTGCAGTCCTACTCCGGCCCCCTTCCACAACTTTTTCTCCGGTACATCGATGATTTCTTCGGTGCTGCTTCATGCTCTCGTCGGGACTTGGAAAAATTTATTAATTTTGCTTCCAATCTCCACCCCTCCATCATTTTCACGTGGTCCATCTCTGACACTTCCCTTCCCTTCCTTGACCTCTCTGTCTCAATCTCTGGTGATAGACTGTCCACCAATATCCATTACAAACCCACCGACTCCCACAGCTACCTCGACTACAGCTCCTCACACCCCGCTTCCTGTAAGGACTCCATCCCATTCTCCCAGTTCCTTCGCCTTCGTCGCATCTGTTCCGATGATGCTACCTTCAAAAACGGTTCCTCTGACATGTCCTCCTTCTTCCTTAACCGAGGTTTTCCACCGACGGTCGTTGACAGGGCCCTCAACCGTGTCCGGCCCATCTCCCGCGCATCCGCCCTCACGCCTTCTCCTCCCTCCCAGAAACATGATAGGGTCCCCCTTGTCCTCACTTATCACCCCACCAGCCTCCGCATTCAAAGGATCATCCTCCGCCATTTCCGCCAACTCCAGCATGATGCCACCACCAAACACATCTTCCCTTCACCCCCCTTATCGGCATTCCGTAGGGATCGCTCCCTCCGGGACACCCTGGTCCACTCCTCCATCACCCCCTACTCCTCAACCCCCTCCTATGGCACCACCCCATGCCCACGCAAAAGATGTAACACCTGCCCCTTCACTTCCTCTCTCCTCACCGTCCAAGGGCCCAAACACTCCTTTCAAGTGAAGCAGCATTTCACTTGCATTTCCCCCAACTTAGTCTACTGCATTCGTTGCTCCCAGTGTGGTCTCCTCTACATTGGAGAGACCAAACGTAAACTGGGCGACCGCTTTGCAGAACACCTGCGGTCTGTCCGCAAGAATGACCCAAACCTCCCTGTCGCTTGCCATTTTAACACTCCACCCTGCTCTCTTGCCCACATGTCTGTCCTTGGCTTACTGCATTGTTCCAGTGAAGCCCAACGCAAACTGGAGGAACAACACCTCATCTTCCGACTAGGCACCTTACAGCCTTCCGGACTGAATATTGAATTCAATAACTTTAGGTCGTGAGCTCCCTCCCCCATCCCCACCCCCTTTCTGTTTCCCCCTTTTTTCCCCCTTTTTTTTCCCTATAAATTTTATAGATTTTTCTTTTCCCACCTATTTCCATTATTTTTAAATATTTTAAAATCTTTTATGCTCTCCCCACCCCCACTAGAGCTGTACCTTGAGTGCCCTACCATCCATTCTTAATTAGCACATTCGTTTAGATAATATCACCAACTTTAACTTTAACACCTATGTGTTTCTTTGTACCATTGTCACTGACATCTTTTGATGATCTGCTTCTATCACTGCTTGTTTGTCTACACAAGCACCTCTGTCTCTCTCTCTCTCTCTCCGCCCCCCCACACACACACCTTAAACCAGCTTATATTTCAACTCTTTCTTGGACTCGAAATCAAGTTCTGTCGAAGGGTCATGAGGACTTGAAACGTCAACTCTTTTCTTCTCCGCCGATGCTGCCAGACCTGCTGAGTTTTTCCAGGCAATTCTGTTTTTGTTTTGGATTTCCAGCATCCGCAGTTTTCTTTGTTTTTAGCACTATTATTTTTACTCTTGTGTATTTACTTTTACTTCATAGGGGCATAACATTCTCATTAGAAATGCAAGCAGCCTTTTAAAGTGAAACTAAAACTCCATTTGACCTTTCTTAACACACAGATACAGAAATACAAATCAAATTTAAAAGCTAAAACTCATTCCTAAAACCCACAGATACTATTTACTTAAGGTGGCTCTATTTCCTAACAACAAGCAGTAAAGTCCCAGATGATGAGATTCCTGTAAGCTTAATTACCTTGCCATCATTTGGGTTGTGGAGGTCCATAGATGTGTCTCCAGGTTCCACAAGTATTTAGTGGTGTCTTGAGCTTGCCATTGCTGCTCCTCTGCCTTTCGAATTGCAATGCTGGAATTCATGCCTTTCTCCCACCCGATGCTGCTTTGGTTACCTACACCCTGTGTTGTATGGCTGTCCTCTCCTCTTCCTGCGGCAAGCTGCTCTCCCTTTCCTCAGCTGTACCACTTTCTGCCGCAACTTTGCAATCTTACCTTGCACATTTTTACAACACAAGGCAGCCAAGAGCAACAGTAGAGATGCCTAATGGCCATGCAGGACTTGTGGGACTTCACAAATAATAAATCTGGCCAGGCTGAGTCCCACAGCTGCATTACAGTAGTTCTAAGGGAAGAGAAAAATATAGATCAATTCTAATAAAAAAAACTCTCTAATAACACACTTAAGCAGCACTGTCTCAAAATTGTAAACTCTCTCAATAGTTCGTCTCTCTAAATTCCTCTACAAATTTATGCAAATTAAATAAAAATGGTTTCCTCACTGCCCAGAAATACTTAGCTTCAGAACTTTAGGGATTATGGATTGTTGAAATCTCTCTCTCTCTCTCTCTTACTCCCAGAGCAGACACAATGTCGATAGGGGCTTCTAACAGGCTGCAGATTCAAACTGCCCTCCCCTGCAGAATGCCAATTGCAATGGTAAAACAGATTTCAGCTTCGCTGAGGTATGGCCAAACAGCATGAAGCAGGGGCAGGACATCAGACTGAGATTTGGGGGAGGCAGGGTCAGAAACAGGTGCTGATCACTGTGAGCCAATGAGGTTTCTCTGATCGGAAATCACTTTTGTCTTCTTTCTACCACAGAGTTTAGTCGTGTCCTGCTTTTTGATTTCATTATCAGCCAGAAACCCTCAGGTGAAATTTCAACTGGTCTTAGTTTGGTAGTTGAGCTACCCATGGCTTCATTATCTGCTCACATTTTGGAAAGTAGTACGACTTTGCCTGCCAATGCCTCTTTAGCTTCATTCAGCTGATTCTTCAGCTCTTTGCCAGACAGCTAGCTTCACTGAGCTGGCAATGCCTTGGAGCTTCTGTGAACTCCTGTCGCCTGGCTGTATCCAGCTTTATATGACACCCAGGGCTTCCTGTGACCCTGTCTGATTACCAGGGCTTTTTCCTGAGCCCTCTCCGAGTTTCCTTTCTTGTGCTTACATTCTACTACTTCAGACAGTCTTCAATTCTTCATATTGCTGAATGGTTACACATTCCTTTTGCATTTCATCTTGAAGGACAATCAACTGTACTTTCAACTGTTTAATTTCCAGTTGCCCCGCACCACCGGGATCCCTGGTCCCCCAGGGCTGGGTTAACCCCTCCCCCTCCCCACCCCGTGCGTGTTTAGCCCCTCCCCCACTGCCGGGTCCCTCGTTCCCCCCCAGGCCGAGTTACGCCTTCCCTCGGCCGCGTCTCTTCTAATTTTCTGTCCAGAACGGTTTTCTTGTATTTACCACTTTATATATATTGCTGCTTTGAGGGCATTTATGTTATTTCCATTGGGCTGTCTCTGCAGATGTCACTTTTTTCTGCTGTGTTTCCTGTGTTTTTATGAGTTTTGGCGGGATCTCCGCGCTTGTGGTTTTCCTTTAACTTTGTAAAACTTCGGTCCTGTTCGGAAAAACACAGCAGCGATTTCTTCTCCCTTTTCTGGAATACAGGAATTTTGATGTTGGACATCCCACCTTTCAAGAGACCCCACAGCCTCGTGCTTCTGTCTGGCTGATTTGTTTGTATTTAAAAATGCAGCACTGCTTTCTGCTCCAATTGCCCCTTTTTTTAAACTTGCAAGTTGTCAACTCTGCAGCAAGTGTTTTCTTTTTTTAAACTCTACAGTCTTTTTCTTTCTTGCAGCTGTGTGCCAGATTCTCTAAGCCACTGTGGGGCTGCTGCCTATTTTATAGTGTCAGTACAAATTATCTTTTTATTTTTCCCTCTGCTGGTCCTGTTTCTTTAAATGTAGGGAGCACTCAAAGATTTCAGTCTTTTGGATCATGTCCTTTATTTTAAACTTAAAAAGAGACAGTGTTTGTTGCCTCTGTTTGAACTGTGCAGCATACCTGGTGAGCACATATTCCTTTTCTTTGAATTAGCTTAGATACTCAATTGCTGGGAGAGGCACAATGCCAAATCTGATCGATCCTTATCCCCAGTTTGTTATAGAGTTCATATTCCAGGCAACTTTTTGTGATGGACACATTGAACTTTATTTACAGGCTGCAGCAGCAGCTACATGTGTGCATCAAGCTCTATAACAAAAGAAGAACTCCCGTTAACGGTTCCCCCATGCTACAAACTGATGGGTTCACACAGATCCTGTGATCTCAGAACACACACTTCATCTTAAAGCTACAGTCCTATATTTATCAAAACTGTAATTACTGGGCTTGTGGGGTTGGGGGGGGGGTGGTGGTTTGCGGAGGGAAAAGAAAAGAGAGAGAGGGGGAAAGCGAGGTGAGGGAGAATGCCAGGTTCATCAAGGCAATATTTCTCCGAGTGCTGGGAGCTCCCCCATTTAGCTCCTCCACCTCCTCTCCATTGAATTTGCCCCAACTCTCCATATCCACCAACTTTCAGTAACATTAGGCAATAGTCCTGGCCATCAGCAGGCTGCTTTCCCAATACCAAGAAGACTGTGTCATTGGACAGAAATGCAGAATTGCAAGGCTGAGGGAAAAAAGCTGCCGTAACAGCAGGATTGGCTGCACAGGCATTTTGTGCCACATGTACACCACACATGGTGGATCCAGGCAGACAGGGTCCCAGACACCTCCCTTCCAATTTCTTGTGTCACTGTGTACAGTTCAACACGTGAAAATTCTCCAGATGTTGTCATGTTCCCTGTGTAATTTCATTATTCCATTTCTGAATGTTTTTTTGCACTCAATGAATGAATATGAATATAATTAGATTTTCCTTTTGGAAATGGGTCTTTTACCAGCCCCTGAACCATTGCAGATTAAACACCAGTCCCATGTTGAGGGGCAGGTAATTGTTCACTGCCAAAAAGTCGTTGTTAAATCCGAACATACGAACAAAGAGCAGGAGTAGGCCATTCAGCCCCTCAATCACCCCCACCCCCTCGCTCACCAAGAATCTATCCACCTCTGCTTTAAAAATATGCAAAGACTCTGCTTCTGCTGCTTTTTGAGGAAGAGAGTTCCAATGACTCACGGCCCTCTGAGGGAAAAGATTTGGCTTTAATTGGGTGACCCCTTATTTTTTTTTTTAAAAACTGTGATGCCTAGTTCTAGATTCTCCCACAAGATGAAGCATCCTCTCCACATCCACCCTGTCAAGACCCCTCAGGATCTTAAAGGTTTCAATCAAGTCTCCTCTTACTCTTCTAAACTCCAGTGAAAACAAGCCTAACCGGTCCAACCTTGCCTCATAAAACAACCTGCCCATTTCAGGTACTAGTCTGGTAAACCTTCTCTGAACTGCTTCCAATGTGTTTACATCCTTCCTTAAATAAGGTCACCAATCCTGTACACAATGTTCCAGATGTAATCGCACTAGTGCCCTGTACAACTGAAGCATAACCTCCCTACTTTTCTAATCAATTCTCTTTGCAAAAAAAAACACCATTCTATTAGCTTTCCTAATTTCTTGCTATATCTGCATACTAAACTTTTGTGATTCATGCACTAGGACACCCAGATCCCTCTGCACCTCAGAGCTCTGCAATCTCTCACTATTTAGATAATATGCTTCTCTTTCATTCTTCCTGCCAAAATAGAAGAATTTTACATTTTTGCCACATTATTCTCCATCTGCCTACTCACTTAGCCTATCTTTCTGTAGCCTCCTTATGTCCTCTTCACAACTTACTTTCCTACCTATCTTTGTGTTATCAGTAAATTTAGCAACTATACCTTTGGCCCCTTCATCCAAGTTATTTACCTAAATTGTAAAAAGTTGAGATCCCAGCACTGATCCCTGTGGCACACCACTCGTCATATCCTGCCAACTAGAAAATGACCCATTTATGCCAACTCTCTGCTTCCTGTTAGCTAGCCAATCTTCTATCCATGCCAATATGCCCCCCCCCCCCACCCCAGCCCCCACCATGGGCTTTTATTTTCTGCAATAACCTTTGATGTGGCACTTTATCAAATGCCTTCTGGAAATCTAAGTACAGTAAATCCACCAGTTCCCCTTTATCCACAGCACATGTGACTTTTTCAAAGAACTCCAATAAATTGGTTAAACACAGTTTCCCTTTCACAAAATCATGTTGTCTCTGCCTGATTGCCTTGAGCTTATCCAAGTGCCCTGTTATAACTCCTTTAATAATAGCTTCTAAACATTTTCCCAACGACAATATTATGCTAACTGTCCTGCAATCTCCTGCTTTCAGTCTCCCTCTTTTTCTGAATAATGGAGTTACGTTTGCTACCTTCCAATCTAATGGGACCTTGCTCAAATCGAGGAAGTTTTGGAAATTTAAAACTAATGCATCAACTGTCTCACTAGATGCTTCTTTTAAGACCCTGGATGAAGCTAATCAGGATGCAGGCTCGTCAGCCCACAGCAAATACCTGTTCAATTCATCTGCTATCTCCTTATTTTCCATCATCAATTCTCCAGACTTACTTTCTATAGGACCAACACTCACTTTGTTAACATGGTTGTTTTACAAATATGTATAAAAACTCTTACTATTTGTGTTTTTATATTTCTGGCTAGCCTTCTCTCATATTCTAACTTTTCCCTCCTTATTAGTCTGTTAGTCATTCCTTATTCTGTCCAATCTTCGGACGTGCCACCTATCTTTGCACAATTATATGCTTTTTCTTTAAGTTTGATACTATCTTTAACCTTTCCAGTTATCCAGAAATGGCGTGTCCTTTCCTTGGACTTTTTCTTACTCGTTGGAATGTATCTATTCTGAGCATTCTCAAATATCCCTTTAAATATTAGCTACAGCATCTCTATTGACCTATCCCTTAACCTCATTTACCAATTCACTTTAGCCAGCTCAGATTTCATGCCCCCATAATTGCCCTTGTTTAAGTTTTATATGTCAGCTGCGATGGTGGGTTTTCACGCTGTACCTTCCTAAGCCTGCCTCATTATTTATGCACTCCTGGGAAACATGCTGTTTCCATGGCAGGTGAGCTCTCATTTGCTTGCCCGCCCTCACTCCATCGCTGCATCAGGCCAGGCACTATGTTTAAAGTCCAGCCACAAGCACACATCTCAGTGCTTCCTGACCACCACTGCTGCATGGGAAACATGGCCCTGAAACGGAGGAAGACTGCAGCCCCCAGGTTTAATGACAGCTCTCGCGAGCAACATTTGAGTGCCATGGAGGGCCGCTGGGATGTCCTGCTTCCCCACTCTGGCAGCAGGATGGGCAGCAATGTGACCAATCCAGATTGGGAGGTGGTGGCAGCAGTGGTCAGGCCAACATCCTTCAGAGAAGGACAGCCACCCAGTGCCGCAAGAGGATAAATGATCACCCCCGTTCCGCCAGGGTAAGTCACTCTTTTCATCACTGTCAACTCACACTCAAACACATCACACACCCACAGGGCCGTCACTCACTGCCAGTTCAAGGGATATCACCATTCACTCTTTCACACTCACTGTCATTGTCCTCATCCTGTCCATGGGGCCACTCACCACCCACAAAAGCCAAGCATACTTATCTGGCCTGGCAGGCATCAAGCTTACACTCTCTCCATGCAGGAGAAGCTGGCTCACAAAGAGCGAGAGCAGCTTCGGCAGTGCAACATCCACCAGACAACCATGTGAGTGATGTGTCCTCTTTCACAGGCCACTGCCATGCACTAATTATCTCTCCTTGCTTTTGCAGGCACATCTGCTAAACAGCCAACAGTATTCATGACCCAGAGCCTCCAATCAAGCTCTGAAGAAACCTCTGAAGGCACCCTCCCTGAAGTCCCATCAGAGCGCTCACCCACACCCTCCACCAGCGCAGAGACACAGATCTCAGTGGGACCGGGCTTTAGAGTAGCCTTGGGATCACAATCTGGTGAGCATATTGCACTACCTGATCCACAGCAGGCAGAGGCAGGGACTCCCAGGTACCCGGCACTTGGAGGAGCGCTGGAGGCCAGAACGTTGCTGAGTCTGAATCAGATGAGGAATCTCTGGACTCGGTCATGTCACAGTTGCTGGAGCTGCAAAGTCAAGCTTGGGAACATCAGGAAGAGATGTCCACTGCACTCAGATTGCAAGGCACAATGGAGGAGTCTGTCTGCCTTCAGGCTGAGGTGATAGCGCCGGCATTGCAACCCACCAAGGTCAACACTGGCAGGATGGCAGCTGCTATGGAGACCTTGGTCCAGGACATCACTCCTGTGCGGGCTCAACTCCATTGCTGATGCCATAGTTGGTGTCCAACAGTGTTTACGAGAGATGGGTGCCAGACACTCCAGCTACACTTCTCCTCATGGAGTTAGTCTGGGGCCCCCGGGCACCCATAGGCAGGAGCATCAGCAGGTGACTGGTTGGATGGGCCCAGATGACTCCTAGAGTGTCCGAGCCATTCGAATCCCCTCTTCCTGTGACCTCAGCAGCTCCAGCTCCACAAGCTGAGGAGGGTGCCATTGCCACACAGCAGAACCCCGAAAGCAGGCCAGAGCCCTCCAAGTCTCGGCCCTCCAAAGTCATCACAGACAGGGCGTCGCAGTCAGCAGGCTGCCTTCACCTCCACTGTGGATGTTCGGGGAGCACCAAGCCATAACGGCCAGGTTAGGACAGTTAAGGTGCTTTAGTTATATAGCTGGGGCACAGGTGTTATTCACTATTGTCAATAAACTCCCAAGAATGTCTCCCTGCCTGTGGCTCTTGGTTCTGATGAGCAGTGTTCTTCATACTCATATGTGAAACCTTTCTGCACAAGATAAAAGGCAGGTGTCTCAGTCCAGGGCCTCTTCCCTGTGTCTGTGCAGCCCTTAGACTACAGTGATGGTCCAGCCTCACACTCCCTGGAAACATTACTGATGCCTGCACCTCGGCAGTGCTGGACATTGCTGCCAGAATGTAGTGGGCAGGCACCATAGAGTTCTCTCATTCTCCGTGTGTGCTCTCAGCACCTTTAAAAGGTGGGACTGGCCCCGATCACACCAGCATCTGCGACCAGTGATGCTGTGCACCAGCTCCTGAAGGGCTGAGGTGCTGAAGGCAGACACAGCATCAGATGCATCTAAAGTTTCACGGTTGCATCTCTACGAAATGACCCTGATCATGGAGCACAAGTGAGCTGCCCTCGGCCAGACAGGAGTCAGATATTCTCAGAGGCTGTGTGAAGATCAATGGAGTGCCCTCGCTGCATGTTGTCATCATCCTCCTGCAATCGAGTGACTATTAGGGCCTCCACTGCATCTCCATGACAGGAGTATTCTCAAAGGGTATTCAGGCTGCCATAAGTCACACTGGGAGACAAACGTTCACAGATGCAACGCGAGGATCCATGGGGTCACCTCATTGCATGTTGTCATCATCCTCCACAAATCTGGCAGCTGAGGGCCTCCCAAGTGCACCTCGCTTGTCCAGCCAGTGCGAGAGCCTCATCCCTGTCATCATCGCCTCAGAGGACACCCTTACCCTCATCATCGGTGGAGACCTCCAGCTCCTCCTCAGCCAGCTCCTCTCCCTGTTGCAGCCCCAGTTTGTAAAGGGTGCAGCAGACGATGATGATGTATGACATCCTCTGTGGACTGTATTGCAGGGCTCCACGAGACCGGTCAAGGCACCGGAACTGCATCTTCAGCATCCCGATGGTCTGCACCACCAAGTTGTGAGCTGCAGGATGAGCTTCATTACAGCGTTGCTCTGCTGCAGTCTGAGGCCACCGCACAGGTGTCATCAGCCGCAGCCTCTGCGGGAGCCCTTGTCTCCGAGGAGCCAACCCTGCAGCCTCTGTGGACCCTGGAAGACTTCAGGGATCTGTAACCGACTGAAGATGTAGGCATCATGCACACTCCCTGGAAACTGTGCGCATACCTGCAGGATGTGTTTGTGGTGGTCGCACACCAGCTGCACGTTCAGTGAGTGGAAGCCCTTGCGGTTGGTGAAGTCCACTGAGTGTAGCGATGGAGACCTGAGCACCACATGAGCGCAATCAATCGCACCCCGCACCTGTGGGAATCCCGAGATCAGGGTGAATCCAATCACTCTGCATCCTGGCTGTCCCGGTCCCGGGCGAAATGCACAAAGTCGTGTGCCTTCAAGAAGATGGCATCCATGACCTCATGGATACATTTGTGGGTGGCAGATTGTGAAATCCCACAGAGGTCACCTGTGGAGCCCGGAAAGGGGCCACTGATGTAGAAATTGAGTGCCACGGTCACTGTCACAGCCATTGGCAGTGGATGCCCTCCACATCCCCGTGGGCCAAACTCTGCAGTACCTGGCAGATGTGACCGACCAGTTTCCTAAGAGATGCACAGTCTTCATTGACACTGGTTCTCGGTCATCTGCAGGAATGAAAGGCGGCGCCTATAGACCCTGGGTGTTGCTAGGCGCTGAGCATCAGCTGCTCGCTGTGGCTCTGGAGTGCTGTGTGCAGGAGCCCCAGCCACCCCTTCTTCCTGAGGTTGCTGCTCCTGCCTCTGCGCAGCCAGGAGCCTCAGTTGCTCTCTACTCCCTCTTCTTCATGCTCTGTAGGCCATCAGGCATACAGCTAGTTCACCAGGCACTATGATCCTGATGTAGTTCTCCTGCAGGAAGAAAGAGAGAGACACGTGGTTAGCATGGGTGTACTAAGAACCTCTACTGGTTAAATGTGATGGCCCCTTAACGCTTCCTGGATTGTGTTAGCCATCACTTGGATGGCCAGAGATTAGGCACTGCATGGCTGCCCTGTTAGCTTGAACCATGGGGGAGACTGGTCCAAACCGGAATGCTGATACTGCAAAGGGATGTGAGCGTCTCCAGTAGTGACTGCTACTTGGCCAGCTTTAGCAAGGAGATTGTAGAACGTGTGCCGTCTAACTGCTCTGCAGTCCACTAAAGTGCTCCTGAATATGCAGTCTGTGCCATTAGGTCCAGAACACTTGTCAACCTTCTGATAGTTTTCCCAATACCTTTTCCTTTTCCCTGCTGAAATTTCTGTGAAATTCTGTGTTTCTTGGTATTGTGATTATTTTAAGTCCCTCCCTTCCTTCTACCATATATACCCAAGTAATGATCAATCACATGTAAATGTCAACCCCCAACTTTTGGCCAAAAACATGCTTCATTTTTTAAAATAGATCTTATGTATAGGTTGACCCCTGACATTTAGCCAAAAGAACCAAACTCTTTCTACTTACCACCCACTCACCACTGAAATAAAACTTGTTAATAGAATCCAAGCCAGCTTCTGGTGAAGCAGAAACAAAGATGCAGAACTGTTCTTTACTGAGCAAGAGTTTATTGACTTTCTTCAATCTCATAGCACTTACACTCAGTATCCCAGTTGTCCCCTATTTATATGTGCTCAGAGTACCTAACTAAACAATGCCTGTGTATCATAAACAATAGGATTAACTTGTTATTAATAGATTTTCATTTCTTTCTTTAAGCAATAAACTTTATAACACACAAATCATTTCAAAACAAATCAGGCAGGAAAAAAATATTTTCCACATTTCATAAAGTAAGACTTCCCTCTTCTTGGACCTCCAATAATTTCTTCAAGCAAGCCTTCCTTTTTGTACAGCAGTGCAATAATTAGTGACTTGTGTTGACCCATTTTTTCTGAGATTTCTCTTTTCTCTCTCAAATTTCTTTTATGCTAATAAGGTCAATCCTTAATCTTTTGTTATGAAATCCATTTTTTTTCAGTGTCCCTGTGTGCTACTTTAGCACACTATGGAGGTTGTAATATTTAAAGTACAGGATATTGCATTGCTTTATTACATCTGTTCCTGCCTAGTAACAAGGGCAGAAAATCTTGGAGTGTTGTGATAGGTCACTAGATTATTTCAAGGGTCAGTTGCTTTGAGTCAGTCAGTTTTAATCTGAAGAGAGGTGTTCCAGAGAGAGGGACAAGGGAGGGGGACAGGGTGATGTCCCAAAAGGATGTCCCTGATAAGGGACAGAAACAGGTCTTGTCAGGTTAAAAAAGAGAGAGAAGCAGAGAAACTGGCTTCAAATTAGAAAATGGGCTGTGGAGAACAGGCTTTAAGTGATGTTGGCTTGGGAGAAGTCCTGGTAATTGAAGAGGGCTAAGGAGAAGTCCTAAAGGTCCAAGAAGGCAGCTGACGGTTAGTGTGTCTGTGCTGCAGGCCGTTGGTGCAAAGATGCCCCTTTAGAACAGTGGTGTTCTGTTTGGCGTGGCTGAAGAGCTGAAATGGTGCTGGTAAGGCAATGCTTGGGTGTACTTGGGAGTCCAGGGGAATGGAATCTCAGAAACTAAGAGATGGGTCATCGTTGAAGCTGTCCAGGTTGGAGCGATGTTTGGAGAGAATTCCAAGGCAGGGTCTTCGCTTGTGGAGATTGGAAACCCTCGTGAAAGAGAGAGACAAAGTTTCAGAGAGATTAGTTGGCTTATAGCGTTACTGACATCTGGGTGGGTTGTTGAGAAATCTTTTGAATCTGATATGGTTGGATTAGCATTTATTGTGCAGTGTGGTGTGTTCAACCACAGTTAGCTTGTAAATTCACATGTACCTCATACTTATCCAGAATGTTGGAGCACAAAATTGGTCTGTACCTTCTAACGGTTGGCAATTGAGTCAGATTACCACTCCACTCAAAAGTTCTAACCTTGAAATCCAGGCAATCCTATCTCACCCGACCTTCTGACTCAGGCTGGGCGAGACCTGGGCAGTGCAGCACGTCCCCAGGGCCTAGCAATCAGGCTGCACAGTCACAGATAAGTAAGCCACAGCCTCTTTCTTACAGCACTAGCTGCCATAAACCAGGTAAGTTTAAAGTTCCAGCCAAGTTGAAAGGTCTCTGACAATTAGGGGGAAGGTATGTATATAAGCTAAGAGGGTAGGATTGGCGGGTGGGTGTCAAGTTGGGTTGAGTTGGACCTTGAGGCGGGTGTCAGGTTGCGTTGGGGCGGGTCAGGTTGGTTCGGGCCGGGAGTGGGTGTGTCAATTCAGGTTGGGCCTTGGCGGGGGAGTGGGGGTGAGAGTCGTGTCTTGAGGGGGTAGGGAAAGTTGGGAGATGAAGGGGTTGGGCCTTCGGGGGTTGTCGGTTCAGGCTTTGGGAAGGTGTCAGTTTGGGCCTTGGGGTTGTCAGATCATGCCTTGAGGGGTGGGGATAAGAGATGGGCCTTGTGGGGAGGGGGGATGTGAGAGTTGGGCTTTGGAGGTTGGGAGTGAGAGTCGGGCCTGGGGGCGGGGAGGGCGGGGTGAGTGTGACAGTCGGGCCCTGGGGGGGCTGGAGTTGAGAGTTGGGTCTTGGGGGGGAGGGTGGTAAGAATGGGGCCTTGGTGGGGGGTGGGTGTCGGACCTTGGGGGGATGAGGGTGGGGGTGAGAGTCAGGCCTTTGAGATGGGGATGGGGGTGGGTGTGACAATGGGGCCATGGATGTGGAGTGGAGGTCAGAGTCAGGCCTTCTGGGGTAAGGTGGAGGTTAGAGTCAGGCCTTGGGGAGGTTGTGGGGGAGGTAGTCAGGCCAAGTAGAGGTGAAGTCATGTGAAGATATTGGGGTGGAGAGTCCTGTGAGTTGGGGAGTTCCTTTTCTCACTGGCCTTGTACGTTTCCCTCTCAGAGAGCTGAAAAATCCCTGTCCTCGCTCTCTGACACACAGTGAACTCTGTCCTGTCTTTCTCTATGTCTCTGTATCACTTAACAACAGTGCTAGGCAATAGCACTGTTTTTTCTATTTTGGGTGGAAGTTTCTGTGCCCGCTGGTGTCGAGGGTGTTCAATGGCATGAACAGTATGGCGAGCAGGCCAAAAATCTGTTTCAGAACATCGTGAAAACCATATGCAATCGTCCGCCCAGCCCCTTGATAGCAGGCTGCATTTCACACTGACGTGTTTCACAACAGCATATATCAGGAACGCACTTGCTGGGCTGCACCTTGAGGGGAACTCAGAGGTGAGTACGCAGTAATGTTGCTCAGCACTTGTGAGTGTTGTCTATTGGACTTCAAGGTTGAGGTGTGTTGGAGGAGAGGTGGCAAGGACTGCCCTGCAGTTGAGGTGACTTGGGGGTGGGGCAAAGGGCTGCTCAGTGATTGAAGGTAGCGCACAAGCACGTGCAGCGTGGTGGGGAGGGAAGTGGCCATACATTAGCGAGACATTGGGTGGAATTTTCCGCATCCACCCACCGCCAGGATCGTCCAGTCCCACCGCAAGTCAATGGACTTCTGGCTGGGGTGCCGCTTCGGCCATGGCCAGTCCCACCCGCCATGGGGCCAGAAAATCCCGACCATTGTATAAAGTGACCATTCCTCCGCAGCTGAGACAGTTCAGTCACAGCCACGTTGACATACTTGGAGTTGGGCCTCCAGCTTATCTGCCCACTCAAGCAACGCAGAGGCTTGCAAGTGCCACCAAGTGCTCCAGAGCTTTTCACCCCCTCGGGCCCAGACTGCAAACTAATGAGCATTTTAGTGGATGCAGAACAATTCGATGACTGCACACATTGTACAATCTCCTTGCTAAAGCTGGCCATGGAGCAGTCACTGGTGGAAACCTTTTCAATGTCTTCACCCTGGTTGGCCCAGTCTCCCCTATGGTTCAAGCTAACAGTGCAGCCTTGCAGTGCAGGTTAGGAGAATGCCTGTGCCTGAGCTAAGAACACAGCATGCAGTCCAGTGGGCAAAGCTGCCACCAATCGGTCAGCTGGATTCAGGCAGAGGTGGTCAGGTTTCAGGCAGCCATGCAGTGCACTAAACTCTGAACATCCAAGTGGTGGCCAGCACTCGCTAAGATGCGTTAAGGAGACTTCAGGCTTAACTAAGAGAGGTTCTTAGTATGCCCAAGCTAACCCATGTGTCTCTCTCTTTCATCCTGCAGGAGGAGTACATCAGGAGGCCATAAGACGTGGGAGCAGAAGATAGCCATTCGGTCCATTGCGCCTGCTCCACCATTCAATTAGATCATGGCTGATCTGATAATTCTCAACTCCTTTCCTGCCTTTTTCCCATAACCCTTGATTCCCTTAACAATTAAAAATCTGTCTATCTCAGCCTTGAATATACTTAACAACCCAATCTCTACAGCCTCTGAGAGAAGAAATTCCTCCTCATCTCTGTTTTAAATGGGCGCCCCCTTACTGTGAGATTATGCCCTCTGGTCCTAGACTCTCCCAGAAGGGGAAACAACCTCTCAGCATCTACCCTGTCAAGCTCCCTAAGAATCCTATATGTTTCAATAAGGTCGTCTCTCATTCTTCTAAACTCCAATGAGTACAGGCCTATCCTACTCAACCTCTCCTCATAAGAAAATCCCTCCATACCCGGATCAACCTAGTGAACCTTCTCTGGACTGCCTCCAATGCCAGTATATCTTTCCTTAAATAAAGGGACAAAAACTGTTCACAGTATTCTGGGTGTGGTCTAACTAGTGCCTTATATAGTTTTAGCAAGACTTCACTACTTTTATACTCCATTCCCTTTGAAATAAAGGCCAACATTACATTTGCCTTCCCTATTACCTGCTGAATTTCTATGTTAGCTTTTTGGGAATCATACACGAGCACTCCCAAATCCCTCTGTGCTGCAGTTTTCTGCAGATTTTCTCCATTTAAATAATATTCAGCTCCTCTATTCTTCCTGCCAAAATGCATAATCTCACATTTTCCCACATTATATTCCATCTGCCAAGTTTTTGCCCACTCACTTAATCTGTCTATATCCCTCTGTAGATTCTTTGTGTCATCCCCACCACTTATCTTCCCAGCTATTTTTGTGTCATCTGCAAACTTGGCCAAAGTACATTCACTTCCCTCATCCAAGTCATTAATAAATATTGTAAATAATTGAGGCCCCAGCACTGATCCCTGTGGCACTCCACTAGTAACAGTCCGCCATCCTGAAAATGCCCCCCTTATCCTGACTCTCTGTCTTCTATTAGTTAGCCAATCCTCTATCAGTGCTACTTACTTCCAGCATTACATACTGGCATACCCTCCACCAATAAAATAAGAAGGTGAAACATACTCAGGTCATGACAACAAAAACAAAATTTATCTTATTTTGACAATTCCAAACTAGCTACATAAACTTCTCTAGTCTTCATTCCCAACCTGCATTGATAAAGTAAACATAAATGAACATAAAATCACTAATGACCTGTCCCTCTTGTGCTCACAATGCCTTTAACTCATGTTTGTGAGTGCTACATCTAGGTGCTCCCCCCTCGCTGGCAGCGGCATTGGAGACAGCCTGTTAACCCTGCTGTCATGTTGGCCTTGATGACCTTGGCGGTCATCCCCTGGCCAGTGGAGCCTGTGCTTGCTCTGTCTGGAGGGAATGGCTGGCATCTCTCCAGTCACCGCAGCCTCATAAGATGTCACAGTCACTGGCAGTGGGGCGAAGGAGCTGCTGCCATCACCCAGAGCGCCCTGTGAGGAGCCCACAGAGATGACAAGCAGCTCGTGCACCAAAGTGAGGTCATTCTGGACCTCCCTGCTCACCATTGCTGGATGGGCACCTAGCTGGGTCACATTCAACTCCCACGCTGGCACTGACCACCTGATGTCACTGCCTATGTGAGAGCTGCAGGTCCGAGCGCAACCCCAGGAACCCCTGATTCTGTCCCTGGATCTGCCTCTCCATGAGAGTTACCACTCTCAAAGGAGGAGGCAGTGTGCTCGGCCATGAGGGTCAATGCATTGCTCATGCTCCACATAGACTCCTCCACAATGGAGACCATGGCACGCATTCCCTCACGTATGTCCACCAGATCCTCCCGCACACCCTGCTGGACTTCCAGCAGCTGCTGCCGCAGGGATGACTCCAGAGGCTCAACATCAGCCACCGACTGAGCATGTTCCTAGACCCCAGCAGTCCTCCGACTGCCGGCACCCTGGGCACTCTCTGCCTCCACCTGCACCTCAAATCAGTGTGAAGTGCCCTCATCAATTTGCACTGACATTCTAGCTACTGAACTAATGCTCACCGAGGTGATGGTATCTGTGTTGATGCCTGGTTCAGACAGTGGGTATGACACAGGTGCAGATGGAGCCCGGTGGTCCTCTGGGGTCAGGGGTGGCTCTTCGGGGTCCGCAGAGTGAATGGCTGCTGGTGAATCTAAAGGAGAATAAGGACATGTCATTAGTTAAAGTCATCACACTGTCACTGTGCATACCAGACACCCTGGTGAGACAGTGGAGATCTGCATCACAGTGCCCTCGTCTTTCAATAATCAATGGGGACTCCAGGTTTGAAGTTTACATCAGTGAAGAGACTACACTAGAATGGCTGCACAATCCAAAACCCTCACCTTTGTGCACTGCGCTCTTACCTTCATCTGGCACCCCTGCCTCTCCACGCCCGGTTGCACAGGGAGTGTCCAACTCTCCAGCTCCAGGGCGTTGCTCAAACCTGCTGAGCAACATGAGGTTGGGTTCCCCTCCGCCTGTACGTGTCCTCTCCAATTGGTTGTGGGCCGTCTTCTCCTGAAAGGACAGAGGAGCATCGATTAGTCCACTCTCTACCTGCAGCACCATTGCAGCCTGCCAACCCCACCTGAGGAGCACCTGGCAGGGCACATCCAAATTGTGACCCTCGAGCCGCAAGGCACTCAGTCTAAGCAGCCAGGGCTCAGACCCTTCCCCAGCTTTGGTGTGATTGACAGTTGGCACTCAGATTCTAACACCCCTGAGCTCCACAGGGGGATGGCTAGACATTAACAGTGCAGTAGGTCATTGAAGTCCTTCTGGCATTGCACCCATGTGCGCTGCACCATATCATGGCTGCTCATCAGCGCTGCCACCTCCTCCCATGCCCTCTTCGTGAGGTGCATTGGCCTCCTCCTCTCATCTCTGGGGACAAGGGTGGCCCTCCTGGCAGCTACCACCTCCGAGAGGGTTGCGAGGCACTCGTCAGAAAAGCAGGCGGCCGAGTGCCCACCTGACCTGCCTTCCAGTCTGCCATGTCCAGCCGTATTCGATTCCATTGGGAACGCTAAACACACATCCATCTGTGGCAGCCTTCCAGGGACTGCCTGGGCCGCTTTTTAACCTGGCCACCGGGTTGCCATTGGACCCAATGACTGACAGGCCCCTACCCGCCCCTTTCTGGCCAGTACGGACCCTAACCCTATACCACTTCCTAGAGGAGGTGGCTGCCAGGAGGGGCACCCTTCTCCCCAGTGATGGAAGGAAGAGGCCACCACACCTCACCAAGAGGGCATGGGAGGAGATGGCAGCTCTGGCACATGGGTGCAGTGCCAAAAGCGCTTCAATGACCTGCTACACTCAAGAAGGGTGAGTACCGTGTCGGCATGGGTCAGTGCACAGAAGCGTTAAGGTCTGCCTGTCCCCCTGTAGAGCTCAGCTCAGTGTGAAATCACGGTCGGGGGCCAATCGCGGGCAGCAGACTGTTTCCCTGCCGGTCCCGGACCCGCCCACCCTGGTGACCTGAAAATCATGCCCTAGATTTCTAAACCCCTTTTAACATATCTCTTTAACTTCAGGGGTCATGTTATGTATTGTTCCTAACACCTCACACGGAAAAAAAAAATGAAAAGGCATCTTTAAAAGGAGTTTCATTTTCTATTAAACAAAAAAGTGCTGGCCTGGCTAGTGACGCCCACATCCCAAGAATGAGTAAAAAAATCCCCTTTTCTCACTATCTCTATCCTAATTATGCAGAACAATGTACTTACATCTAATTTACAAGGATACTTGACTATTCAATCATAATTATATTTCATGCAAGTCCACTATGAGCACGACATTCATGTTCCTCATCATTTAACCTCTTGATAAGGCATTGGCTATGATATTGTCTCTTCCTGCTGTATGAATAATTTTCAAATTATGTGGTTAAACCCCAACAAAAAAGTCTCAGATTCCTGGAATAAAATTTCACCGGGAAGGTTAACGGATTATGCTCCGCATAAATAATAGTCTCTGCAGAGTTTTAAGAGACGCAAATTTCAAAGTGCTTTAGAGCCAACACCACACTCGAAGTCTCTTTTTCCACTGTTGAATACTTTTGCTTGCAAGAATTCAACCTCTGAGAAAAGTAACTAACTGGCTATTGGATCCCCATCCCATCCTCCTGTAATAACAGTGCACAGGACACATGTTGCTGGCATCAACAGCCAGTTTAAACGGTTTAGTATAATTCAGAACAAAAACAGAATTACCTGGAAAAACTCAGCAGGTCTGGCAGCAGCGGCGGAGAAGAAAAGAGTTGACGTTTCGAGTCCTCACGACCCTTCAACAGAACTGAGTGAATCTTAGGAAAGGAGTGAAATATTAGCTGGTTTAAGGTTGGGGGGGTGGGGAGAGAAGTGGGGGGTGGTATGGTTGTAGGGATAAGCAAGCAGTGATAGTAATAAAATTATCTGCTCCTATCACTGCTGCTCTATGGCTATATTGGTTAATAGAATTTGCCAATATCCCTTCAATAAATCAATTTTTGTAATGAACATTGCTTGTCCAATATTTTCAATACAGTCTTCTAATCGTGGAATTGCATATGAATCTGCCTTTGTTACTGCATTAACTTTACGATAATCTGTACATAATCGCTGTGTCCCATTGGTTTTGGCACCATTACAACAGGTGAGCTCCAGCTACTGTGACTTGATTCAATAGTGTAATTTTCCATCATGAACTTCATCTCTTCCCTCACCTGGGTTAACTTCTCCAGATTGAATCTGTAAGGATGTTGCTTTATGGGTAACACATCCCCAACATTAACATCACGTACGGCTTAAGATGTTTTCCCGGGCCTATTAACACAAATTGATGAGTTTGTAATAGCTTTTGTAAGTCTCTTTAACAGTCTTCTGGAAGATAGCTAAATATTACATCTAGATTTTTAAGCACCTCTGTATTACCCAATCAGATTGCTGGAGGGTCAACTTTAGAATTTTCGATTTCTAATTCATTCTCAGAGTGTTCTGCTATTTCTGTTTCACTCCCTACTTCTCTTACCAATGTAAACACACTCCTCCCCTGACTATCTTTCCTGTCATAATATTGTTTTAACATATTAACATGACATGCTCACTAATTTTTCCTCCTATCTGGAGTTCTCACCATGTAATGTATATGCTTGAATTTCTTTTAGCTTTGATAAGATTCAGTGAACCCCACTTTTAACAGTTCACCAGAGACAGGTAACAACACTAACATCTTGTCACCAGTGACAAAATTTCGAGTTTTGGCATTTTTATCTGCTCTAACTTTCATTATTTGTTGGCGATTTTGAAATGCTTTTTGGTCAACTCTCACACTTTGGCTCTCTCCTGGAAATTAGACGCATAAGTCAAAAGTGTAGTCTCTGGACTTTGATTTATAATTTTTTCCTAATTTAGTTTAAGAGGTCCTCTCACCTCATGCCTACATATCAGTTCAAAAGGATTGAATCCTGTTGATTCATTAGGGGCATTTTTATGTCTTGGGTAAATTATTTCGTTGGCCAACCAACCTCTAACTGCACACCTCCCTATGTTCTTGTCAATTGCTGCTTGCAATCATAAACGGGGAGAGGCTGATGTAAGAATAAACAGTGATGATTTATTGAGACATAGGGCAGAGCACCAGATCATACATGCTCCCTCAGAAACCTTCCAGAACTAGACTTACAGTTCCCAGTCGCTTGTGCTGTGCAGTGATTTGTCAGTGCTGTCACATGATCAGTAATTTGCATTCTCTTAAAGGGACAGGGTACCACACTTTACCACAGGCATCCCTAATGGCAAACAGTAAAAATGGAATTCCTTTATCCCAATCATTAGGACATTCCTGATAATAGGTTTTAATCATGATCTTTAAAGTTTGATGCCACCTTTCTAATGCTACTTATGACTGTGGATGATAAGCTTAAGACTTAACTTGCTTGATTCCCAAACTATTCATTATTTCTTTGAATATTTGTGACATAAAATTTGAGCCTTGATAAGATTGTATCTCCTTAGGTAATCCATATTTTGTAAAGAATTGAACTAACTTTTCCACCATCACTTTTGCCATAATTTTCCCTAAAGGCACTGTCTCAGAAATTGAGTCAAAACATCCATAATTGTTAAAAGATATTGGCTCCCACTTCAGGTTCTAGGTAGGTATATATTAAGAACCTGCTAAAGGGTTCTTCAAAACTGGTATCAGAATTAAAGGTGCAGTTTTAATGGTTGATTGGTGTTTCCCCACTACATGATAGGTGTGACATGTCTGGCAGAATTTAACTACATCTTTATGTAATCCAGCCAATAAAAGTGTTTCATTATTTTAGCCTACATTTTCTTAATACTTAAATGACCTGCCATTGGAATTTCGTAAGCCATTCATAGAATTGCATTACGATACTCAGATACTGCCTGATGAGCTACTATTCCTCACTGGCTGGTATTTGAGATGGTCTCCATTTTCTCATTAGCATTTGGTCTTTGAAATATTAACACTCAGGTATTGGCTCTGATTCAGTCTCTGAGTAGATTGTTTGATGCAACTCTCTCAACTCAGGATCAGCCTGTTGCATTTCTACTAAAGCAGGTGGGCTTAACATGTCAAACTCATTTTCTTTATCTTCCGCCTTTTTGCTTATGTTTTCAAAAATAATGTCAGATAACTGAATTTCTACTTCATCTCCTTTTCTCATAGATTCCACCTCTTACTGTCCAGGTTTATAGGCCTGAGATCCAGTCACTACACAGCCAGGAATCACTCCCGGATGTTCCTCCTGTAGCATCTCAGTTTCTTTCACTTCCACAGGTTGTTCCAACAACAGCAGTGAGGCTAATATTTTTGAGCCAGCCAGGTCATTCCCCAAGATAAAATCAATTCCTGCTTCAGGCTTTTTATCATTTTATACACTATTCCAACTGTAACCCCTCTACTTAATAAATCACTCTATAATCCAATTCTACATAATGGAACTAGTTTATAACATACATGGATACCTCCCATTAATATTGCTTCCTTCATTAACACTCGCCCCCCCCAACCCCGGAAGAGAAATTGTATCATCAGCCAGCATCAGTAACTGACTTGCTCCAGTGTCTCTCAGTATCTCAATTGGTTTATCTCTTTGATTAGATGAATCAGGGAATACCTCTCCCCGATAAAAAAAATCTTTAAACCTTTCACTAATTTGTTTTTCTGAATTTACTTGACTAGTATGAAGAATTATTCCTACCTCTGTGCTACATTCTGAGCCTTCACTGTGCACTTGCACTATGGTTATTGTCTTGTCACATGGCTCCTTCCCTAAGTTAGTTTTTCCTAAAGACCCCTATAACAGTAATATGTCTCCCAATTAGTTTCCAGAAATAAGCTTGAGTATGCCCAGTTTTATTGCAATGGTAAAATATTGCTATTTTAAGAAATATTTTTATTCATTCATGGAATGTAGGCTTTGCTGGCTAGGCCAGCATTTATTGCCCATCCCTAATTGCCCTTGAGAAGTTGGTGGTGAGCTGCCTTCTTGAACAACTGCAGGCCCTGTGGTGTAGGTACACCCACAGTGCTGTTAGGAAGGGAGTTCTGGGATTTTGACCCAGTGACAGTGAAGGAACAGTGATATATTTCCAAGTCAGCTCAGTGATGATAATGCCATTGCACATCAAGGGGAGATGGTTATATTCTTTCTTATTGGAGATGGTCACTGCCTGGCACTTGTTACTTACCACTTATCAGCCTAAGCCTGGATATTGTCCGGGTCTTGCTGCGTTTGGACATGGGTTGCTTCAGTATCTGAGGAGTTGCGAATGGTGCTGAACATTGTGCAATCATCAGCGAATATCCCCATTTCCGATAAAAACAAAAAAAACTGTGGATGCTGGAAATCCAAAACAAAAACAGTCAACTCTTTTCTTCTCCGCCGATGCTGCCAGACCTGCTGAGCTTTTCCAGGTAATTCTGTTTTTGTTTTGGATCCCCACTTCTGACCTTATGATGGAAGGAAGGTCATTGATGAAGCAGCTGAAGATGGTTGGGTCAAGAACACTAACCTGAGGAACTCCTACAGTCTTTCTTTGTGCTGGGTATGACTCCAACCAGTGGAGAGTTTTCCTCAATTCCCATTCAGTTTTGCTAGGGCTCCTTAATGCCACCCTCGGTCAAATGCTGCCTTAGAGTCAAGGGCAGGCATTCTCACCTCAAACCGGGAGTTCAGATCTTCTGTCCATGTTTGAAGCAAGGCTGTAATGAGGTCAGGAGCTGAGTGACCCTGACTGAACTGAAACTGGGTGTCAGTGAGCAGGCTATTGCTAAGCAAGTGCCACTTTATAGCACTGTTGATTACCCCTTCCATTACTTTACTGATGATGGAGAGTAGACTGAAGGGGCGGTAATTGGCCAGGTTGGATTTGTTCTGCTTTTTGTGTACAGGACATATCTGGGCAATTTTCCACATAGTTGGGTAGATGCCAATGCTGTAACTGTACTGGAACAGCATGGCTAGGGGCACAGCAAGTTCTGGAGCACTAGTCTTCACCACTATTACCGGAATATTGTCAGGGCCCATAGCCTTTGCAGTGTCCAGTGCCTTCAGCTGTTCCTTGATATCTCGTGGAGTGAATTGAATTGGCTGAAGACTGGCATCTGTGATGCTGGGGACCTCTGGAGGGGCCGAGATGAATAATCCACTCGGCACCTCTGGCTGAAGATTGTAACAAATGCTTCAGCCTTATCTTTTGCACTAATGTGCTGGTCGCCTCCATCATTAAGGATGGGGATATTTGTGGAGCCTCCTCCTCTAGTGAGTTGTTTATTTGTCCACCACCATTCATGACCGGATGTGGCAAGACTGCAGAGCTTAGATCTGATCTGTTGGTTGTGGGATCGCTTAGTTCTGTCTGTCACTTGCTGTTTGGCACATAAGTAGTCTTGAGTAAAAGCTTCACTAGGTTGACACCTCATTTTTAGGTATGCCTGGTGCTGCTCCTGGCATGCCCTCCTGCACTCTTCATTGAACCAGGGTTGATCCCCTGGCTTGATGGTAATTGTAGAGTGGGGGTTATGCCAGGCCATGAGGTTACAGATTATGTTTGAGTACAATTCTGCTGCTGCTGATGGCCCACCGCAACTCATGGATGCTCAGTCTTGAGTTTCTAGCTCTGAAATCTATCCCATTTAGCACAGTGGTAGTGCCACACAACACGATGGAGGATATCCTCAATGTGAAGGCAGGACTTTGTCTCTACAAGGACAGTGCAGTGGTCACTCCTACCGATACTGTCGTAGACAGATGCATCTGGGGGAAGGCAGATTGATGAGCATGAGATCAAGTATGTTTTTCCCTCTTGTTGGTTCCCTCACCACCTGCTGCAGACCCAGTCTAGCAGCTATGTCCTTTAGGACTCGGCCAGCTTTGTCAGTCCTGGTGCTTCTGAGCCACTCTTGGTGATAGACATTCTGCACCCTTGCCACCCTCAGTGCTTCCTCCAAGTAGTGATGAACATGGAGGCGTACTGATCCCTCAACTGAGGGAGGACAATACATGGTAATCAGCAGGAGGTTTCCTTGCCTGTGTTTGACCAGATGTCATGAGACTTCATGGGGTCTGGAGTCGATGTTGAGGACTCCCAGGGCAACTCCCTCCCAACTGTGTACCACTGTGCTGCAACATCGGCTGGGTCTGTCCGGCCGGTGGGACAGGACATACACGGCGATGATGATAGTGGAGTCTGGGACATTATCTATAATGTATGATTCCGTGAGGCTGTTGCTTGACTAATCTGTGAGACAGCTCTCCCAATTTTGGCACTAGCCCACCGATGTTAGTAAGGGGGACTTTGCAGGGTTGATAGGGCTGAGATTGCCGTTGTCCTTTCCAGTGCCTAGGTCGATGCCGGGTGGTCTATCCGGTTTCACTTTTAGATTCTAGACTATCTCCTTTATTATTTTGGCGTCCTTCTGTCTGTTCCCTAGAACTAGTACCTTTTCCATCACTAGCTTTTCTATTCCTCCAATTCCTTGTTGATTCCTGTATAACCATGTCCCCACATGTAACTGTCTGTGTGAGATAAAGGTCTCAGCCAAAACCGCTGCTTCTTGGATCTTTGATACTTGACTCTCATCTAAATAATTCTTAATGGTTACTGGAATACTACTTCAGAATTCTTCCATAATCATAACTTCCCTCACATTCTCAATTTTCTTTTCCAATTTCAATGACTGAAATGACTGATCCCACAGCATTTATTTTTCTTTTGGAAATTCAATGAACCTCTGATTAGGCCTTTTCCTTATGGTCCTAAACTTTAATTCATAAACTTCAGGAGCAAGCTTGTAGGAATTGAATATTTCCCTTTTAACCACTTCATAGTCTGCCGATTACTCTTCTGACAGACTAGTAGCTGCTTCTAGCTGTTTCTATCAGGACCCTCTGTAACATTAAGGTCCAAGCATCTTTTAGCCACTTCAATTTCACAGCCGCCTTTTCAAGTGAGGTGAAACATCTTTCAACTTCATCCTTCGTAAACTTAGACACTAAATGAAGATTTTTAGTTCAGTCAAAATTCTCAGTGGAATCAAAATCATCCTCTGAACCAACATCTCTCTTTTATTTCTTTAATCTAAGCTTTTCTTTAGACAATTCATACTGTCTGATTTCTTGCTCTCTTTGAATTTCTCTATTTCTTCCCTTATCTTTCTCTTCCCTCGCTAACTCTCTCTGGAGTTCACATTCAAACTTTCTCATTTCTGTTCCTTTTTCTCTTTCTTTTCCCTTTTTTTAAAATTTGAGTTCTTTCATCTCTTTTCTTTTTCTATCTTAAAACTGAATTTTTTGCTAACTCTAGCTGTGATGCATCAATTTCAGGTTTTGCCTCTTTTAATTTTAAACTCTGGGTAATTACTTTAATCACATCATCCTTATGAGATCCTATTTTTATTTCTACCTTCAATGTATCTCTGCTATCTCTCTTCGTATAGCCTTAGTCAAGGATTTCAAATAACCCACAGTTACAGTTTTTACTCCCAGAAAAGTCTTAGCAACAGTCAAAGCCTTTTTTGAGTTCCAATCAGTGTAATAAACTTCACAGCAAATCCTGTTCTTGTGCCCAGTACCTCCACAAATTCATTTCTTTAAGAATTCACAGATCCCACTTAAATTCAAGCATTTTTGATCCAACAAGTGCTCCACTTTGTTACGATCCCAGTTGATGTTAATAATGGGCAAGTCAGATCCCAGAGTTAAACCTGGCTTGATAGATCTGAAGTTTTATTTTTTTAGAAACCATGCAGCTTGGTTACTGAGCAAATTCACAGGAGTCTACTGATGAACTAATAACACAAATAATAAAATATTTATTAAAACAAGAAAAATGAACTATATTACACCAGACATAAATGTTGGAAAGATCACAATACAAACACAAGAAGATGATTCAATTATCCAATGTTCCTGTACCTGGTAATATCTTTACAGACACATAAACCAGTGAGGAGTTACCACTAGCTGACAGAAAGGGCAGAATCACCCCAGATTTGCACTAAGTGCGGTAGCGGGCAGGTATAATTATGTTTTACCCGCCGGCCGCAATGGCTGAGTTTTTATGCCTATTGGCCCAAACCCACCACATTATTTATGCACTCCCAGGAAACACGCCATTTTGATGGCGGGCAGGCTCTCATTTGCCTGCCCACCATTACTTCGCCATTCATCACACCGGGTGCCATTTTTAAAGTTCTGCTGCAAGCACACATCTCAGTGCTTCCAGACAGCGACTGCTGCATGGGAGACACGATGGCCCCAATAGGCACAAAGACTGCAAACCCCGTTTCAGCAACGTGTCTCTGGAACGCATTTTGGACACAGTGGAGTCCCACCGGGATGCCCTATAACCCTGTTTTGGCCACAGGATGGGCAGCAGCATCACTATCCTGGCTTGGGAGGTGGTGGCAGCGGTGGTCAGTGCCAACATCCTTCAAAAACAGATAGCCACCCAGTGCTGAAAGAGGATGAATTATCTCCTCTGTTCCGCCAGGTTAAGTCACTCTTCTCATCACTCTCAACTCAAACATTCACAAACACAGCACACATCCACGTGGTCCTCACTCACTGCCTGTTCAAAGGAAATCACCATTCACTCTTTCACAAACACTGTCATTGTCCTCATCCCGTCCATGGGACCACTCCCAATCCACACAGCCCAGACACATTTAGCATCTGGCCTGGCAGGCGTCCTGCTTATAATTTTTCTGTCTGTCTTCATTCAGGACAAGCTGGCTCACAACAACAGGGAGAGGTCACAGACCAGTGGAGGAATGCCCAAAATCAAGGTCCTCATGGGCTTTGAAAATAGAGCCATCCAGCTGGCCAGCAATGACCAGGACTGTTCCTGTACTGACGGTGAGGTGGGTGCTGCTCTACCAAGTGAGGGTCTAGCAGTGCAACATCCATCAGACAACCATGCTGTGAGTGAAGTGTCCTCTTTCATAAGCCGCTGCCATGCACTAATTATCTCCCCTTGCTTCCGCAGGCACATCTGCCAAACAGCCGATAGAGCCCATGACCCAGAGCCTCCAATCAAGCCCCGAAGAAACCTCTGAAGAGGAGTCTGGAGGCACCCTCCCTGAAGTCCTGTCACAGCACTCACCCAGACCTTCCACCAGCGCAGAGACACATATCTCGGTGGGACCAGGCTTTAGAGTAGCCCCGGGATCAGAACCTGGTGAGAACATCGCAATGTCTGATTCACAGCAGGTGGAGGCAGGGACTTCCCAGGTCCCCGGCACTCGGAGGAGCGATGGAGGCCAGAACATTGCTGAGTCCGAATCAGATGAGGAGCCTCTGGACTCGGTCATGTCACAATTGCTGGAGCGGCAAAGGCAAGCTCGGGAACATCAGGAAGGGATGTCCACTGCACTCCTCAGATTGCAAGGCACGATGAAGGAGTCCGTCTGCTTTCAGTCTGAGGTGAGAGCATTGGAATTGCAACACACTGAGGTCAGCCGTGGTAGGATGGTGGCCGCCATGGAGACCTTGGTCCAGGACTTCACTCCTGCTCTGCTGCACGGGCTAAACTCCATCGCTGATGCCATAAATTGCCTCTAACAGCGTAAAAGTGAGAGGGGTGCTGGGCAGCTTGATCTCCCTCCAGCTGACCCCTCTCCTCGTGGAGTCGGCCAGGGGCCCTCGGGCACCCATAGGGAGGAGGATCAGCAGGTGCACACTCCAGGGGTCATCCACCCAGGTGACTCTTGGAGTGACCGGCCCATCCGAATCCCCTCTTCCTGTGACCTCCACAGGTCCAGCTCCACAGGCCGAGGGGGGTTCCACTGCCACTGAAAGCAGGCCGGGACCCTCCAGGTCTCAGCCCTCCAGAGGACGAATGCCAAAGTCACCACAGACAGGGCATCACAGTCAGCAGGCTGCCTCCACCTCCCCTGTGGATGTCCAGAGAGCAACAAGACATAGCAGCAGGGTTAGGACAGTTAAGGAGAATTAGTTGCACAGCCTGGCATGGGTGTTAATCACTTGCACACAATGTTCACTATTGTCAATAAACTCCCAAGAATGTCACCCTGCCTCTGGCTCCTTGTTCTGATGAGCAGTGTTCTTGTCACTCAGATGTGAAACCTTTCTGCACAAGATAAAGGCAGGTGTCTCAGCCCAGGGTCTCTTTCCTGTGCTTTGTGTGGCCTTCAGACCACAGTGATGGTCCAGCCTCACACTCCCTGGAAACATTAATGATGCTTGCACCTCGGCAGTGCTGGTCATTGCCAGAATGTAGTGGGCAGGTGCCACAGAGTTCTCTCATACTCTCCGTGTGGTCTCAGCACCTTTTTAAGGAGGGGCTGGCTCCTATCCCTTCAGCATCTGTAACGACTGATGCTGTGCACCAGCTCCTGAAGGGCTCCGGTGCTGAAGGCGAATAAAGCATCAGACATCAGCCAGACAGGAGTCAGACAGTCTCAGAGGCCATGTGAAGATTTATAGAGTGTCCTCACTGCATGCCATCATCATTCTCCTGTGATCGAGTGGATATTTGGCCTCCACTGCATCTCCATGACAGGAGAATTATCACAGAGGGTATTGGTGCTGCCATAAGCCAGACTGGAGTCAAACGTTCACAACTGCGTTGTGAAGATCTATGGGGTCAACTCACTGCATGGAATCATCCTCCACAAATCTAGCAGCTATGAGGGCCTCCCAAGCACCTGTCTCATCTGGCCAGTGTGAGAGCCTCATCCCCATCATCATCACCTCCGAGGACCTCCTCCATCTCATCCCCTTTTGCATCCTCCACATCGGAGGAGACCTCCAGCTCCTGCATCTCCTCCTCAGCCAGCTCCTCACTCCGTTGCAGTGATAGGTTGTAAAGGGTGCAGCAGACGACAATGTATGACACCCTCTGCGCACTGTAGATCGGTCCAGGCACCGGAACCACATCTTCAGCATATTAATTCTTTAAATATTAGCCATTGCCTGTCTACTGTCATATCTTTTAATCTACCTCAGCCAACTCGCCCCTCATACCTTCATAGTTTCCTTTGTTTAATTTAAAGACTCTAGTTGCTAATTAAACTACATCACTTTCAAACTTCATGTAAAATTCTGTTATGTAATGGCCACTCTTCCCTAAAGGCGCTTTTATGATGAGATTATTAATTATCCCTTTATCATTGCACAATACTGGATCTAAAATAACCTGTTCTCTAGTTGGTTCCTCACCATACTGTTCTAGAAATCTCATCTCATGTATATTCCAGGAATTCATCTTCCACAGCATTAATGCTAATTTAGTTTACCCAGTCTATATGTGGATTGATGTCCCCCATGATTACTGTATCACCCTTGTTACATGCACCCCTGATTTCCTGATTTATACCGTGTCCTGCATTACCACTACTGTTTGGTGGCCTATAAACAATTCCTATCAATGGTTGCTGTCCCTTGCTGTTCTCTAGCTCCATCAAAACTGATCCTACATCTTGATTTTCTGATGTACTGATTTATTTTCCTTTACGTATTTTATTAAGCTGACCACAAATTCCTGTACTATTTCAAACCATAGGAATAGATTAGACCTTAACTCACCAGATACTCATCAAACAGCTAGCTTCTTCCCCTGTAGTAAAGCAATAACCGAATCCTACAGGGTGAAGAAGTTAGAAAATATCTCTCTCCCTAATTATCCTTCATTATCAGTGCTACCCCACCTCCTTTTCCTTTTTTGCCTATACTTCCTAAATGTCGAGAACCCTTGAACATTCAGTTCCCAGCCTTGTCTCTCTAATGATAATTAGATCAGTCCTTCCATTACTACTGTCAATTCAGCGACCTTGTTGTGAATGTTGTGTGCATTCAGATAGTTTACTTAATTTTGTCTTGGAGTCCTGAATACAGTGCTGAGAGTTTGGTAAGTTGAGGGAGTTCGGTGAGGAGGGGAGGCAGCTGCTCTTTTGCTTTTTCTAACTTTTTCATTACCATTGACCAGAAACTAAACTGGACTAATCATATAAATACTGTGGCTATAAGAGCAGGTCAGAGGCTAGAAATCCTGTGACAAGTAACTTACCTTCTGACTCCCTGAAGCCTGTCCACCATCTACAAGGCTCAGGTCAGGAGTGTAATGGAATACTCCCCACTTGCCTGGATGAATGCAGCTCCCACAACACTCAAAAACTTCCAGAACAAAGCAGCCCGCTTGATTGGCACCACATCAGTAAACGTTCACTCCCTCCACCACTGATGCACAGTAGCAGCAGTGTGTACCATCCACAAGATGCACTGCAGGAACTCACCAAGGCTCCTTAGGCAGCACCTTCCAAACCCACGACCACTACCATCTAGAAGGACAAGGGCAGCAGATACATGGGAACAGCACCACCTGGAAGTTCCCCTCCAAGTCACTCAATATCCTGACTTGGAAATATATCACCATTCCTTCACTGTCACTGGGTCAGAATCCTGGAGCTCCCTTCCTAACAGCACCATGGGGTGTACCTACACCACATGGACTGCAGCGGTTCAAGAAGGCAGCTCACCCACTGTTATGACACAGCAGTTGGTAAGTTGTTTAAATCCCAGAGGGAAACTTGAACAACTGTCATAACCTATATTTTTAATTGGTATGTTCGAGATGCAGCTCTGAATTAAGAAATAAAACCACCAAGCCTCAAAAGAATTTTTATATAAAACTAAATTGAACATTTTTTAATTTCACATAAAGTTAAACACATATATGTCCACAAATTACTTTTAAACAAATCCCCAAATTAATCACGCCCAAGTAAATCTTCACCAAGGCAACACTAAGCCATAGGTTTTAAACAGACACCAGGCAAAGCACATTTGACCTTAAGAATTCAAAATGAGGCCTCTTACACAGTTGTTGGCTTACAGGCTGGTTAGATCTTAGATGCCTCTGACTCACACACACACAAACTCCTCTCAGTTTATACTGAGTTTTCCCTTTGAATGTAAATTTTCCATTGTATTACTAAGTTGTTTTAAATTTTACTTCTCCTAATAATAATCCTTTCATTCCAACAATTTTATTAATATAAAGACATTGCTTGGCATTCCCAGCTGGGTGCAAGATTTTATCCATTCTTTTGAATGGTTTATTCAGCAAATGCAAATGTACTCATTACCTTTTAAACTAATTTACGTTTTATCTAATTAATAACTCAAAACTACTAGACGTCAAAGCACATTGACTTGCTGGCTTTACTTCTATGAAGCCACACACAGGAACACACATAAACAGAGACCCTACAACAAGTCCAATTTAAAAATAACTTCCAAATACATTATACACATTAATAACTCTTCATGACACCATTCCCCCCCCACTCCCCCCTTCCCCCCTCCGGGCCCTCACACCCCTCCTCACCCTCTCCCCCCCTTCCCCCCTTCTGCACCCTCACCCCCTCCTCACCATCTCCCCCCTTCCCCACTCTGCACCCTCACCCCCTCCTCACCCCCTCCTCACCCTCTCCCACCTTC